>JAMZAV010000841.1:0-485181 GCA_024449915.1 Sweltsa coloradensis | reverse complement strand
GGCGAAGGATCCTTCTCTCCAAGGAGGCAACATCGGGCGTGGTCAGTACTTGAATGGGTGACAGCTCATGTCGTGCACACCGGCAACAGAGCAAATAGGAACCCACAAAGGAGCCAAATGTTTATCAATTTATTTTTATCCGCACATTCTAGAAGTTTACCAATTTACACCAATATTATGAAAAGTAAGTATAAACTAATTTAAATCTTATGGATCATATACCTTACCCAGTGGCGTATCCAGGAATTCATAAAGGGGGGGGTTTTATCAATTTTTTCATAGATGTGCCGAAGGCTAAGTGGGGGGTCCGGGGGGCTTGCCCCCCGGAAAAATTTTCTTCTTCAAGGTCATTTTGGTGAAAATCTGTGCGTTTTAAAGCATTTCAATGACCAACTTTTTATCTACTGAAATCCTGTTTTTAATCCAAAAGTTTCCTATTTCAAAGTAATTTTGGTGAAAATCTGTTCGTTTTTGAAGCATCACCAACTTTTTATATAGGTCTACTAAAATCCTGTTTTTTTAATCAAAAGTTTTCTTTTCAAGGTATTTTGGTGAAAATCTGTGCGTTTTAAAGCATCAAAATAACTAACTTGGTATCTACTAAAATCCTCTTTTAGCCAGATGGTAATTTGTAGTTATTTTATTTTCTCATTTACACTTTTTTTTTCAAAAGGGGGGGGTTTTGTCCCCCCTCTCCCCCCCCTTGGATACGCCACTGACCTTACCTAATGCGAAGTGGAAAGTATTGTTTTTCAATGATGGTCTGAAATTGACGATAACTATTATCGACACCTATAGTAGGCGAGATCCGCAGTCTCCAATACCTTCGCACAGGCGCGAGCGTAGAAAATTGAAGAGTCAATATGCCATATTCAAAATGGCGATTTGGCATTTTAATTTATGCTTTTTTAATGCAATAAAGTATTTTACTGAATTGTTTGATACGGATTTAGCTTGTGCAGCATGGGAATGAACAGACAGAAACAATAAGAAGTTATTGCATAAGGGAGTTTAGTAAACATTTGGTGTTAATGGCTAGTATCTCAACTGTCAAACGACGGCAATCTTGAGAACTATTTGGGCTACAAATCGCTCCCATTTACTTAACATGCAATCAGGTATTTCAAAATGGCTTCAAATTGTCATGGAAGTGGACCGATGACTGCTGATCTAGCCTACTATAGTTGTTTAATATTCTGAATCAAACTCACCTGTAGGAGACAAAAGTCGTAAGCTGCAGACGTCGCGTTATACTTTGGATGTGTGATCTTCCGGGCAACGTTGTAGAGGTCGCCGCCAGAGGTTCTCAATGAGCTACCGAGCCGGAGGCCCATGAGAGAGGTACTGATCTTCTCGGGGGCGCAGTGAGCAGCCGTCAGAAGCCACTGGTCACTGAGGATGGCTGCCCCGCAGATGTGGGAGCCTCTATACGTAAGACTCGCCTGAAAGTGAGAGATTAACCCTTTCTCGTCTGACGGGACTTACAAGTCCCTCAGTTTTATTGTGGTATAGCATTAACATGGATAGGATCATAGCTCTATAAGCCTGACGGGACGTTTGAGTCCCACTGCTCCTGAGCACATAGAGCTATTGCACGTTCACATAGGATAATATTTACGCCTTGTACATAATTTTTAAACTCTTTTTGTGTAATATTATATACAAATCTGAAAAATATAATTTGCATTTATCCGTTTTTTTTTTTTATATAAAGATTTTCTTAACTAAAATCTGTTAAAAAATATAAAGTTGAAATTGCGTATATTAAAATCCAAAATTTTCAAACAACTAAAATACTAAAAAAAGAAAGTTTCAAACAAAATTTCTAAAATAGGCATGTTTGTGATGAAGTAACTAAAAAACAATCATTAAATTTTCTAATCGGCAAAAGGCTTAATATATGCACTCGAGAATAAACTTCGGATAATCGATCGTTTACAAGATTCTGCATTGGACCATTGATCATTGCTCTGCATTTAGTGGATGACGTAGTGCAAATCCCTAAGACCGGAAATCTGACTGAAGTTTTTAGAGGTTTTTCTCAGTCGTATCGAATGCAGAGATGAGGCCTCTTAATAATGCACCTCGGAATAACCTTTTCGGAATTGATACTCCGCAACATACGCTAGTTAAAGATCTGAATTGCACCAATGGCGCTTCCCAAAATTATTATAAATTATTATAAATTTGAGACACGAACGATCTCTACTAAGGCTTAGCATTTGGTGTGTCTCAGTCTGAGTTCAAAGACGCTGTCCTTTAATTTACAGCCATCGGGAACTTTCCCTTTACAATGACTATCGGAACATCCTGTTAGACACTGAAAAGAGTGCATGAATTGCACCATGGTCAGGTTCCCCAAAAATATTAAAATTTGTTAATCTTGACCACATGTCGGAGCTCTTCTAGCAGCTAAGCATTTGCTAATTTTATGTCAGTCGGGTTCAAAACTTTTTTTGTATGTTAAACCTAAGGAACTTTTATTTTTTGCATAGGATTGAACAAAAACTGCGTTGAACGACTCATGGTTGTTCATCCGAATTAGACGTTCCAATCTTGGCCACTGTGAGAAATGTTTCTTCTCTTATATTAAAATATTAACCGCAATTGCCCGTCTACTTTTTTATTTCACTGAAAATAAAATATAACATTTGTATGGTCTTGTATTCTTATTTATTGTACAATCTTTATACGTGAAAACTTCCGTAAAAATGCGCCTTCATACTAATTCTAAAACTAATCATTTCTGAACTTTAACTGCCATTGGGGCATTAATGCCGAGATAATCTTGACTTCACCAACAAGTGACTGTGAAACTAACGCTTTCAACTCAATCCTCCTTTCTTCGCATTCAATTAATTTTATGTTTGGTCTTGATAATTTAATTTTTACTAGCGTTTGTCTTGTCTCTGCTACATAAAAATATAATTTTCTTGCGTTCTTAGTAGTTCCTAACAATGGTTTATCGACACTGCTTCACCTGTGCTTACCAGATACGGATGGTTCATAATATCTGCGTTGACCCCACCAACAATCCTGTCACCTTCATTTCTCGTTTCAACCGCTGGAACTGTAATAGAAACACGTTGAAGAGAAACCTTTTAGTAAGTTTTATTAGCTCACTGTCACATCTGAAACAATTTGACTGTGTTCATGTAGTTCATGTTTATAATGTGGATTAGTCTCCAAGGTGGTTATTCTTTCTCTTTTTTATAGTTGAGAATCATTGAAAAAGTTGAAGTGATACACGCGGGTTACATTGGGCGGAGTATTGAGGAAAAAGGAGCCGTCCCACAGTGCCGTTTCCCATAAGGCCATCAACATTCCCCCCCCCCAAAAAAACATCATTACTACATGTCGATAAATACCATGTCACACTTGTTGGCCTTAGGGGAATTGATTTATTCTCATTAGGCTAACAAACCATGTTTGTATATTCAATAATGAAATGCAGGGTGTTGGCCTAAGGGGAATAAATAAATTCCCTTTGGGACAACTACGCTTCCTGTAACATGGTCTTTAACGTCAGGTAGAAATGATGTCATTGGGGGGGGTGGGGGAAGGTTGATGGCCTTCCGGGAAGCGGTACTGTGGGAAGACACCGAGGAAAGCATGATAGTAATACGGTTTAATTACAATTTGATAAATACCTACATTACATTACCTTATTTTTAGTGTTAAAACCTGGCAAGGAATCGGAACAACAACGGAACAAATTACAAAATATAGCGGATTTACGGAAAAGGCTGTCGAGTACATCAACAATGCCCAAAATTTTTTTGGGCTAGCTAGAAAATTACCAAGTTTGACAATTTTCGTTCGGGATATGGCGGACTAGATAATTTTTCTGTTTCAATCTTAATTTATAACTTTAGTTATAGCCTGAAAGAAGTATTTTTTTAGTATAGCGGGTGGTCCCCCTTGAAGGCGAGCTGAGAGAACGCATTGGAGACATCGAGACAGGAAACTGGCTTCTTCAATTCTGCAAATATTGTATCGGCAGTTGGAAGTTAGAATGTGGAAATGCTATCTTTTATTTTATCTTTGTATATACTTGTTTAATATTCTCTTGGACCCATACATAATAATATGGACTCTCCATAATTTGGTTTCTTGACCAAACAATAAAGTTGACCCACTCAGATGGTTCGTGAACTTCGAACGAGGCACTTAATAAATTGAAAGTTGTTCTGAATCGGCCTTGTTGATTCTGGCGTTGATCCGCGGGTATTCGCACTGTCCACTAATTGCTATATTTCCTATTAAAATTAGCTATATTTGGTTGGTTATCGTTCACTCGTTGATTGCGTCGGGGCCTGCAGGGTTGGCTTAGTCGCTTTGGTTTAATGTCCTCCACTGAAAATCAGTTATATGACTGAGTGGGTAGACTCTAAATACGAATTTATTTATTTCATTTATTTAATACTTTTATTTTCAAATTTTCCAGATTTTTTTTATTAGTACCTTGTATTTTATTGATTGAGGTATTTTTCTTGCACGAACTACTTTCAGGTGTGCATATCTTCACTTTTCAGACTGAATAGAGCAATAGACCACTGGGTTGACGCTATCACTAGAAGTAGCACTGCACGAAGCGCTTGAGCCACGTCTGTGTGATGCCGATAAATAAATGCAAATAAAAATCGTATTTAGTCTACTTACTCAATCACAGAAGTGATTTCCGTCTCCTACTTACTCGTTGGGCCTTCAAAGTCCAACTCGCTACCTTCCCGTGGTTTGGCCTGTAAGTAGGGGAGTAGTGTATTCCCCAAAACTAAGGGCGAGCTCTGGCCGGTTGGGGTGCGTGTTGCAGAGAGAGCTCTCGCGCAACTTTTTATCACACCTTTCATCATTCACACAGCCTTACTCATATATATTTTCTTCTTTCACTTTTTTCTTCTCCATACTTGCCGGCCCTCTCTGCAACGAGCACTCCTCCGTTCCCACCCAGTTTAACCCATCCTATCCAACATCCTCACTCCTTCCCATTAACCCCCCCATCTTCCCTTACGTTCCTCCCTTTGGAGGGAAGAAAACATGGTGATTATACACAATTATGGAAAAAGAAAATTTGGAGAATTCCATTACACTTGAAATTGGCACTGATAACTCTACTGTTGAGTGCCCTAAAACAACAAAAACTAACTAACTAACTACTTACTCGTTTCACCTAGGGAAGCCACCACTAACAGCAGCATTGCATGAAGCACTCCAACCATCCTCGGACGCTCTCGGGTCGTGTCGATGTCTGATATCAATAATGTCTCTTTACACACTACGATTTGCAGCTAAACGTATCGAAATGTTGAAAATAAAATAAGAATCGCAAAGTCATCACTTTATTCGTGTTAAGGTCACTGGGGAAATTCTTAGAACACCAATATATTTTTATTTCACGTATTCTGGCAAATGTTTTAACTTATTCACTGTCGAAATCTCACGTTTCGAAGTTAATTTAGAGTAAATAATGAAATGTCAGACACTAGGTATAATATTATTCTTTTGGGTCCAACCAGTCAAACCACTGTAGCTACACTTAAAGGGGATATTCACCCGCTAAAATTTAAAAAAAAAATCATTCAGGCTAGCTAGTTATGAATTTAAAAATAAACAGAAAAATTATTGGGTCCACCATGACTCGAAATAAATGGTCAAACTTGGTATTTTTCGAGCTAGGTTCCATCGGCAAAAATCTCCCATAAGAAATAACATGGGAACGATCTTTATGTCCTGTGACCTTGGAGAATTTTGATCCAAAAAAATACTAACCATTATTGACGTATACTCTACAGTCTTCTCTGTAAAACATATTTATTTTGTTTTGTAATTTGGGCAAGTGGTTCGGTCAAAATATGCTGATTACCAAGAAGGGGTGTGATTTTGGAATGCATATTTTTGCGTGTTTGAGTGTATATTTGAGCACAGTTTCAAGACACGGTATTATAAAGAACCATTTTAGATTGGTATGATGCTCTAATATCTATGTGGAACAAAAACGAAGCGGTTAGGGCCTTTGGTAATTTGACTTTTACGCCACTGCTAGGCATGTTTTTTAGCGTAAATTCACTTAAGTTAATTTTTTAATACCTTATCACATTCTTAACAACTAAAAGGTCAGAGAAATTTTTATTTTTGTTATAAAACTATGTAAAAAATAACTAGTTTAGAACACATTGAACAAGAATACATTATTTATTTCATATTTTATTGTATTTGATACCAGTGGTCAGGGCTCGAATTTTAAAATATTTAGCACTTGCACTCCGGGCGGGCCTACGTTAGATATCTCACAAACCGAACCAAACATCGAATTTAGTTGTTGGTCAAAACGTAGTCATGTGTGTTCTGTCAGCCAGCGTTCTTGAAAAAGCCGCACACGATTCTTCTCATACTTTGCATTGTCTGCAGGAGGATTAGGTTTCTGTTTCTTGTTTGGGTTACAACTCCTTGTAAATACCGCCACATATTTGTTGACCGCGTAGTTTGAAACGTAATGTACGCAATTTATGTTACGGCTCACCTAAAAAATCACTCGCCCGCGCAACAATACACTCGCCTCGGGCGACCGGGCGAGCGTTAAATTCGAGCCCTGCCAGTGGTCCAGTGATTAGAGCACCAACTTCCAATGCAGAAGTTCCGGGTTAGAATTCCGCTTTAGGCAGACGAGTTTTAGTGTTCTAAAATGGAGTTACACGCACCATCGAAATTAGCCATATTGTTTCTGGAGTCGAACGCGGGGGGAATTAATCGTGCTCGAACTGGTTCTGTGTGTCCTGTTTAAAATACCGATCTCTGGTTGGTCATTGTTCCGTCGTCGATGGCGTCGGCGCCGACAGGGTTGGCTTGGTCCGCTTTAAATTAAAGTTGCCAAGTGTAAATCATGTTATGTGACCTATTTGGTAGACTCTAAATGCGAATTTATTTATCTATTTTGTTTACCTCAATCATATTCAGAAGCGGATTAACTCTTATTGGGGCTCTGCGCGCAGCCTGTTTAGTGGCCCTTTTGCAGTGGCGGATCTAGGACATGATCATGGGGGGGCCGGAGTTCTCCATAATTAGCGCCACAGGCGAAATGTTTGGAAAATCAGGTTTTTAGAGTGCATTTGGTGCGTTTGTAGTTTGTGTGCATCAATTTGTTTTGTCGTCATCTTGAGCTTACAATCCACAGCGTAGCATAATATATGGCAACATATTAACGAGTGATTTTATTTTCAATTTAGCATATAGCAGACAGATTTCTGATTGATCATGATTTCTGACAATATACAGGAAATATGTTTTATTTACTGGGAGTTTTAAATACGGACTCAAAATATACGATACAAAACTTGTTTTCTGTGCACGGCATAGCTCCACTTGGGCACATTGGTATATATATGTGTGTGTGTTTTTCTAAGGGGAGAATTCGGGGGCCTTTTAGCCACCCAGGGCCCTGCTCCTGCGCGCACTGCGAGTATCTATAAATCCGCCTCTAATCATATTATATCACTTTCAACACGGATTTTAAAAGCTTATTTCCGTAAGTTCGATGCAAAGTATTTCCTATCGTATCTCGTAATAGATATTTTCTTTGAATGTGTAAATAAAAGTTAACGTACATTTATTGCCCTGTTAATGTTTTAGTATTGAGTAAAATAATTTAAAACAATAATAAGGTCGACACACAGTTCACAATGTTATTTACATTTCCATGGCCGCTTCAGACACGTGTGTTGTTGAATCACACAGAAATGCTGCGTGCCTTGTTTTCTTCTATGGAAACCATTGGTTACTCAGAATGATTGTCTTTACACTAACGAAAATAATCTGTTATTTGAGTTCACGTCACGTATTAGTTGCAAGGTTGTGCTCGATCGGTTCACTGGCATTAAAATAAACACCGGATTAACGGAAAGAAAAAAAAAATACTTATTTGGTTGGATTTTTGTTTAAGTTATATTTTTTCTTGTTGAAATGCTAATAAATTACCGACCGATTCCGATTAAGTGAAGTAATGTATAATAATGTTCGAAATATATTACATTTCATCAGTCGAGTTATTAAACAATATTTTTTATGGTGATCAATAATCAATAGCTCTTAAGGGACTTGCTCGTATATGTAAACAATATCTGAATGGAAGATTTCCATGGTAGACATACAAAATAATTTTTAGTAATTCCTAGAATTGGAATATCACAAGTGTTTAAATAAATAATACATATGTAAGATATTAAAAAAGAAACTTTAAATAAAAGTTATATAAAAATTAATTGTACTTAACACTGCTCTCTCTCTCTCTCTCTCTCTCTCTCCTCTCTCAAATTTGAGAGCTCAAAATGCCTGTGTTCGTTTCATCTTTGGTATAAAAAATAATATTCAAAAATCTTGCGTGGATTCGTCTAAATGACCGTAGAAATCTACACTCGATTTGCCTTGTTCATCGTCTGCTCTCAACATCAACACCTTCGTACCTAGCATCTAATTTTCAATACCTAGTCTCAAATCATACCTTCAACACTAGATCTAGATCAGGTACTCAGTTAACATTTCCAACCCATAGAACTAATCTTTTTGACCACTCTTTTACAATAAACGCTATTCGAGTCTAGAATACTCTCCCAACCAGCATCAGGGATGTTTACGGAATTAGTTACGACACTTTCAAGCATAAAGTACATCAACATTACTTGAGTAATTTTAACACATAACAAAAACTTGTAGAAATACAGCCAAACCTTACACACTAAAAAGAAATGAGATCTAAAAAAAGGGCCAAGCTCATCTACCCTTCCACATTTGCGCATTCTTAATTCATAAACGTACAGTGTCCCATAACAGCATCCTCGAAAAGCTTGGCAAAATAGAATTTGCGATTATTAATTTAAACGAAATAGTTCATCCAAGTTCTTTTTTTCTAATTAATTTAAACGTAATAACATGCAAATTTTATTTTGCCAAGCTTTTCGAGGATGCTGTTATGGGACACTGTACGTTTATGAATTAATAATGCGCAAATGTGGAAGGGTAGAAGAGCTTGGCCCTTTTTTTAGATCTCATTTCTTTTGAGTGTGTAAGGTTTGGCTGTATTTCTACAAGTTTTTGTTATGTGTGTGATCTCATTACTTTTTCAAGTTCCATTGCAAAATTATATGTTAAAATATAATAATTTTATCAAAGTTGATTTAATTTCTATGGTATTAGCAGTAACAATATAGGATGTTAAATATCTAGACCCGGATTCATGTACATCCTGGGTATAGGTGGTATAACCATGGTATAACGACGGTATAAGGACTGGACCCCAATTCTTGAGTTCGTGGGAGATGAGTTGAAAACGCAATTTGAAAACGAAGTCGTTTTCGTTTTCGAAGGAATTGGTATTCTTGAACGGTATCGTGGAAAACGTCATGGGTTGTGAGTTGAAAGAATATCACGAAATCCAAACACTTTAAAAAGATTTGCGTATAGCAAAGAGCTCGAAAAAGTTCTATATTTATTCTAGATTGCATTGCCTTCATAAACGCGGGCCAATCGAAAGACGAGTTGCATGAAATGATTTGATTGTTGCAATTATGTAAACAAACAGATGAGCAAGCTCATATTATTCGACACCTTGCTTCGACATTGTGTTTGTGTGTATTTGTGCAGAACCACCGGGCAGAACAATGTTGTGCTGGCCTAGGGTTGGCTAAGAAAAGCCTAGGGCTTGTCAAACATGTAATGTAAGTACTTATTTTATCTAGTCCTATAGCCTAATGGAACTTTAGACCTACTTTTTTGCATTATAAATAATTTTCTACATCTGGGCCTAGGCCAGGGACGGTTTCTGATTTGTTTTATGAGAGTATAATGACAACTTTTCTCGTTTCACACAGAAGCAAAATTTAAAATGTCCGCCATTTGTTAACGTATCGCACTTTCCCGCCTAACTCTGCTTATACCGTCAACAAGTGTCAAGTAACTATGGTTACTTGTTGATTGTATGCCTAGTGTTTAAGGCTTATTTTAAAACCCTTATTTGGAAGCCTTCCAACAAACTTTTCAACTTTTTTTTCAAAAGAGACTATATTTCTATAACCTTAATGTCCATGTAAAATATGAACATTGTAGTCCCACCCGTCTGGTCAGAATCGCGGGCCATCGTATTAGATGTTAGCAGCAGTAGCAGTAGCAGTAGCAGTAGCTAACATCCTTAAAGTGATTTTGAGCATGTTTCAAGCCATTTTTTCACCAAGAAGGAATAATCGTACCCCAATAAAATTTGGCATGTGTTGTCAGGTACCTAAATCCCCTCGATTGTGATAGTTTTCAAGTTCACATTACGTTACATGACGGCTGGGTAACACCTCGAAATCACCCCATCTCTGCTTGGTGTATAAGGTGCTTGAGTGTGTAGCGCACCGCGGCTTGGCTGCGGCGCCCTAACGGGCACCTAGATTAATTAACAGCTATAAACATCAGCCGCTACAGCCTTTGTTAAATTAATGATTGAGAAATGCATACCACAACCTGCTCCTGCTCACCTGTATTTCTGCACTCAATGTCTTAAGCTATTAATTAATTGTGTACTTTTGTGTGAATGGATGAATGAATGTTTCTTAAACTATTGAAGATTTACATAAATAGATTTAAAATCCATAATTTGCATAACATTACCATATACCTAGAAAATTTTAACTTTGCAATAATGTTACTCATAATGTATTTAATGTATTATTTCAATATTTTATGTAATCCTGTAATGTCGTGATGTGTTGTTATAAGGAAGTGGTTGGATGGAAGAGAAGGCTTAACAGGCCTTAATCCCGCCATCAATAAAGACGACAATCAAATCAAATCAAATCAAATCAAATCTCTCTCTCTCTCTCTCTCTCTCTCTCTCTCTCTCTCTCTCTCTCTCTCTCTCTCTCTCTCTCTCTCTCTCTCTCTCGATAATTATGAGCTTTTGGTACAATTAAATGACTTAATTCTTTTCATCCTAACTTAAAATTCACATCAGAAGAAGAAGGTCAAGCATGTCTACCTTTTCTTGATGTACTCATTACTCATGTTTCTACGTTTGTGTAATAGGAAACTTACCCACTCAGACCAGTATCTCCATGTTAACCAACCATCCCTCTCATGTTAAAGAGGGATACAAAAATGTCGACTATCTCGGGCTCATGCCATATTTTGTTCAACTCCAGGCGGTTTATGTACAGAAGTGTCAAACTATAAAAATCACTAGTTCAAAATGGTAACCCAGAAAACATTTCACAGAGATATGTGCCACCTGTAGCAACAAGTGCGTTGGTACCAACAGATAATGATATTGAGGAAGTTCTGGAATCCGTCAGAGAAGTTGAGACGACTTTTATAGTATATAAGGACTGTTTTTAAGTCTTCATGTACTTTTCGTAGTTTGTTGACTATAAATAAACCTTATAATCCAACCCAGTCATCCAAAAACTTGATATATACTCGATATCTTGTGAATGTAGAGCTCTTTACATAGAAGAAACGTTTCGTGCCCAACCTAGATGTCGTTCTAATCTGCGCAATAACAAATTGATGCTCGAGAGTCGTATTATCATGTTGTGTAGGCCTCATGTTATTGATTGATTGTGAGAATAACGTCACTGGAGAATCTGGTTTCTCAGTACGTATCATTGTTTTACTGTACTGTCTTATTTATTTATTAGTCATTTAATGCTTTCATTAAAATCTTTGTTCTGTATTTTGGTGTGATCCGTTGGCCCAGTGGTTAGAGTCCCTACTTCCAATGCAGAAGAACTCTGGTTCGAATCCCGCTTCAGGCAACTAACATCTAACAACATCTAGATTATAAAATGGTCTTTCATCCACCAATTCTTCTGTTGGAACGCGGCACAAAATAAATTCTAAGATTGTTTGGATTTAGCCTTGTTGATTCTGGCACTGTCCGCGGGTGGAATCGTGTCCAACTAGCTAGGTCGGTGTTACCTCTTTAAAATACCTGTCTTTGGTTGGCCATTGTTCGTTTGGCGATGGCGTCGGCGCCGACAGGATTGGCTTTGTCACTTCGTAAAGCACTGCAAAACTGTTATGTGATCACTCTTCATACCAATGTGTTTATTTATTTTATTTGCTGGTTTTATTTTAACGCTGACAGTAGTATATGAGTGTTTATAGATCCTCCCCTAAAATGTAAACAAACCCCTAAAAGGTAAACAAACCCTCGCCTAGGTAGGTAAGAAAATAAAAATCATCCCCTAATTCAGGGGTTAGTGCCCTTGTGGTAGGTCAGCCTCTAGGTTCAATGACCTAAAAGGTAAACATCCCCTAGGTTCAGCATTCATCCGCTAGGTTCAACGCCCCAAAAGGTAAACAACACCTCCTCATCGCATTCGCAAGCCGAATCTGAGGATTGCATAACTTGACTACGTCATCAAACAGGTCTAGACATGAGTCATCGGTCTAAAAAGTAAACACCTTAGGCGTCCTCGCAAGGTCAAACAGGTTTCGCGATCAACTCAATCAAGGCGTGGTTGTTTTAAGAGAAGAAAAATATTTTTTTCACAGGTCTAGATGTGATATAAAAGAGATCCGTTTCTCAGTTAAAATCACCAGTGTCTCAACCAGCAACACCACCACCACCACAATACAGACCGCAATGTAAGTAAACTTTGTTTTGTAATAATTAATAGCTCAGTGAGATTCAAATAATTCTTACCAATATTAAGTATAAAATAAATTCTTTGCTGTATGCAAGGGCTTTCATTTTCATTTTTATTTATATTCTCAGATGATCTTCGAAATATTCAAATGCATAATTGAAAACTTCGAAAGTTTGTTCGAAGAAGAAGAAGAAGAAGAAGAAAACAAAAATGATTTCCAATATCGAAAATATAGATCAATCGAGCAGATGTTTCACGATATGGGGATATACAATGACTTTTCGATTATTGATGAAAATGACTATGAGTATTGGGATTAGACAATAAATAAATAAATTTTATTTAGAGTCTGCCCACTCAGTTATATAACTGATTTTCAGTGGGGGACTTTAAATCAAAGCGACCAAGCCAACCCAATGAAGAAAGCATTCTTAAAACGCTTTATAGAGTCACCTCCAGATCCTCCAAAATTCAAAATTATTAATTCAGTCACACGTGCATATCCACGATTTAAAGCCCAGGGGCGGCAAATTTTAGTTAAACTTAATTCAAATGAATCGGAAATTAATCATATTGAATATTTAAAAAATGCTATAGAAGAATTACTTGACAATGTACTTCTCCATGTGCCAGCCAATGATATGATTGGAATCAAAATTAAAAATACAGATAATTTAATGGACAAAGTTATGGGTGTATCTTTTAGGAGACGAGATCAAATTTCTGCTGACATTGTCTGGGCAGTTTTGTCAAAAGTAATTCAATCAAATGCGCAATTTTTAAATTCTGATAAACTTTTAATAGATTTTGATAAATAAAATCATTTCCAACAACGTTTTTCAATCAGATTGCAATGAAGAACATCAAGGAGAAGGAGGAAAAAATCCCAAGACCTTTTAGTTTATTGCATAATTTCTATTTTTTAAACAATAAGAGCACAAAATACATTACAGTTGGTCTGTATCCTGAACACAACTATGAAAGTCTAGTTGAAATTGGAAAAATTAATGGCCAATTTATACTTTTAAACTGTATTGACTGGGGGATACTTGCTAATCACCTAGCATCAGCAAATATGACACTGGTAGATAATAATATTAGTTCAAAAATTATCAAACGAAAGGGGAAGAATTGTATTTCATTTAAATCTAAGAATAAATGTATTATTCTTTCAATGCCAGAATTGCAAAAAATGATTTCTTTATATTTAATCATTACAAGACAACAAAACAAACATAATACTTTATATGATGAGTTGAAAATTTATTGTCAGACTGTAAGAACCAGTAATGAGTATGTAAATCCTGTGAGTTATTCTGGTTTAATTGATTGAGCGAGCGTAGCGAGCGTCTCCACTTGACTCTTATGGCTCGAATGTCTGTTTTTGTTTTTTTCTGTTACTGCTTCGATACAGGTCGCACCATTTCTCTGATCGACCTGAAATTTTGCACACATGTACATACCACCTAGGCGGGTTGCTGTATAGTTTTTGAACAAAATCCGATCATTGGTTATAAAAAATAAAAAATAAAAAAATAAAAAATAAAAAAATAAAAATGTACCGATCGTTATGAAATTTTGCAGGGTCAATAAGTACAACATTCTCTCCTATTTTCCAAATTTTCAGCTAAATCGGTCAAGACCTTAAAGACTTATTGGTAATCATAATTCGAAAAATGATGTTAAAAAATGAAGGAGGCAGTGAAGATACAAAGATACACTTTAGAAGGCATGACGTCAATTAGTGCATTGCAAAGATGTTGGAATAGTATAGTGTACAATGTCAATATCCAATTAGGCCTACACTGTGTGGTGGGCCTCATGGAAATGTCGTACTCGGGTCATGTTGCACGTACCGGTGCTCGCTCAACAACGCGTCCAACTGAGCGTTTTCCTAGTTATGCTCTATTGTATGATGAGCTGATAGCTGAATATAAATAACCATGTACTTTATAATCATTGAAAAATAAAAAAATAAAATGTAACTATGATGTTCTTGTACCTTACTGAAAACCTCTCTCTCTCTCTCTCTGTTTCCTAATCATTCTCTACTCCTATAAATTAAGACTCTTCATACACATACTGTTCAGTTGTCTTATAAAGTCTGAAGATGATACATGTCTTGCTTGTCTGTTTGTTGGCGGGATCTGTCTTTAGCAGTAGGTAACAAATTTGATCTTCTGATTAAGTTTTTCTTTTAAATGATAAAAACTAATATATTTTATAATTTCAGAGAACTATAATGCAGCTGATTATGATAATGAGTTTAAGATCAATAATGCAGACGAATATGATAAGGAGTTAAAAATCAATAATGCAACCGAATATGATGATGAGTTTAAGGTGCAGGCCCAGATCAACATACCTATAAATAACCGAAAACGCAGGGATGTGTTAGATCAAACAAACACATTGGAAGCTGCAGATCCAAATATTCGAAATTCTACTCAGCTTAATTTGAACACTCAATATGGTTTCGATCTACGTAAATTTTCAGGATTGCTTCAAATAAATGTTCAAACCAAGAAATCAAAACCAAAGAGACCTCCCCCTGGTAGATCTCCATGTAGACCACGAAAACTGACAAGAAATACTACTGATCCAAGCGAGAGTATTGCTCACGAAGATGACTGTAACCTTCAAAAAACAAAAATAGGGGGCATACTGCAGGTCCTAGAAGAAACCGCAACACAACAACAATAATAATAATAATAATAATAATAATAATAATAATAATAATAATAATAATAATAATAATAATAATAATAATAATAATAATAATATAATAATAATAATAATAATAATAATAATAATAATAATAATAATAATAATAATAATAATAATAATAGACGTACTAGTCAATCAAACACTATGATAATTGGTTCTCCTGATCCATAAAAACAGGATTATGTAATCAATTGTTTGACAAATAAAAAAAAATAATATATAAGTCTGATTTTTATTTCATTAATCCTTCTCATGAATCCTGTCTGAACTTGAAGGTATTGACCTTGAGGGCATTGACCTTGAGGGTATTGACATTGAGGGTATTGACCTTGAGGGTATTGACCTTGAGGGTATTGACCCTGTCCTGTGTTTACCTTTTGGGGCGTTGAACCTAGCGGATGAATGCTGAACCTAGGGGATGTTTACCTTTTAGGTCATTGACCTACCCCAAGGCCATTGACCCTGCTACCATTAAGGCGTTAGACCTAGGGTTGTCTACCTTTTAGGTCATTGAACCTAGAGGCTGACCTACCACAAGGGCACTAACCCCTGAATTAGGGGATGATTTTTATTCTCTTCCCTACCTAGGCGAGGGTTTGTTTACCTTTTAGGGGTTTGTTTACATTTTAGGGGAGGATCTATAAACACTCATATACTACTGCTGACAATGCTTGAGTTAAATGTATGAGATCCTCTCCCACACGACTAACATTGTTGCAAGAAATGAGAAATACTTTTCATAATTCTTCAAGTAATATGATACTTGACTGGGTTATTAAAAGTAAAACTATCATTAAACGTTCTTCCGGCTATTACGTCTTACAGAACGCCAGGAAAAAACTATACTAGCAACACACCACGTTTTAACACTCACCTTGGGAAATCCGAAATGAAATGTCTTAGGCAGATTTATTTCAATGACTGACAGTAGTTTCTCGTGCGTAACGTGTGGGACTTTGATTCGAGGGATGGTGGGTTCGAACCCTGCCACCGTCAATCCTGACTAAAGTCGTTTCTGAGGGTTCCTACAGCTGTTAATGTTAAAGTATCTAGTTAGACACTAAAGAGAGACATGCATTGCATCCTGGGTTGGTTTCCCAAGAGAACTTAAGAAATGTTTATGCAACTCGGTTAACGCATACAAATAAACTTATACAAGGCGCAAACATAGCAACATAGTAAAACGTGGTACAATGCACACTTTATTATCAGATATAAATTTCTCATTCAAAGAATTTATTTAACAATTTTTTTTCACATCAAATACATTTCCTTTATTTATTTCCATTCAAATAAATAACTTTTGTTATACAATTACTATCATCACCACATGTTCTTTTCTTATATATACCCAATATAATCATCAAACACACCATTTACTCTCATCTCATCAACTTTCAATATAACAGGTGGCGCAATATGACCTAACCGGTCGAAGCGCCCTAGTTTCTTACGTCGTCGTAGATATAAAGACTTTATATAAGTTTTAAATACTTTCATCACAACTTCATACAATAACAATTATAATAATATCGTTAATTTTTATTCTTATTGCGTGTACCGTTATCAATATATGGCTTTGTAATATTCCTTACATTTATTTGACATAACGCCTGATATACATTTTGATTTATGTTTTAAAAAGTAGAAAGTTGTGATAAAAATGCTTAATTTAGTTTAAAATAACACAACAGTTTCGGTTCAACCTAGTTAAAGCGGCCAAGGTTTTTTTCTGATAACCTCAAAATACGTGTTTGCCAGTGTGAGGAATACTATCTCGACAGTTTAATGTCATATAGAATTGAGTCGTGGGACAGTAAGGTGCTTAAAATAGTAACATCGCGAAGTTTTGGTGAGATGTCTTACAGAAACTCCTTCTACATTGCAATGTTCATCATTGTACTTTGCATGTTTTTCCACATATCTGGTGAGTATTGGTTTGATTGTTTAAAAATGTAATTTATAATAAACTTATAACGCGTTTGTAATGGTAGTAACCGGCGACTAGTAATGTAAAGATTTACACATGTTAACCCTTTCGGGTCGGATTTTTTGTTTATATTTAGAAGGCGGTGGATCTGTTTACTGTAGAAAGTACATAAAAACACTTCAATGAGTGGGCAATATATAAAAATTTTCATAAAAAAAAATTCAAGGGGGTTTTTTTACAGGGTGCAAAACACCCTTTCGGCTGACAGCCGACATACGACCGAAAAGGGTTAATGTAGACGTAAAAAAAAAATCCATTAACTAGTAATAAATAAATTTAACAATGGTAAATACTGTGTCTAAAGCCTAATAAATAAAAGTACCAAGACAGAAGATTTGTATTTAGCCTGTTGAGTAGAGAATCATATTTTGTAGAATTTATTATTAATTATATCTATTTTATTAATTATATCTATTAATTAAACCCGTAATGTTTTGAATAACAAAGATTATTATTTACTTAAAATAGTTCTTTTTCTATGAACATTTTCATAATTTGGAATTTAAATTTTTTGGTCTGTACATAAGGTCTTTTTCGGAATTTTTTTTACAAATTACCAAGGGTTATTTTTCTCTCTAACATTGTTGCAACGCCTGTCAATATGATCAACAAGGTTATAATATGTGCCTATATTAACGAACAATGCTAGTATTATCGCCTGGGTCAAGAGGTGTCCAGTGATTCCTTCTATTGTAGTTACACTTCTGTTTGAATGACATTCGTTTCCTAATAATTTGTATTCCTAAATACCGAGTTTCATTTTTTGAATCGATGTACCATATAAACCAATCTAATTTCGTTTGTACATTCCAAGAAATGCCATCTACATGTGTTACGTAAGTATATTGCACTTGGGATAGCTGTGAAAGGAATGCACAAAGACTGTTCAATATGACTCAATTCCTTGCACTAAAGAAACCCTAGAAATAAACTTTCAGTCAGGTTTGCCGGTGGCGAGTGTCCAAACCGGGACCTTCCGGATCCGAGTCTCGCACTTTATGCTTGAGCTACCTCTATTGTCTTTTTAGACCGGCAATCCTAACTAAAGGGTTTTCCTAGATTTTCCTGAACGTTAATAGGTATTCACCCGCTAAACTCAAAAAATATATTTCATTCAGGCTAACTAGTTTTGAATTTAGAAATTCACACAAACATTTTTGTTTCACCATGGCCCACCAGGCCCCCTCCCCCCCAAAAATATATGTCAAACTTGGTATTTTTTTTTAGCTATAGGTCCCATCGGCAAAAATCTTCCATATGATATAACATGGGGACGATCTTTATGCCCCTGACATTAAAGTATTTTGATCAAAAAAATATTGGCCATTATTGACGTACTCAACAGCCTTTTCTGTGAATTCCTCTATATTATTTTAATTTGTGATTTGGGCAAGTGGTTCGGTCAAAATATGCTGATTACCAAGAAAGTTGTGATTTTGGAAGGCATATTTTTGCATGTTTAAGTGTATATTTGTGCACAGTTTCATAACACGATGTTATGAATGGCCATTTTATATTGGTACGATGCTCTAGTATCTATGTGGAACCAAAAAGCTGGTTAAAGCCCATTTAAGAAATTTCCCAAAACGCCAATTTTCTCCCATTTCATGATTAAAAAAATTGAAAAATTCGTGTAGAATCACAGGTACAAGATATAATTTTTAAATCGGTCGTTTGGGTGTAGAATTATGCTATAGATTATGGGGTAAAAATTTTTTTTGGGGGGTTAATAGCCCCTTTAAAACGATCGTTTTAGTGTATTATTATGCTATAGATTGTGGTAAAAAGTAATTCTTTGGGGGAATATCCCTTTTAAAGTGAATGCAAGGGTTTGAGTTCCTTCAACAGCCCTAGGACACCTTCACACATGTTCTATCCGCAACATATACCAAGTTCACCTGAAGAGGGGTATACAATACATTGCACCCTGTAACAGGTTTCCACCAGTAAAAACATGTTTTGTTCCAGAATGTGCGACGATAGTGTCCGCCCCCTGTGCTCGGGGAGCCATCATCTACTCCCCAGACGGGTGCAACTCATGTTTCTGTATTGACGGGAAGGAATCTAAGGCCTGCACAAGAATGATATGTGACTAGCGCTAAACCAAGGTCCTCTAGATCTCCACGTGTCCACCGAGATTCAGTGGACCTTGACAGAGAACGACGCCCTTGTGTTTTTAAAATTAGTTTTCACGGCTACGTTTTTCAATTGTTTTAATCAATAAAATAAAATACTTGATTTTCAATTTGAAATATTTTTTAGTGAAAACGTGTGTTTGATTGTTTTTGCTATGTTTTGTTATGCCTCTTTTTTTAATGCTTCTATTAATTCTATTTTAATGTCACAGCTTTGTTTTAGATGTTTTGTTTGATGAATTATAATCCGCACATAAATATACTGCACAATATGCATTATAATATTGTTTTTAAGTGTAACCTATTTTGACTTTCCAGGTAATTGTAGAAAATAATACAATATCCTTTCCTTGCGTATTATTATTATTTTTTTTTTAAATGATGAAAATAAAATATTAAAAAACACAATTTTGAAATGTATTATTGTATTATAGATTTTTTTTGTAATTATTGATTTACGTATGTTTTAAAGTGTTCTCTGCACCAGTTAGTTTGGCAGATGAACAATTTTAGCCATGGGATGCATACCCGAGTACGCAACTCATGAGACTGAATAGTGGGGGCTTTATAAGACTATCAATCGTACAAATCGTGAAGAAAGCACGAACAATTTGTGAATTTAATAATATGATCACAAGGAATCCGAAAATCGATGGCTCCAAGTTGAGTCCTTTTAACTTTCTTATTAATTTTATTAATTATAAAAATAAATAAAAAAAGACAACTCTGTGGCCATTGGTATCAAATAAAAGCTTATTTTACAGGAATAATTATATTTAACAATATTTTAAAATTAATTAATGAATTATTAACATAATTATTTAAGAAACAACTATACCCATTTGAAACTTTTTTGGGACCTTTCCTGCTTCCAGTTATCATCTAATAGATATGCAATTTTGCATCATTGTCAAGGAAGGAGATGTTCACTCCTCTAAAGTGAAAGATTACTAAACATAATTGCGCAATACGCAAAAATAAATTCCGAAAATTACTGATTTTGATGATTTTACAAACATCCAAAAAATCCATTTTTATCTATTTTGACTTTTTTGTGATGGTTAAAATAAATGTGCTTCTATCGAAGACTGTATATACACGACCATAACATGTGTGCAAAGTGTGGTAACAATCTGATAAAAAAGTAAATTCAGGAAAAGTTCCAGAAAAAATCACTGGTATTGCAGACTCCTAACAATATTTTAACAAGCTTTTATTTTGAGCTTTGTCGACTGTGTTATCTCTATTTTTGTTTTGAGAAATAATTAATTTAATTAAGTAAATTAATAAGAAAATTACATGAACGCAACTTGGAGCCGAGATCATATAAAATTCACTAATTTTCGTGCTTTCTTCACTATTTCCGCGATTGTTAAATTATGTACTAAAGCTAGTCTATGTTCCTAATTCAACATATCATGCATTTACACCAAAAATATGTTAACTTTGCTTTTTAACAACAACACTCTACCGTGATGTATGTGAGAAAAAACTTATCGACCATGAAATGGTTCGCTCGTCGATGGTGTCGGCGCCTACAGGGTTGGCTTGGTTAGTTTAAAATTTAATTTCCCTTATTGAAAATCAGTAACGTGACTGAGTTAAGTAACTCTAAATACGATTTTCTTTCTTTCATTAGTCTAATACAAAGTAAATTGCACGTGTAAATTGCGAAAAGGTGTAAGTGACCCTGGTTATTTGGCATGTGTGTGTACCGGTATTTTAAAACTCGACGATTGGCCAAAAGAACTCGGAAATTTTTAGCTTAAAATTTACATTTCACTGCTGTGTCTCTCGATTACTGTTCGAGTGCGTTTTAATAACTTGCACTGTTTGCCATAGAATGACTTTTATCTGCAGTTTTGGATATGAGGGAAGGGCTTACTTTATTAAATCTTCCTGAAAAATCCTCATTAATTTTACATAATAAAATAACGTTTCAATATCTGATGGCTACTGTTTATATCTGCAGGCACCGATTCATGGGCACACATACAAATACAGGGTTGGCTTGGTCGCTTTCGTTTAATGTCCCCCACTGAAAATAAGTTATATGACTGAGTGGGAAGACTCTAAATACGAATTTATTTATTTATGGGTAAAGATTCACATTGAACAATTTAGTAATATACGAAGTGTTTTATTTTTTTATTTTTTATTTGCAATTAGAAACTTCAGGGTATTTTTTTTGGAAAGTTGGTGACACATTTTAAATACTTTGCGAGCTGTAACATTTCTCTTAAGAAATAAGAATTGCTCTCTCGTAGTCGTGTTGTGCGTGGTGTGTATTTCACTGCCAAAGCGAGTTCCAAAACACTGTTCCATTTAGTTGCAAACACTCAACAAGTCGCCGGTTAGAACGTATGATTAGGGCGTGTGCCTCGGTCATGCCTCAGGGATCAGTTGTCTCTCCTTGTTTGTTCTATTACCTTTACATGTGACCGTGACACGAACCTACGGACATCCTAAAGGGGCGCCCACTATTTCTCGGACATTGCAAAGTAATTGGCCATCGATTCAGTTTTAAGTACTGTCTGCCAGCGTAATTAGTTAACGTCTCTTGCCCAACGATATTTAACATCTATAGTAGGCTAGGTCCACTGGCGTGTCAATTAGACTTGAATTGGTCAGTTTGTATGTTAAAGTAGGTTATAGCGATTTGTAGCCCACATATTTTTCAAGGTAGCTGTCAAGCTGACAGGTGAGCATATTAGCCATTAACACCAAATGATTACTTAATTCCCTTATGCAGTAACTTCTTATTGTTTCTGTTTGTGCATTCCCATGCTGCACAAATTAAAACCATATCAAAACATTTCTCGATTTGGTAAGTCGGGAAACACTCCCGTTGGTGTAATTGTCATTATTTACTACAATTCTGAAATTAAAAAAGTCCGCCCCAACAATCCAGAAAAAATACTTAGTCGCATTTAAAACATACGCCCAAATCGCCATCTTGATGAGGTCAATTTGGTACGCTCGCGCCCGTGCGACGTATTTGAGACTGGCGATCTATAGCCTACTATAGATGTTAAATATCATTGGTTTTACCGATAAGAATGTGAGCTGACATAGGAGAGCAAGCGTACGAGGTGGTTTGAGTCTCGACACCGGCAATCCTCACTGAGTAGTTTCTACAGACTCGGCTTGTACAATAACTCTAGTACTGTGCTAGTGCAATATTACTTCCAAAATCCAACACAATCTACCTACCTAGTAATCTTATCAGACGCTGGTTACTCCTAGCAGGTTTCCGAGAAGAACTTAATTACGGCATCTGATTGTAGTTAAGGTATCTATACTAATTTACAGTAATATCCTATAGTTACGAAAAACTATTCACCTATTATAATTGTCATTACGTTATTTTGAATATTTACTATAGAAACCTTCGCCATAGTTTTTTATTTGTTACATATTTAAACATTAAATTCGTTCAAAATTGTTTGTATTATTTTGATAATTTGTATTGCCGACATGCCAATCAATATACATACACACATAACTGCTATTTTGTTATTTGAATAAGTGATTTACAATGGAAACACGTCACATAGATTTTTATTTATTGCATATTTAAACTATAAATGCGTTCTCTCTTTTTATTGTTAGTAATATTTTGTAAATTAGTATTGCCGACACGCCAGTCCATTGTCCATTTATAGCGTGTTGCATCATTTATGTATGCTACTTTTGTGCCTAGTTTATTGAGTTGTAATAGTATTACTTGCTGTTTTATTTGGCAGACGAATGGACTGCGAACAATGAATGAAGTCACTTAACCAAATACGCCTTCAGCATAAAATGCATTGATGTAATTGTTATGTGTCGTATTATAACTTCAAAACAATAAAATGACTGTTAAATTATGTTAACCAAATTTGAAACATAAATATCACTGAAATGTATTTTAGAAGTAAATATTTATCTTTTATCAGTATTTTAGAAGCAAAAAATATGTAAATTATAATTGTACGGTTTACACCAAATTACAATCCAGTATCTTCGTTGACTAAAAACAATCACTGTGGTGAATACATTAACTCAAAATTTGCATATTTAATGAACATGCAATTTGCACTTCAAATGTAGGATGTTTTTTTAAACCTTTAAAACGTGGAATGCATATAAGAAGTTTAAGACCCATCAAATACATCGGAAATGAAGGTGAAATTAAGACATCGTCATTCGCATTCTCTCGCCAGATCCGTTGAGTCACACGTGTGTATCATGTGCGTATTTATTTAAATCAGTTGTCTTTGAGCAACGGGGTTTTCCACGTAAACTAAGGTCAGTGTTAAAAGTCTCGTACGGCAATGAACGGTTACAATACCTCGGTTGATTGTCCACCAAGTGACTTGGCATCGTGTCATGTCAGTGACGTTTCCACGCGTGTGGCTGACGCACAGGTAAGAGAGTCAATGTCCTATTTAGTTTACATTATTTCTCCAATAAACTTTGTTAAAGAATTTGGACCGAGCTTGGCAAACAGTCTTTACTTTATATAGTTATAGCTAAAGGTTTCATACTCAAAGGTTATAGTTGTTAAAGTTAGTATGTTAAATGCGCATTTAAAAATACGCTTCATCGTCAAAACCAGCTAATTTCACAAACAGTCTGGAACTCTTTTTGACCTTTAATTTTCACACAAAAAAACGCATTTTTGGGAGGTTTTTCAGATAGGATGAGTGCATGTCGCTATCAGAGCACATTTTGACATTTTCTATATTGTTTCTTACACAAAATTGGGAAATTACTGCAAATTAACTGTTTAGTGGCATATTTACGGTCAATTTATAAGAAAAATGAGCAATATTTTTAAAATGTGCATTCATTCCGCATATTACACATTCTTACAAGTCATTTTGGTACAAATCACAACCCGATTGGACAAACGATAGAGCTTTCTAAGTGATCCAGAAAAATCTGGAGCTCGGTCCAATTCTTTTTACAACATTAAATGTCAATTTAAAATCACTTGAGCGCCAAATTCTGTGAATTTCACATAAATTTTTAAATATTTTTGTGGGAAACCTGCCCAGGGTGCAATGTAAATCTCTTTTCAAGTGTCATACTAGATATTGGACTCCGACAATTATTGTGAAGGGATGTCCGAGGGCTGTTTAAAAGAATTCAATCCCTTGCATTCGCATTAACGACCGAGGAAAACCGTGGATTAACCTTCAGTCAGGATTGCCGGTCTCGACGGGATTTGAACTCGGAACCTCCCGAATCAGAGTCTGTCGATGCGCATTTCACATAAACTTGAACCACTTGTTGACCTCTAATATTTACCTAAATAATTTAAACTATTGGAGGTTGTTTTATGTTTTTATAACTTCATTTACCACTAGGCCGCTTCGCGAACGCTTTTTTTAGTCGCGTTGATGGATGAGCTTTTTTTGTAAGTTTTTAGTTTGCGTGGAATCTCTTTACTTTTGCAAGTGCTTTTTGAACGCATTGTAGGTGATTGTTGTTAATTTTCTATTGTTATTTGTTAATTGTTATTATATACCTAAAAAACCTTATATTAAAACCTTTATTTCTATGGATTCTGGCTAACTTTTACAACATTTTCGTTCAAAAGGTACGACATCACCATAACCTTAATGTCGATGCAAAATATGAACGTTGTAGCCCCACCTGTTTGGTCAGAATCGGCCCAAATGTCACGAAAATATTGCACTAAAAATCGAAAAAAAATCCACCGACCACGACCCCACGACCACGATTACAAACACGACGACAGTGACAACTACGTGGACGTCATCCTCTCCAACCAGGGGAGAAAACTACCCCCACTCCACCACGTGTGCCACCCCAGCCAATCAGAAGACACCGCCACGGAGGAGTGTTCGGCTGAGTCTGAAACAAACTAATCAGCCTCAGTTCTCATGAATATGTTACCCACAGAGCTATCGAAACGTCGAGGTACGTACAATGTTTACTCGCGAAGCGGCGAAATAACCCGAAACTCTTACACCTTTGTTTAAGATTATTATCATTATTATTTATTTAACGTCTATCGTCAACACTGAGTGTTGTGGTTACAACAGTGTATGTGATGATCATATAAACATGGGATGAATGTTAAACAAGTAAGTAATCGTGTGTTGACTTGTGATTATTACGAGGAATGCTTTAGTTTTGGATAACATCAGATTCTCCTCCACATCTGCCTGTGCTTGATCTTGCCATCTATCTCGAGGTCTTCCCATTCTTCTCCTATCATTCTTTAGCTCAAATGAATTGTCTTGGTATTCATGGGACGAATGTTAAACAAGTCTGTTATTGATGTAATCGTGTTTTGACTTTTGATTACGAGGAACATGCTTACGTTTTCAAAAACATTAGATTCTGATAATTGACAAGGAGGTCATGGGAACGTGTCCTCTTCCAAGCGTCAAGGGAAGATGGAGGGGGGCGGGGTACCGAAGAAGACTTGTGATTGGCTGTCGGACGTAGGGGAGTCAAGTGGGTGATGTCTGAGAAGCAAGGGTGACAACGGGAACCGAGCCTAGAGAGAGGGGAGAGTGACCGTCGTCATGCATAAGTTTGAGGCTTCGTGGAGACTGAGGGACGAGCCAGTCGGGGAGTCTGGTCGGACAAGTGGAAGAAGAGGGAAGGAAGAAGAGGGAAGAAGTCGGGAAGAAGCCAGAAGCGGCTGGAAATAGACCTACCAATACCGGACACGATCTCCATATATACCAGACGAGGGAATATTGGTGAGCGATGTTCTCTTATTAGCTGTCTTAATTAAGGGAATTCAGAGGAAGAGTCGAACTAACGATTACCAGGAAGAATGGAATAGGAATAGGTTGTAGAGCGATTAAGGATTGAACGGCTACTCACCACGTAAGCCTATTTAACAGTTACCATCTACAACTCGGAACTACAACGCTTATCCATGACTTGGTGGAGGTGCCGGGTTGATGAGTGAGAACGGATGAAGTCGCTGTGTTTCTGGGACTCATGCGGGGTGTCAGTTTTATTTTAAAGATAGCCCTATGCAAGGGTATGTGGGTTAGAAGCCAGGAATCGTACAATTTATAGTAAAATTTAATAAATGATAATGAATCAAAGAGCAACAAAGAGCAATATTTATTTATGGTTTATTGTCTTTGCGTGTGTGTAATGTTAATTTCAAGTCATCAATTCTTATTTTTAATTTTCGCTGTTCCCTTTGGTTGTTCATTGTTCCTTTGGTTATGCATTGTTATGGTGATTGATTAATGGTTATGATTGGATGAGCGTAGCGAGCGAAGCGAAGATTTCATTTCACTACACTGGAGAAAAAAATCCGGAATGTTTTTTTCTTTCTTTTTTTTTCTTCTTTTTTTTGTATTTTTGTCTGTTTGTTAGCACGATTCCGGCTAAACCGATACTCCAATTGCGATGAAATTTTCTGGAGACCTTTGAAATCTCTGAACTTAGAACTGCCACGTGCGAAAAATTGATCGAAAAATTATTTCTCATGAAAATAGCAATTTTACGATTTTTTTTCGATTTTCTTGTTTTTTTCTGTTTGTATTTTTGTGGGTTTGTTAACACGATTCCAGCTAAACCGATACTCCAATTGCAATGAAATTTTCTGGAGGCCTTTGAAATCTCTAAACTTAGAACTGCCACGTTTTTGAGCGCAATCGAAAAATTATTTTTTATGAAAATCGCAATTTTACCCTTTTTGCGTTTAAAAAACAATTTGTTCGACTTATGACACCTACATGCTTTATCCAATTGTAATGATATTTACACAGAAGTTTAATTTTATGTATTTATATATTTGTGTGAAATTTGAGCAAAATCGAAAAATTATTTCTCATGAAAACTTGCAATTTTAAGCTTTTTTCATTTAAAAAAACATACGCTCATCCAACAACGCGTCTGAAAAAGTGTGGGAAGCTTCCTAGTATAATCAATGTATTTTCAATGATAATTCTCAGCGTAGAAATTGTCTGGTTGCCGCCCACTTTTCAGCCCATTTCAGTTCATTAATTAATTGCATTTAATACACTTTTTGAATTTGTTATCAAAATTATTGTGTTTGTTGTTGTATTATTGCTGTTTATACTTAACTCAAGTTCATTGTTGTGTCTGCATCTATCTAGTTGTTCTCCTTTGTAAATCAGTTTTGAATAGGATAGCCGTTAAATAAATAAATAATGTGACACGCACCGGCTTGTGGGTCGAATGCACGCTAAGTGCATTGCCATAGAATACATTGTCGGCATTTTGGTATCACTATTGGCGTCATCGAAGCGGTTCGTGGCTTGTAGGTGTGGTAGGTACAGTTCTAGGGTTCGACCGACACAAGCGTTACTTGGGGGTGAATGTGAGTAGTATAGGGGGTGATCGGCACGTTCAGGTTCGTGGCAATTTTGGAAGATGGAATATGTTAGTTTTCAGATTGTGGGGTGGGTGTTGGAGAGGTCCCACGCTGGAGACGAGGAGTTGAGGTTTATGGGGGTGGCCAGGGTGATGGGGGCAATTGGTGAGGTGATGGAGAAGAGAGTGAGAGAGGCATTGCTGCAGGTTGAATGGGATTTTGAATCCACGAAGTTTCGAGTCCGGAAGTTGGTTAGGGCATGGGGGTCGTTGTGTCGGTTCGAAGCTTTGGCCACCCTGGCCGAGGTGGGGGTGCCCGTCCCAGAGTGGGCCCTCGCCGGCTTGTATGGCGACTATGTTAGTCGCTGTAAGTCCTATTTGAGAATGAGTGGGGTGCATCCCGAAGATGAGAGATTTCTTTGGCCTGGGGCCGGGCCATGGCTGGAACCCAGGCAATTCTATATTTATGGGATGGGGGACCAGTCGTGGCAAGGAGTGAGGGTGCCAATGAAAAAAAAAATTAAAAAAGTTAGTTTTCAAAAAGTTAAAAAAATAAACTAAAAACACATATTTCATGCAGGCTTACTAGTGATGAATTAAAAAAAACAAAAGAAAAATTATTGGCTGCACTATGACCCAGGAAAAAATTGTCAAACTTGGTATTTTTCGTGCTAGGTCCCATCGGCAAAAATCTCCCATAAGAAATAACACGAGGACGATCTTTACGCCTCGTGACCTTGGAGGATTTTGATCCAAAACAAAATTGGTCATTATTGACGTACTCTACAGCCTTTTCTGTAAATCCTCTATATTTTTGTTTTGTAATTTGGGCAAGTGGTTCAGTCAAAATAATGTTGATTACCAAGAAGGGGTGTGATTTTGGAATGAATATTATTGCGTGTTTGAGTGTATATTTGTGCACAGTTTCAAGACACGATGTTATAAAGGGACATTTTAGATTGGTACGATGCTCTAGTATCTATGTGGAACAAAAAGAAGCAGGTTAAAGCCGATTTAAGAAATTTCGCAAAAAAACAATTTTGTAATTTTCTGGATCAATTTTTTTTTAAATTCGTGTAAAACCACAGTTACAAGATATACTAAATTTTTTAAACGGTCATTTAAGTGTAGTATCATGCTATAGATCATGTAATAATTTTTGTTTGTTTGGTGTAAAAGCCCCTTTAAGAATAGTGTTTTATATTGCAGGATGAAGTATGATCGTCAACAGTGAGAGAACTGGTGTTTGCAGATGCGACTTGATTAGGCTAGGAAAACGCCAAAGTCGTTGTTAAACGAGTGAGTGAGCCATGTGTTGAGTACCTGGTAACGTTCCCTTTCCTCCCCCTACTTTAGGCCTCCCTAGCCCATCATAGGCTGGAGTGGCGCATTGTGGCCTTACAGTTGACGTGCCCTTATACCAACTTAACTTAAAAACCCTATTATTTATACCAATATAATTATCAAACTTAAATGCAAATGTTCCCGGTTACTCAACACATAACTCGCTCACTCGTCTTACAACGACTTTGGCGTTTTCCTAGTCTAGTAGGCTGAGACGCCATTATACCCGAAATGTGGGAGACCTGGGTTCAATTCTTTGGTCGGGAAAGATTTGTAATTTCTTGATTGCATTTAAAAAAATATTAATCATGTTTTGAAATGCATACAACTCAGTGAAGTCTATCATCTGTGACAATACTATGGAAAACATAGCCAGTACGAAATACGTGTAAATATTGCAAGGTGTACTCAATCTCCGAGCGGAATTTGGGGGTTACTTGAGCTTGCCAGATTCGATGCACCTTGGTCACTGCTTGTATTTTTTACAGCCAGGCGAATAACAAACAATTTTTCTTTTTTAAAAAAACAAAACCATTCTCGTTAAAATAATTCCTACACATTAGCAGCCTATTTTTCAATTTATTATTTCTTGTAGGTTTAAATCGCAATGGATCTAGCTGATTTTGTTAGCAGTTCTCAGTTAACTCGTACCGGATGACTGTTTAAAGTTTCAGCGCAATCTGTTCAGCGATTCGTCTGATTTTCGATGTAAACACAGACAGACATGACACAGACCCACAGACTCACAGAATAAGCGCCGTTTGAGTTGAATGGAGACACTCAGTCACTTCGCTCCCTCGTTTAAATATTGCTATGCTGTTCTGTTCACTGCTGTAGTGGATTATCTTCTCTAGCGACCAGGCAGGGGTTGAAGGTCTTGTGGGTCAGCTATTATTAAGCCAGGTGTCGAAGTTATCTCTGGTGTTTTTTGGGCCGAGGTCCTTGGGCCTGTAGTTTATGAAGGAGCAGTGCCACTTTGTAAGAGGGGGTATGGCTAGGGGTGTCTACTGCTGATGTAGAAGCAGTGGTTGAATCAGCATGTCCTGTGAACGGTACCGATGGTCAGGGGATCGATAGTGAGGTAGGTTGTTGGTTCACGTATTGCGTGGACGCATTACGAGTGAGGGGTGAGTTGACGCATGTCTCGCTATGGTGTGGGATTGGATGGATATGCTTAACGTCTCATATTAGCACTTTGCTAATCAAGCGATGATTGGTGTAGATGAGGATGAAGTATGAACAGAAGGAGGAGGGGAAACCCGGTACGCACGTAGCCTTCTCCTTCGAAAAGTACAAGGGGACATGGCTTAAGTCCCATCGAAGAACGGTGTAACTTTGACAGTCATATAGTTCCTCCACTAACCGACTGCAGCAGCGTCGAGAGACGAAGCCGTTACACTACTCCGACCTCCATCTGCTCAACCAGTATGTACGTGAGTTTCGGGCACAGCGTCAAGCACTCTACTCGTTGACCACGCCCGATTCTGCTTAACTTCGGGTTCGACTATTATTATTATTATTATTATTATTATTTATTTAAAAATTTCTTAGGTACAATAATTCATATAGATACAGACTTACGCTAGAGTTAGGACACGGTAGATCTACATCTATATGCAAATATTACTAAGCCGCATTAAGCAGGTTAGAAAGAGCTAAAAGCTCCATGACACACATGCTAAACCTGCTTTTTAAACTATTAAAAAATAATACTAACTTAAAGGAGGTTGATAATAGACGATAGTACAGAGTAGTACTGATTGCTATATTTCCTATTAAAAAAAATCGATTTTGGTTGGTTATCGCTCACTCGTCGATTGCTTGGGGGCCTACAGTGTTGGCTTGGTCGCTTTGGTTTAATGTCTTCCACTGAAAATCAGTAATGTGACTGCATGAGAGGGTAGAATCTAAATACGATTTTTTTAAACTGTATTTATGAGCCTGTGGTCGAAGAATGCCATATGCCGGTGATCAAGTATGATTGTAAGTTTGATCCGGAGCCGGATTCTCAGTTTAAGGAGCAGAGTTCAATTACTCATTCAGGAGGAGTGGATGTTCCACAGAGTATGTATAAAGGACACGCGTAAGGAATATTCATGATAGGATAGACGTTAAATAAATAAATTTTTAAAAAAAATTGGGTGTTGATAGTTTTTAGTAGGTAATAGATAGATAGATATTTTTATTCACTTAGACTAGTACAGTGTACAAGTATAACTCTTTGCAGAGAAAGTGAATAATCTATAATTAACAATTAATAATAAAAGTGATAGTAATTAAAATGATATACACAGTGTAAGAAAAAAGAATGGTTGGATATAAAGCATAATTGATAATTAATATGGATATTGATATTGATATGTATGATGATTGATAATATTGATATATGATGATTCATTAATTGATTAATAACGATAAACACAGTGTTTATATTAAAGTAGAGTAGATGCAAAACAATAGCATGCCCTACTATAGATTAAGAACTCATATAGGATAAAGAAATAAAGGCTGGACTGGCCACGGATTTATCTGGGTTTATTTTAAACGCATAGGTGTTGGGTAGACCAACCGTGAAGATGAATAGAGGTTTTCACGTGGAGTTTAGATTGACTATAGACGAGCGTGCATGGTAAATTAAATATTTTGTTTTGATTTCTAATTGTATTTTTTCGAGTTGCAAGACAGTATTGTTGTTAAATTGGAACATTTTAATTTTCTTAATTGAAAGTAAATTTATTCAGTTACTTTGTTTGTTTGAATTCATAAGAGAACATGCTTGTAGTGTTGTAGTACATTTGTTTATTTTGATTAATTAAATTTATTATGTTTATTTTCATGGTTAATTTGATAAGTTTGGTTGTAGTTTTCATTTGAGCAATTCAATTAGGTAAATATGTTAAAATTTATTGATGTTCCAATTGTTAATTTCATTCTGTGAGTATTATTATTGGATTGTATTTGAATTGTGATTATCATGCACGTCATGTCATGGTCTTGTGACCTTGAGCGACGAAGAGGAGTTCTGTCGTGTTTGTTTATGTTTCAGTTGTGGAACACGTGTCAGACACTGATTGGATATTTCGATGTCTGGACGAGGAAATGCAGAGATTGTCTGCAGCTAGGACCGCCACAGGCCAATCTGTCTGAAGGGCGAGTCCACATGTTCAATCGGGGATCACTAAGATGGATTTTATATTGATGGAAATTTAACAGGAGTTTCAAGTGCTTGACAATGATTCTTTAAAAACATTGTGTTTAATTGAATTTTTGCAAACAAGTGAGTACATTGTTGTTTTTGTGTTTTCGGATTCAGTGGACCTTGTTTGTGTTTAGACTGAGATAGGGATTTTCAGGTCATTTGTATTTTTCCACACAGATTTGCTTATAATGAATCACTGTCTAATCGAGTCACGTTTTGAGCTGTAGATCCTGTATGTATGTCCAAGGTAAGATTGTGTATTGTGTCTGTTGGTGGTGGAGTTCTTATTTATTTGTATTTTGTGGGGTTAATATATCTGGTATGGGATGACGGTGACTTGGTATTCATCCAACGGAATGAGGGGGTCACAGAAGAGGAGGATTCATCGTAGAGAAGAAGAAGAGGTATGTCTATTTTCCAACGTCGACGACGTTTCCGGTGGTGTTCGCTGTTCTACGATCTCTAATACACTATCGTTGATCTACAATCTATGATTCAATGGCTGTATTTTAACGCCGTAGAATATGGTTGTTGAAGTTCAATTTCAAGTGATCAAGACTTCAAGAAGCCTTCAGGGTCGGTTTTTCCCTTGGTGACCAAAATGTCATGTATATGGATTTAACTATTCATATTCATTTTGAGATTTAAAGGAATACTTCTATGAGACTCAATGTCAACACTGGGTGTTGTGGTTACAACAGAGGAATGTGATGCTCATATTAAACATTGAACGAATGTCAAACAAGTCTGTTATTGATGTAATCGTGTTCTGTTTACGAGGAAGTCTGATGTTTCAATAACATTGGATGCTGATAGTTGACATAGAGGTCAAGGGAACGTATCCTCTCCCAAGAGTCATGGGAAGACGGAGGGGACTGAAGAAGACTTGTGATTGGCTGTCGGACGTAGGGGGTGAAGTGGGTGATGTCTGAGAAGCAAGGGTGACAACGGGACTCGAGCCTAGAGAGAGGGGAGAGTGACCGACGTCATAAGTTTGAGGTTTCGAGGAGACTGGGAGGGACGAGCTAGTCGGGGAGTCTGGTCGGACATGTGGAATGTACCCGTCCTGATGGTCTAGTGGTTAAGAACGCCCGTCTGGAATGCGGAGGACCATGGTTCGATTCCCGGTTGGGGCGGACTTTTTTAATTTCTGAATTGTAGTAAATAAAAACAATTACACCTACTGGAGTGTTTCCCGACTAACCAAATCGAGAAATAAGTGGATGAAGACGAGCAAGAAGAGGGAATAACCCAGAAGCGGCTGGCAATGAACGTAACAATACCGGACACTATTTCCATACCAGTCGAGGGAATATTAGTGAGCGATGTTGACTTATTAGCTGTCTTAATTCAGGGAATTCAGTGGGGGAATCGAACTCACGATTACCAGGGAGAATGCACAAGCTTAGACGTGGACAAGATGTGTGTAAGAAAATATAGTGATCCCCAACAGTGAGAATCACGTCTTTAATGTGCATAAACCATGTGCGTTTCCCAATCCAGATTCCACATTCACATTCGATCTTGGTCAGGAACAGTGTTGTGACTTATCTAGATAAAATCTGTTTTCTAGTACCTTATCTTGATCAGTTTTTGGTTGTTAACTTTCCAATTATCTAGATAAAATAAGTTTATTAGAAGTAAGTTTATTAGTAGTAGTAATACGATGACAATTAGAAGCCATCTTGAATAGGTCAGTTAATATATTTTGTAAAATTAGGTTGTAGCTATTTGTAGCCCAAATATTTTTTAGGATGACAAGTAAGCATTATTAGTAGCAATAACACCAAATGATTACAAAATTCCTTTATTTAATAACTTTTTATTGTTTCTGTTTGTGTATTCCCATGCTGCACAAGCTAAAATCCATATCAATAATCCAGAAAAAACTTAATCCCATTTAAAACATAATGCCAAGCATAATAAATTGAAGCACCAAATCGCCATCATGAATAGGTCAATTTGGTACGCTCGCGCCTGTGTGGACGTATTGGAGATTGACAATCTAGCCTACTATACATGTCAAATATCATTGCAGACTTCACATTCGAATAGAAAACCATGATTTTCGTTGGCGGATATCGAACAGGCGACCTGCCGCATTAATGTCTCACGTAGAACGTAAGCTGGCTACCTCTAACGGTTGAAACTAGCTCTTGATAACATATGTGATTGTCAATTTCCCCGAATGGTTGGTCTCGTGTCCTTAGCGGTGGTGGTTGGAGACAGGCGGTGCGCGGGACACATGCGGTTGAGAGACGAACAAATCTCGAGAAATGTTCGGCGTCGAAGAAAGACAACGGGAGGAACTGCTGGAAAGATTCGGATTCGTTAATAAAGGAACACTTGGAAACACACCGCGAGTTGAACAACGTGATGAGAGAGAGAGAGAGAGAGAGAGAGAGAGAGAGAGAGAGAGAGAGATTTGATTTGATTTGATTGTCGTCTTTATTGATGGCGGGATTAAGGCCTGTTAAGCCTTCTCTTCCATTGTGTCCATTGTGTCAGTGGTTCTTTAATAAAAACATGGATTCAAACATAAACCATTAATTTTTTTTTTTTTTTTTTTTTTTTAATATTCCAAGTATCGGAAATCTTGAACTTGTAAAGGCCGGTGTATAACATTTTTAATTTCACTTTTTTTCTGTTTTTGTTTTGTTTTTAGTTTTTAAAATTGTTCTTGTCATTGTTTTTTATCTTCCAAAAAAAAATTAAAAAACTACATTTTTAACATTAAAATACGTTTGGTAGTTTTTTTTTTTTATTTATTTTCAGGTTATTATTATTTTTATTTTTTTTCAATTTGCAACGACAGTCATTAAACCTATCAGAGCATATTGATGGCGACAAGAAAAAAAGGGCTAGCCCCAAAAACTCAAAGTGCCCCTTCCCACCATTTATACAATAAAAATCTTGAACTTGAAATAACATTTTTAATTTCACTTTTTTTCTGTTTTTGTTTTGTTTTTAGTTTTTAAAAATTGTTCTTGTCATTGTTTTTTTATCATTTCCACTAATTAGTTCTCCAAAAATGCTCTTTTATTTTCGTTTCGGCAGTAACAGTGTTAAAGTAAATAAATAAATAAATAAATACATACAAATAAATAAATGTTATCTCGGTGTTTTATAATACGAACAATAACTCTTAAACCGCCACTTTGCTTTTTTTTTAAAAAATATTTAACGTCCATCCTATTCAGTTATAAAAACAGATTTACAAAGGGGGAAAACTAATAAACTAATTCGTAGATCAGCCACAACAAAGAAATTCATTTAAATAAAAATTTGAAATAGTAATATTCAACAATGCATTAAAACCAACAAAATTTTGGGAAAAAATAAGAAGATATTTTAAAGCAAATAACTGGAAACTTCGCAAACGCTTTTTTTTTGTCGCGTTGATGGATGACTTTTTTAAATTATAAAAAGTTAAAATTTTATAAAAATAAAAAAATATAACACGGGGCCCCTACAAACAAACTTAGGTCTGTTTTGGATCTTTGATTGTTTTAAAAAGGCTGTGATAAAGGGATAAAATCTCCTGTGAAATTTTCATACAATGCTGTGAGAAAGATCAAAAATTTTTATTTTTGTGCTATTTTGGGGCGGATTCTGACCAACCGGGTGGGGCTAAACGTTCATATTTCACATGGACTTAAGGTAAGGGTAATGTATTGACTTTGAAAGAAAAAGTTGAAAAAGTTAGCCAGAATATAGAAATAAAGGTTTTATTATTTAACACCTCAAAAAACTCAAATTAAAACCTTTATTTCTATAGATTCTGGCTTACTTTTTCAAAATTTTCTTTCAAACGTCAATACATCACCATAACCTTAATATGCTATGTGAAATATGAACGTTGTAGCCCCACCCGTTTGGTCAGAATCGGCCCAAATGTCACGAAAATATCGCACTAAAAATCGAAAAAAATCGTAAAGTACGATATTCATGAGGAATATCTCTTCGATTGTACCCAAAAACGTAGCAAGTCTAAGTCAGAGATTTCAAAGGTCCTGTCAAATTTTCATCAAGATCACATATGCCGTTTGCCCGGTAGAGAGCGAACAAACAGACAAAAAAAGAAAAAAAAACCCGAGCTAAATGTTTTGGGGGTCGGTGAAATTGAAGTCTTCGCTTCGCTCATCCAATAATACTCACTATCCAAAGCCAATAATAATGTAGTGGGAGATTTGTGACACATTACCGAAATTATTGTTAGTAAAATTATTATTTCTTTCAAAGGAGAATTTCAAATTTTGAGTGAAATACATTTTCAGCAAGATTAAAATCTTTGTTTTTTATTACTAGGAAAACGCTAAAGTCCCGCCGCGTTGATGGATGAGCTTTTTTAAGTTTTAGTTTGCGTGGGATATCTGCTTTGTTTTGCTGCCTACGCATTGTAGGTAAATGTTGTCAAGTTTCTTTTGTTTTTTGTCAATTGGTTTTATTTACCGTAAAAAACTTATATTAAAAGCTTTATTCCTATGGATTCTGGCTAACTTTTTCAACTTTTTCTTTCAAAATGTATTACATCACCATTACCTTAATGTGCATGTGAAATATGAACGTTGTAGCCCCACCCGTTTGGTCAGAATCGGCCCAAATGTCACGGAAATATCGCACTAAAATCGAAAAAATCGTAAAAGTACGATATTCATGAGAAATATTTCTTCGATTGTACCCAAAAACGCAACAAGTCTAAGTTCAGAGATTTCGAAGGTTCTGTCAAATTTTTATTAAGATCGTATATGCCGTTTGCCCGGTAGAGAGCGAACAAACAGTCAGACAGAAAAAAAAAAAAAAAAAAAAAAAAAAAAAAAAAAAAAAAACACCAGAGCTAAATTTTTTTGGGGGGGTCAGTGAAATTGAAGTCTTCGCTTCGCTCATCCAATGAATGAATCAAATATAAAAAAGGGTTGGGAAGTGAAGAAAAGAAAAAAGAAAATAATTCATGACTCGTTGTGGTTGTGGACCCATTTGTGATGGACTTCATACAGAGGATTTTACTTTTTAAATTTAATGGTTGCATGACAAATATGACGAGATTTTCTTTTTAATAAGCAATTAATATTCATCAGGTCTAAACCAGAATTCATAACTTGTGCTAAGGCTCTCGTTGTATTTCAAGTTGTTCGGTTGTTATAAGTTCTATACTCAATGGTGTTACTAATACGCTTATTTTTATCTCGTTTTGATATGGAGCCGAAAGCATTTGAATAAATTCATAAAACAATCTTAGCATTCATTCAGAACATATTCTACATTTGAGACTGCCGCGCTTTCTCTTATACCTGTTGATCCCGCGATACTGGCTCTGTTAGTGTGTACGTTCACCGCAAGAGCGCACTGGAGGCTTTACAAACAAGACGTTTTCTGCTAAACTACAACTCTGGACTGGAACACCGAGGAAGTGTCTTATACATACGTATTGCTCAACTAAAATATCAACAATGCCACAAAGTAAGAAAGACAAGAAAGCTTTTGGGTTGCAAACCCGAAACTAAGTGTAGTAGTCTTCACTGAAGGGCTTAAATTACATTTAATTTTACTTAAAAGAAACACGTTCTTTCAATGGCTTTGTGTAGTTGTGTATACTCTTGCAGAAAGTGAATGCGCATGCTGATATTTACTACACCTCCATATCAATAGCATTAAGAATGAAAGGAGGGAATGAGTGACATACAGCTAATTAGTTATATTAGTAGTAGTAGTAATTTTAAATCCCTGAATTAGGAAGATTTTTCAACTGCACAAAACAACGTTTCCAACTCCACAAGCTACATTTTCAACTTCGCAAAATGAGCCCATACAGCACACTAATATTTTTTCACCGGCCATTATGTGTGAAATCTCCCCTAAAAACACATACTTTTTATTATTATGCTAATTTACAAAACAAATGTCCATCCATGCACTTGGTCGCTATTTCTTATTTTAAATACTGATCACTTGTTGGCCATTGTCCACTCATTGACGGCGTCGGCGCCGACGGGGTTGGCTATGTCCGATTTAGATCAATGTTCCCGGCTGAAAATATGTTATGTGACTGAGTGAGCAGACTTCAACTACGAATCCATTAATATTTTCCTCTATCTGTTTGGTAGGTTATTGTGCCACCTCTGGCCGATAATTTGAAAGTCGTAGAAACATGTCTGAAAAGTTTTCTGAATGAAATTTGAGGGCCTTACTTAAAACAAAAAAAAAAAATGGGCGGGACATAACTTCACCTTTGGCCATTACATGTCGTTTTTTGACAAAAGTGTAGCCAGCACAGCTTGTGCCAAATTAAATTTTGAGAATCGGTTTTCTGGATATAGTTTCTAAACAACTCTAGTTTCAGCTTCAGCTATAAGGAGAAATAGATTTCTGAAAATACAGTTGGTGTACGATTTTTTTTGTCAAATGGGACGGGTATTTTTCGAGTTTTGTATCGTCTGGCAAAAAAAAAAAATCGTACACCAACTGTATTTTCAGAAAATCTAATTTGTCCTTATAGCTGAAGCTGAAGCTAAAGTTGTTTAGAAACTATATCCAGAAAACCGATTCACAAAATTTAGTTTTGCACTATATGTGCTGGCTACACTTTTGTAAAAAAAAACGACATAATTGCCGAGAGTGAGGTTATGTCCCGACAAAAAAATCAAAAAAATCGCTGTTTTATTAAAGGTACTCTTTTATTCATTGAACTTTCATGGACTTGTAAGGTTTTAACCCTAGGGTGATTGCAATAGCCTTCTAAATACAAGCTAAAACTTAGTGCATTGGACTTACATAAGATGCACCGAAGTTTGTGTCCCATTTAAAAGTATATTAACGAGAATCATGACATAAATTTGCCCATCATTCGCTTTGGTTATGACAGGAAATCGTACTTAGGATAAGCTATCTATTCATGGAATGTATAGTCAAGGAGTCCATGACGATCGAACATTAATTGATTAAAATGATTGTAAAAATTTGTCGCATTACTGACAACATAACAATAAAAAATACGAAATCTAATACTGCTTAAGAGGAACAGTTATGTATTATACAATACTAATATCATATTTTTTCAATATATTTTTAACTAATTGCAAGAAAATACAGTTTTATTCTTGAATATATACATCATCTGTTGGGCACACTGGTCATGACCACAATCATATACATCTGTTATTTGCTATAAGTTATGACAAATAAGGATGCCTTTCGTCCCTTAGGGAAACGCATTCAGCATCTATTCCGGTGTTTCCAGGAAAGCTATGGAACTTTCTAATGTTCCAACTTTTAGTCCATGCACTCGACTCGAGCAATGTTCAAGTACTTCTTGCCTCTTTTAGACGAGCCTTATCGTTTAGATACTCTGAAGCAAACTGAAGTTGAAAACAAACACTAGCTATAGGTACCTCAAAAACTTTCCGCTGCTTAGGAACTTCAGAATATTATTTCATAACGTGCGCACTATTTATTTCGAACTTCAAATTCATAATTACAATAGTTTTTATTTTACTGTTTAACTTTAATGTGTGGGATAATGTAACTTTAGTTGCGTTTGTTATGAAAGTTTTTGAAGTGTATCGCATTCTGACCTATTACTTGAAAAGTCTACTTTAGATACAAGTGAGATAAGTGAGATGAAAGATGAGTGATACATTTTTGTCTGGGGCATAACCTCACTATCATCCAATGAAAGTTTTGACAAATACAACTAGGCAAATGTGAAATTAAGTTTTACGACTTCGCTGAAAACCGAAAAACATTGTGCACCAAACCTAATTACAGGAAACCATTTTCCATTATAAAAGGGAAAGGAAAATGTGTTAAAGGGGTATTTAACCGCTAAACTCAAAAAATATATATTACATTCAGGCTTACTAGTAATGAATTTAGCAATTAACAGAAAAAATATTGGGGGCCACCATGACCTCCCAAAAAATTGTCAAACATGACATTTTTCAAGCTAGGCCCCATTGGCAAAAATCTCCCATAAGAAATAACATGGGGACGATCTTTACGCCCCGTGACCTTGGAGGATTTTGATCCAAAAAAATATTGACCATTATTGACGTACTCTACAGCCTTTTCTGCAAATTCTCTATTTTTTTGTTTTGTAATTTGGGCAAGTAGCTCGGTCAAAATATGCTGATTACCAAGATGGGGTGTGATTTTGGAATGCATATTTTTGCGTGTTTGAGGGTATATTTGGGCATAGTTTCAAGACACGATGTAAAAAATGGGCATTTTAGATTGGTACTATGCTCTTGTATCTATGTGGAACAAAAAAGAAGCAGTTTAAAGCTTATTTAAGAAATTTCCCAAAACACCAATTTTCGCAAATTTCTGGATCAAAAAAATTGAAAAATTCGTATTAAATCAGAGATATAAGATATAATTTTTTAAACTGTCATTTTAGTGTAGTATTGTGCTATAGATCATGTGGTAAAAAATAATTTTTTGAGTTAAATGCCCCTTTAAGACTTGATAAAAAGTTGTTCATAAAAATTCAATTTTTCACATCCTTCGCTGTGTCCTCTGTCCAGTATTGTCAATACAGTAATAAAATGGCTGAAGTTGGTCCATATCCCCCCATCCCCCAAAGATAATGCACTGTTATATTGATAACCGTCTTTCATTCAGCTAAATTGTAATATTAATTTATTGGGGTCAGAGATCGAAACAATTGCTCTTAGATTATTATGTTTGCAATCCAATCTTACACAACACAACACAACACACATAGTTCTTATATTAAATTCCTTATTAATTTTTTGCACCGATTTCTAATACGTGGATTGCGCCAGCTGTAGCTACTCAATTTTTTTCGAATTCTTATTAGGACGTTTGTACATTTTGATTTACAATAACACAATTTATAGTGTATGTGTCCTATGAGCTTATACAAACTATAGTTTACTTATACTAAGATAAAATGTCGATATTCAGAAACACATAATAATATGTAATAAACTGTAAATAATCATTAAAGAAAAGTGATAAGGTTCATTAACAGGTAATCAACAGTAACCTTGAAGCCGACTAGGCCTTAAGCTATGGACGGATTAATAGGCGTACCTAATGTTATTTCATATGAGGCGGCCATGTTGGAGATGCTGACATCGGCCATGTTGGAGGTGCTAACTTACATATTTACGGCAAACATGCCTATGTGCGTTTCTCAACGCGCGAAATCTTTCCACAGATTAGTAATCATGTTGTTTATGTAGTTTAACAGTAACAAAACCTTCTAAATTAGGCCGACCTGGTCCGACTTCACTTCTCAACATCTGGCAGGTATGCATCCGCTATCCACGCGAAGCGTAAAGAGATCGGTGATTTTTTGTAGTGATTTGGCCGTTGTACGATATGACCTCACTGTTGTACTTAACTTGTTATTTTTTGCCACTTCTCTGTAAGAGAATGGAAATAGTCCCGCTATTAACTATTCTGTCACTGACGAATCAAGCTCTGGAGAAACGTGAATCTCTTCTCATCATCCCTGATTAGGCGCACGGCACGCGTGCAGAGAATGGCGGCCGACCTCCGCTCGCTGTCACCGCGACTATTCTTAGACCTACCTCCGAGATCTAAACGTGGACCCGTCCAGGCCGGCTTTAACACGCTGGCCGGATACATTTGAGACGGCTAGGGGGAGGGGACTGTTGGGTTGGTCCATTTTGTTCAGTCATGTTTCGTTATCCCCCTGATGTATTGTAACTTTTGGGACTGTGACCGTGCAAAGGTATAGCAGGTTACAATTGTAGTTAGGCGCATTCAGACTTCAGAGGCAAGTGTTTGTATTTGTAATGATTGATGACATATTTTGCATATGGTTTTGCCAATATGTGGTGAATGATGTGGTGAAAATTATTAAAATTTAGTTAAAGGGGTATTTAACCGCTAAACTCAAAAAATATATTTCATTCAGGCTACTAGTAATGAATTTAGCAACTAACAGAAAAATGATTGGGGCCACCATGACCTCCCAAAAAATTGTCAAACATGACATTTTTCGAGCTAGGTCCCATCGGCAAAAATCTCCCATAAGAAATAACATGGGGACGATCTTTATGCCCCGTGACCTTGGAGGATTTTGATCCCAAAAAATATTGACCATTATTGACGTACTCGACAATCTTTTCTGTGAATTCTCTATATTTTGTTTTGTAATTTGGGCAAGTAGTTCGGTCAAAATATGCTGATTACCAAGATGGGGTGTGATTTTGGAATGCATATTTTTGCGTGTCTGAGGGTATATTTGGGCACAGTTTCAAGACACGATGTAAAAAATGAGCATTTTAGATTTTGTACTATGCTCTAGTATCTATGTGGACCAAAAAAGAAGCAGGTTACAGCCGATTTAAGAAATTTCCCAAAACACCAATTTTCGCAAATTTCTGGATCAAAAAAATTGAAAAATTCGTGTTAAATCACAATAACAAGATATAATTTTTTAAACTGTCATTTTAGTGTAGTATTGTGCTATAGATCATGTGGTAAAAAATAATAAACTGTGAAATTGTTTTTTAAATCTATAATAAACGCCCTCTTCTGCACATAACATAATTAACCAGTTAGCACTTGTATTGCAACGCGAAATAGCAAATATTTAAAGTACACCTGATTCTAGAATCTTTTTGTTATGCTTACTTTTCAAAAACCGTATCTAGGCGTATTTCAAATTGCTAAAGGGTCTTAACAAATTACATTAATTCTTTATTTTCTACTTGACAGATAATTCTCCATTATCATTTCATATCGAATTCATTACATCTATCCCGCTTCAAAGCTTTTATAATAAGAAAGACAGAAGTTATGATACTTTGGTTTCAGATCATCGTCATCATTACGACAAAGAAGAACATGCAAACGAAAGCTTCCTGTCAATGTGGTATACCACATTTCGTGATTATTATTGTTGTTGCTTAACGTCTCATAGTAATGCACTAAGGCTATTCAAGACGATGAGTGGTGATAGATGACGATGGAGGACAATTATTACAAAAACCTACCAGGATCTTTATCGTATGTGCCACCGCTGACGGCTACCTAGTACCCAATACATTGTTAAATAATGTATCGGGTACTCATAGCACCCGTAGTAGTAGTTTAGTATAGTATAGGTATAGGGTACGCATAAATGTTATGCTTGATTCAATAATTTAATATGGATGATTCAGTTCAAGGTCAACTATATTCCTGTGACATTTCTACGCCCTACCTGACATAATTATAATTAAACCAGGGAGCGTAGCGACTGAGTGTCTCCATTCAACTCAAACGGCGCTTACTCTGTGAGTCTGCGTGCGTGTGTGTCTGAACATCGAAAATCAGCCGAATCGCTGAACAGATTGCGCTGAAATTTTAAACAGACATCCGGTACGAGTTTACTGAGAACTGCTAACAAAATCAGCTAGATTATTTCGATTTAAACCTCAAAGAATATAAATTGAAAAAAAAGGCTGCTAAAGTGTAGAATTTATTTAACGACATGTTTTGTTATTGAAAAAATATATTTTGTTTGTTATTTGACTGGCTGTGAAATGCCGTGCCCAAGGTTTATCGAATGTTGCACGTCAAGGTACCCCTAAATTCCGCTCGGAGATTGAGTAAACCTTGCAATATTTACACGTATTTCGTACTGGCTATGTTTTCCATAGTATTGTCACAGATGATGGACTACACTCGTTATATGCATTTCAAAACATGTTTAATAATTTTTAAAATACAATCCAGAAATTACAAAATCTTGCCCGACCAGGGGATTGAACCCAGGTCTCGCACATTGCTGGTATAAGGGCGCCTTAGCCAACTATAGACTAGGGAAACGCCAAAGTCGTTGTAAGACGAGTGAGCGAGTCATGTGTTGAGTACCCTGGAACATTTGCATTTAAGTTTTATAATTATATTGGTATAAATAATAGGGTTTTAAAGTTTAGTTGGTATAAGGGCGCGTCAACTTTAAGGCCATAAAGCGCCACTCTAGCCTATGATAGGCTAGGGAGGCTTAAGGTTTAGGGGGAAGAAAAGAAATGTTCCCGGGTACTCAACACATAGCTCACTCACTCGTTTAACAACGACTTTGGCGTTTCCCTAGTATAAACCATATTATGTATCTCTGCCTGTCTGTCTCTCTATATCTTTACTTTTATGTCTGTTTCTCTCTCACCGTCTCTCTCCCACTTTCTCCTGTGCCAAGAGGCGGAAGATTAGTACGACAACTACACAATAGAAACAAGGAACTGTGACTAGGGACACAGGAATAGCCCGGTCAGTCCTCACTGACACAGATCCACTCCTCCTCTCTGCTCGAACGCATTTTTACTTTTCTGAGTAGGTCATCAAAACGAAGAAGTACTCTAGAACGAGTCGTGGCCATACTTAGTGGAGCGTGTAGTGGGCAATGAGTCGTGTCAAGATTGTGGCGGTTAGGGCAATGGTCGTGTCCAAGACTTGTGGCGTTGTAGGGGCAATGAGGCGAGGCCAAGACTTAGTGGCGGTGTAGGGCAATAGAGCGTGTACCAAGACTGGTGGGGCGTTAGGGGCAAGGAGGCGTGTCCAGACTGGTGGGGCGTGAGGGCAAGAGTCGTGCCGAGACTCGTGCGGGCGGTTGTAGGGGGCAATGAGGTCGTGGCCAAGACTTGGTGGGGCGGTTGTAGGGGGCAATGAGGTCGTGGCCAAGACTTGGTGGGGCGGTTGTAGGGGGCAATGAGGTCGTGTCCAAGACTTGGTGGGGCGGTTGTAGGGGGCAATGAGGTCGTGGCCAAGACTTGGTGGGGCGGTTGTAGGGGGCAATGAGGTCGTGTCCAATCTTCCATCATCGTTGCAAGATATAATTATATAAATGTGTTTAAAAGTTGATGCATGGGAAAAGAAATACTTCACGTATTTTCATACAAGTACAGGGTTAAAACTCGATTCATCTGGGTGCACACATGAAACGGCGTTTTAACTTTGAGTTCGATAATAAAGTCGTGACAAAATCTTATCAAAGTTATTTGATAAAAATTATTTAAACACTCACTATGCTTCCTCTTTAAATTTAAATGTAATTTGAATTTCTTCAGAACGATTATACGTTTATCGCTTTTAACAGTTTTTTTTCTATGGGATCTCTATTTTCATCAAACCAATTTAAAAGTTAAAGTAAAAGTGTAAAAAAGCAATATTCATTCAAGATTAATCAAACTCTGCATAATTTATGCCTCTGCAAAATGTAGGGAGTTTAATTAAATTTTTCCAATTTGAAGACTAAGTTTAAGGAAAATAATACAAAAATGAAAGCAGTTCAGTACTTTAGCAAAGGGTCGACGTTTAATATTCAGTAAGCTGAAACCAGTGACGATCCCTTAACGTCATTTGTAATGTATCAAATTAAACTAGGAAAACGCTTAAGTCCCGCCGCGTTGTTGGATGAGCGTAATTGGTGCATTGAGCTGCCATGTGTAATGCAGATTTTCTGTTGTTCTGTGGAAAAATCATTACTTAGTTGCAATTTTTTAAAATAAATTAAATTAAGTAAAAAATAACTTAAATTTTGTTATTTTAAAAAAAAAAAAAAATCGTAAAATTGCGATTTTATAAGAAATAATTTCTCGATTGCGCTCAAATTTAACACTTATCTATTAATTCATAAAATTAAGGTTCGTGAAAAAATCATTACAATCGGATAAAGCATATAGGTATTATAAGTCAAAGAATAAACCCGTAAAATTTCGATTTTCATGAGAAATAATTTTTCGATTGCGCTCAAATTTCACACGAATATCTTAATTCATAAAATAAAGGTTCTGAGCAAAAATCATAACAATCGGTTAAAGCATGTAGGTGTTATAAGTAGAAGAAATTTTTCAAAAATCGAAAAAAATCGTAAAATTGCGATTTTAATGAGAAATAATTTTTCGATTGCGCTCAAAAACGTGGCAGTTCTAAGTTCAAAGATTTCGAAGGCCTCCATAAAATTTCATCGCAATTGGAGTATCGGTTTAGCCGGAATCGTGCGGACAAACAGACAAAAATACAAAAAAAAAGAAAAAAAGAAAAAAAAAACATTCCGGATTTTTTTCTCCAGTGTAGTGAAATGGAATCTTCGCTTCGCTCGCTACGCTCGCTACGCTCATCCAATTAAATTAAATTTTTACCTGTTATTTATTGCCTTCTGAGATCAAATCTTACATTTCCAGTTATGGCAACACATTGAAAGAATTTCTTTAAAAAAATGTAATTTAAGTCCTGATGTCTTTCCCAACATTTATGTGTCCCAGATAAGTAAGTTCCCCTCCCCCCCCCCCCGCGCACTCGTATAAGTACACTGATCAAAGCTTCAAGGTCTTTGTTGTCATATAGTGAAACTCGTTGCACTGTCCATCTAAAAAAAATGAAGATTTTATGTTTTCATTGAAAATCAAGCTTTTGTACGCGTGCATTATAAATCTTCAGTTTCACTCAATCAGTCGATGTTTAAAACGCAGAATTATAAATTTTGAAAAACACACGTCAATTTCAGTTTTTACTGGTTTATTGCTGGGTGTATTCGTTGGAGAGTACTGCGAGGTTAAAGTTATGATAACAAAGGCTCGAGCTTTTTTCAGTGCCCTTGGCGAGGAAGGAATCAAGAAAGGCATTACCATATTATCTGAGACCACCGAATAGTTGGTCTTAAAGGGGCTATTACCCCAAACAAATATTTGTGCCACATAATCTATAGCATAATACAGAATACTACACTCAAATGACCGTTTAAAAAATTATATCTTGTAACTGTGATTTTACACGAATTTATCAATTTTTTTGATCCAGGAATCTGCGAAAATGGGCGTTTTGGGAAATTTCTTAAATCGGCTTTAACAGGCAATTTTTTTTCCACATAGACACTAGAGCATCATACCAATCTAAAATGGCCCTGTATAGCATCGTGTCTAGAAACTGTGCACAAATATACTCTCAAACACGCAAAAATGTGCATTCCAAAATCACACCCCTTCTTGGTAATCACCATTATATTATTTTAAACGATCCACTTGCCCAAATGTCAAAACAAAATATAGATGATTTACATTTACTATAATGGCCAATTTGTTTTGGATCAAAATCCTCCAAGGTTACGGGGCAAAAAGATCGTCCCCATCATATTTCTTTTGGGAGATTTTTACCGATGGAACCTAGATCGAAAAATACCACGTTTGACAATTTTTTTTCGGGTGATGGCGAACACAAAAAATTTTCAGTTAATTTCGAAATTAATAATAAGTAAGCCTGAATGAAATATATTTTTTGAGTTGAGTGGGTGAAAACCCTTTTAAGGACTAGAATTCTGTTGATCTTCATGAATCAAATACATACATGTTACGTTTTTAAAGTGAAGTGTGCAGGACTGACATTATTCTTGAACACACACATTATTATAATTATTGTAATGACGCATTGCCAATGGGCAATTTATGTTGACGGAATTTTATCTATGTTTGTGATAAAAAGATACGAGTGAATATGGTGTACGAGGAGTCAACAATTAACGAATGGAAAATAGCAAATTAATGTTTAAAGTCATGCTTGTAACCGATCGCTTTATGAACTTCTCTGAGCAGTGCAATAATGTTGATAAAATATATTTTATGGTGTAGCTTAATAGTACGGGAGTATCTAAACTAAGGAGCCGATCTATTTACGATACATTGCCGAGGAATGATACAGAATATGTTTTTCTCTACCAATAAAATCTCTTTGATGCAAGTGAACTGAATCTTTTTACAAGTCATTTTGTAATGTGTGAGATTCAATACTTTGAAAATGGTCAAAAAAGTAACAAAACACCCAAATACGTATGCATTTTCTATGATATACGCCTACATTTAAATCCATTTTTATACAAAGTTGTATTTACATTAATGTTTATGATTAATGGCATAAGGAGTAGAAACGCGCTAACATCAAATCAATCCATTATATTCGAAACTGATGAATTTTATTACATTTCTTACTGAACAAAGTTTTGGGGTTTAAATAAAGATACAAATACAAAATTATATCTCCTTGCGTTCGTATATTAAAATTAAAGAAAGTTAAAATGTAAAAAGTAAGTAAATAAATAAAACACTAATGTTATATGTCTGAACAAACAACACGCAAAGAGTCAGGCTTGATATAAGTTTAATTGGTTTGTAGCCGGTTTATTTTTAATGGTATTTTGATACGAGAAGGGTAAACAAAAACAGGCGGAAAGTAAATAGACCAGTCTTAGAGTTAAATGGAACAAACATTTATATAAACGAGTCGGCAGCTAATTTTAACTCGCAAACAGAGGGGAAAAACAAACAAGTTGATACAATAAGGAAGGAGGAAATTCTTGTTTAAATAACGGTGACATCCGTGAGTTTTTCTCTCTTGGCCACCTTTTCTAACGGTGTAGTATTTTAACAATTGTCTTATTTACTCATTGGATGAGCGTAGCGAGCGTAGCGAGCGAAGCGAAGATTCCATTTCACTATACTGGAGAAAAAAATCCGGAATGTTTTTTTTTTCTTTTTTTTTTTTTGTATTTTTGTGTGTTTGTTAACACGATTCCGGCTAAACCGATACTCCGATTGCGATGAAATTTTATGGAGGCCTTCGAAATCTCTGAACTTAGAACTGCCACGTTTTTGAGCGCAATCGGGAAATTTTTTCTTATAAAAAACGCAATTTTACGATTTTTTTCGATTTTTTACAAATTTCTTCGACTTATAACACCTACACGCTTTATCCGATTGTAATGATTTTTTCACAGAACCTTAATTTTATGAATTAAGATATTCGTGTGAAATTTGAGCGTAATCGAAAAATTATTTTCTCATGAAAATCGAAATTTTACGTTTTTTTTTCTTTTTTAAAACAATTCTTTGACTTATAACACCTACATGCTTTATCCTATTGTAATGATTTTTTCACAGAACCTTAATTTATATTTATATACTCGTGTTAAATTTGAGCGCAATCGAATAATTATTTCTTATGAAAATTGCAATTTTACGATTTTTTATTTTTTTTTAATTACGATTTATTAAAAAAATTAAGTTAATTTTTTATTTTATTTAATTTAATTTAAAAAAATCTTCGACTAAGCAATAATTTTTTCACAGAACAACAGAAAATCCGCGTAACACATGGCAGCTCAATGCACCAATTACGCTCATCCATACAACGCGGTGGGACTTAAGCGTTTTCCTCATACCTGCCACTGGCAATCCTTAGAGTGTACTTCCCCGCAGGAATCGAGCTCAAAACTTAGCTCGCGGAAAAGGTCTGATTGCCTAACGAATAGAGACAGAACCAGAAAGTCTATGCTCTGTGCAACTATTAGTACATTTTAATCTGTTTTTATGCGGATTTTTACAAACGTTCATTTTCGAACATATTTTTACGCTTGTTTTGTGTATTTCTTATACATAAATTGTCTATTATTCAGTTATGTGACTGAGTGGGTAGACTAAACGCGAATGTATTTATTTATTTATAACGTTGTGCAAGCTATAGGCCTAATGTGTTATCTTGAATGTTTGTCAGTCAGATTTAAATAACTTGTGCAAGTTTGAGCGAACGTGCAGCGGAAAGTGCTTTTTTATTGAAAGCTTTTTTTGGTCAACTGACCTCTAAAAATTGTGTTATTATGTTTTTAACTTGCTGGTTATTTCATTGCTGTTTTTTAATTTAAATATTTTATTGTAATAAGTATGTGTTATTTAGGATATTTATGTTATTTGTTGGTTATTTTATTGTTGTTTATTTATTTTATTTTTTTTTGATGTTTTTTTTATGTAATTTGCATGTATTGTTTTGGATTCAAAGCGTTATCCTAATCCTAGCCCGTATTATAGTTGATATAGTTTAAGCACGGTTTCTTTTACTTGGCATCTACGTCATGTGCTGGCTGATCGGTGTGTCTTGTATTCAAGGATAGGGCAGGGGTGATTAGATTTCGACTCATACCATATTAATATTAAGACTAATACTTCTGGAACGATAATAATCGAGTGACTTAAACACTGAACCGGTTCTACAACGCAGCCATAGGTAGTATATACAGTTGTTCAAAACTATAACCTTATAGATGATGGCGTCATCTGTAGGTGAATCGTGGCCAACCAGCTCTTTCAAAAAATTATCTTTGGTTGGCCATTTTTCGCTCATAGTTTGCGTCGACATCGGCTCAATGGTTCAGAGACGATTTTATTTACGTCTATCGTTGAAATTGAGTTCTCTTTAAATAACAGTAGACTGACAATAAAATAAAATTAACACAAATTAACTATTTTTTTGTTAAGACCGCAAGTGATTTATATTTGAATATGTAAAAGGGTTAGATGAGATGATGGCCATACTTACGTTCAATCAGAATGCAGGACAGGCGTAGTTTTACAATTCAAAGGATGCATTTGTTAGATATAAAGATTATATTATGAAGGATTGTTTAGTAAGCAATTGTTTGGAAGAGGAAAACAGGAAGTCCAAAAAAAACATTACACAAAATCGAAATAGTCAATCAACGTTAGTTCTAGAGATATATCGCTGAACAAAGTAAAATAAAATAAATAACATTACCATATGTTTCTTTAAAATGTTAACGACAGTGAGTATGTTAATATACATTAATTTACTTTTAGCAAATGACGTAACCTCAGTTGCCGGCCAGATAAGTAAAGATTCAAATTTTGCAACATATTTTTAAATCCAATATACAATCATACGATTCTCGTGGATGTTTTATTACACCTATCAGCATTCAGATATTTAATTTGGTTGCTATTCACTATTTAAACAATACATTTCTTGTTAATGAGCACATTCTTATCAAGATTGTTTTGTCATGTTCTTATAAAAATAAATAAATCGTTCACACATTTTCTAAGAAATCAGCCTCCTTTGTAAATCAGTTTTTTAGCTGAATAAGACGTTAAATAAATAAATAAAAATAAAATAAAATTATGGTAGTTTATGAATTTCTTGACGTTATTTATTATTTATTGTGATAAGAATAATTTATAAACTCAGCAATCAAATCATCCAGTAAGCTGTTAAAATAATATACATTCACTTTTAATTTGTGGAACTTCACGTAACATACGATAAAATGCCACAAATCAAATCAAATCATTTATTTTTACAGCCAAAGCTGGATGCCTTCTGGTGTCAAACCTATAATTGTCGAACAAAACAAATTGTTATCTAATTGAAAAATAATTGCGAAACCTCAAACGTTTCATCCATTGATCCAGTATTGAAATCCAGTGTTAAATTGCTCGTTTATGGGAGGTCAATCGGGTATGTCTCTTTTTTCCAATCGAGCCATGCGTTTCCTTTTTTAAATACTACCGCACAGTGTAACAAACGAACATCAAACACTCGGTGTACACGCCTGGTGTGACGTAAGCGTTATTCAGCCCAGGGGGGAATCGTTCACGAAATTGATTATTTTACGTTTTCAATATAGGCCTGTGGACTGTAGGGCCATTAGCTACAGGCAATGTTTTACCATCTGGTATTTGTTTAACTGGAAGAGGATGTAATAGATGCTCGTCACTTTACATTGTTAGTGTGGGTATATTATGATAGTGGTGGTTAGTATTGAAAAAACAATGAGTGTAATTTAAATTATTAATTAATAACTTGTAGAGCAGGTGTTATGATAGAAATAAGACAATATTCGGTCTTGGCACATTTCTTGGGATTGTTAAACAAACTCTTTTGTTCAAACATAAGTTTAAAGGTGTCGTTTTCATTTCCCTCAAACATACAATTCTAAAACTTACTTCCAAAGTTTCATAGTTTTGCCAATTGTTATAATGTTGATATTTCTCGTTGTAATTTTTTTTAAACATATTATTGTTATAAGGTTGGCAGTCACCGAGTGTCTTTGGAGCCATATATCTCTTTTCTGCCATCCTCGTGACATTTAATTTAATGAATGTGTGGATACTAATAATAATAATAAATCATGCTGCACTTATTTATTAATTAATTAATTAAAATATATATTTAACGTATATCCTATTCAATTAAATAATCGATTTATTATTGACTAAATAAATGTAATTACATAAATGCAAACACAATAATGAACTATGGTTGAGGAAAATTTGAATAGTTTTACAAACAACAATGTATAATAAGACAACTTTGGTGACGAATTCGAAATGGAAATTAAATTTAATTAATTAAAGAACCAAATATAAAACAGGGAAAAAAGAAAAGAAAGCAAGAAAAAGGAAAAAAGATCAGAAAAGAAAAAGGAAAATAAATACTGAATTATTAGACGATGTTTGCGCATATAATAGGAATGTTTTAAGTTTTTATTCAAGTCGATATATTTTGCTTTGTACAATATTATTGCAGTGATCAATGTGATCAATTTGATCATACTATTTTTTTTAAAATCTTATGCATATGTATCTTTTGATTGCAACGTAACAAAAAATTATTGTCTTATCTGATATAATGGTAATATGGTAGAGTCCATTTAGAATTTAAAAAAAGCTCTGAAACCAGCATTTTAACTAATCATTGCGTATCCACATTGTATCCCATTTTGATTAGCCTGGATTGGCAATATATAATTCAATCGAATTATCGAGGTATTGTTAATAACACCAAAAGCTACCAAAGTTAATTAAAATATTGTGGATTCTCTAATTCAGAATCGTATTGCGTATACGATCATTGTTCTGTTCGTGAACCAGTATAGATAGATATATTAATGTTTTATGGTTTGTGCGATCGTATTAATCCCTGCATTGTATTGGATTGACTACAGCGAAGGGAAATTGCTTTGAAAAAATACGCAATAAATCTTTCCCCGGTTTAATCCGTACATATGCTTATTGTTCGCTGTTTATTAACGGGAAAGTCAATGCTAGTCGAGGCGGGATGTGTTATTATCACACTCCCTTCATTATACATGAGTTAACAGCCTGGACTGATTAGGTGGGCGTGGTGGCGATGAAGAGATGTGAAAGGAATATGACAATATAAAACCTGGTATTTTCCCCACTTTTTTGTTTTCTCTCTCTCTCTCTCTCTCTCTCTCTCTCTCTCTCTCTCTCTCTCTCTCTCTCTCTCTCTCGGCTCGCTTCTTTTCAATGGCTGTTATCTAAAATGTAGGCGTACCTTCGAACAATCATACTCGCTAAGCAATATTGTGCCGTTCGTTATTTGAAATATTCGGAAGAGTAAGATTGTCTTCGGAAGAGAGAGCGAGAGATTTTGAATGAAGGCGCGTGCATCTTGAGGTGACCTTGAATACTGAAACAAACGAGGGAGGGCTCGAATATGTTCTCAGCCTAATTGTTTAGTTTATAAGGTCACTAACGAATGCAATAATTATATGTAACCATCCCCATTTGTTGAGTCAATTAAAATATTCTACAATGTGATAATGTTTAACTATAAATATATTTTATTTTAGTCGTATACCATTAATATTGCAACCTGTCAATCGTAGCATTAAAGTATAAATTTCGGTACTAAAATGGTTATATTATCGCTCTAATAAAAACCTAATTTTTCATTAATTTTACAAAAAGCTTGCTTGTGTATGAACTTATTTTATGACCAAATATAACAAAAGATTGCCATAAAAACTGTAGCCCTACATCGATAGATAGTTAAACATTAATTAAAGAGTAACGCAGTTTTATGTCTTATTTGCGTATGCATACGCAATGCTAATGCTAATAGGTAGACCGTTGTCCCATAATGCAACGTTATTACCATCTACGGAATTACCAATTAACTTCATAGGATTATTTAGCTATAGCCATCTTTAAAATATACATTACCATTGTGACCACACTCGTTTGAGTTCCTTGCTTATTCAAATGGATGACCGTAATTGATGCATGTGTGCGTTTCATCTTCAGTTTTAACAACCTGAGACAATCGACAATAAGTTCTCGTTTTTTAATAATATGTAGGAAACACGTGTAGTTGTTCCGAAGTAAGTAAGGAGATGCTGACGTCACCGGCGGGTGGATTGCAGCCAATCAGCGGTCCCCAATTTAAAATACTGATCGCTCATTGGCCGCGCCGCGAATCGGCGCGCTTCGACATACTTGATGCTGGACAACTATATATATTACTTTATATAACTGTAAATTAAATTTTGATTCTCGATCGTATTTCGGTGAAAAGAATTGAATTCTAATCACATTTTACCGATTGAGTTTCGACTTCTGATTCTCTTGTGGTTTATACTTACATCATTCAACGTTTGGTTTACATCATCAGATATCTTTGTTTGAACAGTTGAGCATTCCTGTGCTTGGGCAAATAAGGGGACTTTATGTCGCTCAAGAGGGGATTTGAAGACACTTCTGACATTAGAATATTGACACACAATCGTAAGCCCAACTCTCGATAACCGACAAAAGAGGATCATTCTGCTATAAAAAAAGACATATTTGTGTTTGTTTGTTTTGGATGATGTTTTTGCGTCTGTTTCTCTTCTGTCATCAGCGGCCAGTCTCGTTCAAATCAATATCACATTTCAACGAGTATTCCTTAGAGTTTCCATACTTTCTGCACTGCTTGGTCGATGAAACTAAAAGAACAACGTTTCTTCAACAGCTAAAAACTTAGGATCAAATGCAATCTCGCTTTTATATTTTATTCTTAGCGAGCTGAAATGGGATTAGGTAGACATATACTAAAACAATGGGTTACTTGTCCACAGTTTACCTGAGCGAGACCCTTATTGAATTACTTCGCCCCGGATGGCGGTCAATGGATAATCCCTGGAAAATATCGGTGTTTAAAATATTGAAGTGATCAATAAAATCACACACAATTTTGATAAAACGTAAATGAAAAAACTTATAACCAAGGCTTACATTAAAACGAATTTTCGGGTAAACCTTCCTCGCCCATCATCAGGTTGATGCCGACTAGATACATTAATTTAAAAATTGACACTTGAAAGTTAAAAGTGATGCTTTCAAAAGCAGAGTGTGATGGTATTCGTCGTAAAAGATGATTGCTGTGAAAATCCCCCCTTGTTCCCATCGTGTAGGTTTTCCTTCGTGCGGATAAACCGGGAAACTCCTATTCACGCCGTACCTTTGACACAGCGAGAGATAAATATTCATTATACAGACCGTTCAGAGAGGAAAAAATAGGCCGACCCAGAAAATAACCCCATTTTAATCTAAAATAAAAATCCCATAAATCGTAAACTCATAATGGAGGCTGTTAATGAAAAGTCCATTTGCCAAGCAGGCCTGCTGTAATGGTGCTTTTGTAGAAGGGTGAAACTGCTCGTTAGGAATGTATAGCAGACACTTAATTAACTGGGGTAGGGTAGGGTAGGAACTACCTGACTCAAGTAGGTGGAAAGTTCTTTTAAAATGTCCGTACGACTAATTTAGCTGATGAGAAGAATCATGAGTAAGGACATTTCAAAGTTTGTTGATGTGCTTGGTGGCTGTCCATGATGTCAACCCCCCCCCCCCTTTAATCATGATGTCACAAAAATTCCACCTCCCACCCCAGGGCCCATCGAGTCCCCTTAAACCATTTTCTGGTGAAACTTTTACTGGGGAAAAAATTAGGACACATTTAGATAGAAAAAATAACATAATATTTATCAATGCATATATTATAAAATTATGAAAACATTTTGCTACATAAGTAAAAATAACAAATCATATGCTTGCATGGATATGGATGTCACTAGAAGCATAGCCCCCTCATACCCGTCCCCCTGTCACTCATTGTCACAAGTTTATGACCCCCCTCCAAATTGTGTGACCTTGAGTGATATTCTACAAAGCTCTCAATAAGTGTATTGACAAGGTGACAAAATGCCACGATATAAAAGTTAAGTTCTTCCAGAATTAAATTTAGTCAGTTTTTTGTTATACATGTTTAAAATATGTTTTAACTAGCACAACTTTCAAATATTTTTCTTAGTAGGAAACCTGCCTATAGTTACAACCTGCGTAATTAGAAATTAATTCTAATATGTGGGATGAGCGGATAATAGCGACGCAGTGCGAGTAGCGAAGATCGGGGGGGGGGGGGTATTAAATAAAGACTTTTTATTAGGATCCTACCACATCAGTTATGTTGTGTTTCATGTGTGTAACAATGTAACACGTTTTCTTTTAAGTCAGCATGAGCTTTTGTCGTTACCAATGCGTTGTTTCTTTGAAACTTTAAAATTTTTAAAATTATTTTTAAAAAGTAAAAAAATCATTTGTGTTTATACTTAAGGAAATACATTGTATTATTTGTACTAGAAAATGAAAGGTTTATGCATGTATGAATTACGAATAAGACTTTAATGTTTGATACAATTTCGACTCTTTTATTAGAGAGTGTAACGACATCACACTCAAAGGGTCGGTCATTTTATATTTCTCTTTATGGGTGGTTTTACAATCTCCCCATTAGCGTTACGTTCGTGCCGGATAACATATAGTCCTCTCCAAATTGCTCTTACAACAATTAGCTTGACCTCATGTGCTGGATTTAATTAATTATCTTACATAGCCAATATAACGTCCTTTAATATGAAGAGTCTCCCATTATAAAACGCGATCGTTGTTATAAAATGATTTGTGTTAATATACCACACATTTAATAATTTCCTTTTTTTAAATGTGAAAGTGTAACGGAAAAAGCTCTTTAATTTCTGTAACGACATCGTTATTTTGCTAATGTGCACAAGTAGGCTCGAAGACAGTAGAGTTGAATTCAACTAGGTTTAGGCCAAATGGTAACTTGATGAAATCAGCACAATCATTGCAGAAAAACTAAAAATTCTACCATGCAATTACAATGGCTGCCTGATTTTGTAGCACTGGAAGAACTTTCATTTCAGATGTCAGGCTGTGTAGTTTTTTTCAAGAAAGGTATGGCCTCGAACTTAAAGCCAAGGCTTTAAATTTTATCAATGTTGCCAACTGTTAAAGCGATTGTTGATATTACAAATTTTTTATTTTTATTAATAATTTTTGCCATGGAGGTTATTAAGCATCATGTATCTGTCGCTTTTATTAGATAAGAAGAAGGCTTTCAATAAAGTCACTATTTTTTTGTCGTGTGGTTCACATGCGTAATAGTAACCGAGAAGTGTCAAAAGGTCGTTCAAACCCTTAGAGCAGGTATAATACCTGCTCTAAGTTCAAACCTAGTTGAATTTAACTCTACCATTTTACTATCACAACTCTTCTGCAAAACATTGTTTGAACAAATATTGCAACTGATTGTTTTATTTGTTGTTGTTATTTGTTGTAACCTTAATACTAACAAATCGTTAAACAGGTAGTTTATTTATCTAGAAACTCTTCTTCAAAGAGCAGCGACCGGAAAGAATAATGAATGGATAAGAATGTCTGGGTTAAGTTTAACGATGTTTCTATGAGTCTAAAAATGACTTCTGTACAGTAAGGGTTAATAATAAATAAACTCTTCGTTTTGAGCCATTATCTTCATTTCATGTACAGGAAATATTAAGTCAACATTGACAGTGTTGGCTTGAGCGCTATAAGCGTGCGACTCAGATTCGGGAGGTCCCGGGTTCAAATCCCGTCGAGACCGGCAATCCTGACTGATTTTTCCCCCGAGGTTTTTCTCAGTCGTTAATGTGAATGCAAGGGGTTCCACTTAAACAGCCCTCGGACATCCCTTCACAAATTGTTCTAATTAGATACCTGAAGAGGGAATGCATTGCACCCTGGACAGGTTTCCCACGAAAAAAATGTATAAAAATAAAAATGAATAAAATATTAAGTCAACATACAAAAGATTGACAAACAAACACATGTCCGTAGGGGAGCGGAATACGCTAGACTAGCTCGCGTTCTCTCTATTCTTAGCCACACAACCGGCGGCGACTATTCTTGGCGCCGGGCGCTCGACCTCAGGAACAAGCAGTGTCTTTCTAGTTGTTAGTAGGCGGTGCACTGTTGTCTCCGGCTGACGACCGCACGTTGCTAGCAGGCAGTGCGGGGTACGCGCGTCGGTGCTGCGAGTGCGTCTGTGTGTGTGCGTGTGTACAAGACAATGTGGTGACTTATAGTTAGAAGGCTGTGCAATAATTGGAATATACATTATAAGGCGGTGAGATCTAAGGTTAGTGATGTGTTGTTAGAAGGGTGTGAGTTCTAGAAGCATGTGCGTTGTCAAAATTTACACAAAGATCGGTGCAACTATACACTTCATTTGGGGATCGGTGGTATAGTGCCTGATAGTGAAACAAATTAAAGGTAAGGTAAAGGGTATAGATAGAGTTTTATTTCCATTACTATACGCTGACTATTTTCATTCAGCTGTGACCCTTGTTATAGTTGGGAGAATGTGGCAGTGTATATTGCGTAAACGTAACGTAAATTATACAAATATTTAATTTAACTACGTTTGTATAAAATTATATAAAAAACAAACTATGTGCGTATAAAAAATACTGTTCATACCATGTTATGTTTAATTATAACATGTATTCGTATAAGTAATATTGCGTGCACTGCCTTTATTCTACTGTACTTCAGACATGATTATAACAGGGAGTTTGATTACATTGGCGTCTAAAAAGTCGAGGTTTGTTTTGCATAAAGATTTGTGCCATCTGATTCACTAGGAGACTGTTCCTTGTCGACCAATTAAAATTCCAAGTACTCTGTTTTAAGAGTGTGTGGTGTGTTTATAATGCAGCACATGTTCCTACTCAGCCGTCAAGTTAAGACGCGTGTGCATTATACTTACACAATATGTGGTGCAGCATGAAACAGTATAGCGTATTGTTGAGCTAGATAATAATGCCATGTATTCTGTTTTCTCAAGTTGATCAGTGCCATTAACACCATGTAATCAGTGCTGCGTTCTCAGTAATCAAGTGTAGTGTCGTGATGTTTACAAGGCTGTGGCTTGTTGTCAAAAAGAGATTCAGTGTTGTGTTAGAAGGCAGTGTGTTGTCTTGGTGTATGAAGGAAGTAGAGTTTTCTTCACAAATTCAGGTTGTCTTATTGGCAAAGTTACTCAGTTTTTAGGTAACTGTGTGTTTTGTCTTTTTACTTTCTCTTCAGCCATACATAAGGCAGTGGGTTGTCTTGGTGTGTGAAAGAAGTAGATTTTTTTTTACACAAAATCAAGTTGTTTTTTTTTTGGGAAAGTTACTCAGTTTTTAGGAGGCATGTGTGTTTTGTCTCTTGTCCCAAACATAAGACAGTGTGTTGTTATTATAATCTCTAGCACTGCCTTGTATATGGCATAACTATACCTCTGTGAATAGGGCAATGCCAACCTGGTTCGCCCGGATTCTCCGCCAGGATCGCATGATCGGGATTTGGTCACAGGACTCTTTACATTGTGGTTCCAATGGAACTTACACATGGCGGTGACCAAACGTCGATCGTTCTGTACTCTGGCGGGAAATCTGTCACCCACCACAACCATAATGCACTGCCATCAAAATGTTGTAAAAATTCCTTTTTTATCAACGTCCATGCAGACAACTGAGACCAAACCCCGATCGTTCTGCGCTCTGGTGGGAGATTAGTTTGACCTTTGCATTGCAAGCATTCTTTAATCAGTGATTTTACAGACGCTGATCAAAAGTCTTTTGCATTGACTCATCAGAGCGTTCAATTCCTGCTTTAGACAGTTTTTTTTAACTTCTGATATTGACTCAAGTCCATCAGTTTTTGGCTTAAGAAATAGAAATGTGTAAACGGTGACTTTGGAGCCGTCTTGCACATAATATGCACATGCACGCACAATATGCACAATGCACATAATAAATTGATTAAATTCTTATAAGGTTGTTCCGAATTAGCCTGGTTGATTCTAGCGCTGTCCGCGGGTGAAATCGTGTCCAGTTTGATTGATCAATATTCCCTATACCTAAATATGCCGGTCTCTAGTTGGTCATTGTTTTTATTTATGTATTTTTGCCACCAACAACAGAGTTACCTCCAAAAGTGCGATAAAGGTTTTTACGTAAAATTAATAAATTACTAAAGTACAAAAATAAAAATGATATAAAAATCAAACAACATAGGTCTACTCAGATGTACAAAAGAACATTTATTATTATTATTATTATTATTATTATTATTATTATTATTATTATTATTATTATTATTATTATTATTATTATTATTATTATTATTATTATTATTATTATTATTATTATTATTATATTATTATTTATTATTATTATTATTTTTATTTATTATTATTATTATAATTATTATTATTATTATTAAGAACATTAAACGAAGTACAGATAGAAAACTATGACAATTACAATGAAGTACAACGTCAAGAACATTGAAGACAAACTTTTTAAAACTCTCTCTCTCGTCAATGGTGTCGATGCCTACATTGGTTGGCTTGGTCGGCTTTAAATTTAAAGTTATTGTTTATTGTTAAATTTGTTATGTTACTGAATTGTTAAATTTGTTATGTTACTGAGTGGGTGTACTCTAAATACGTTTTTTTTTTTTTAATTTGGCCATCTATATTGCGAATGGTTGACAACAATATTCAACAACTAACATTGTGATTTGTGAGCATTCACTATTAAATGGGGCCTGGCAGCACATGCCACTAAGTGGCTACCTTAGATGTGTCACGGTAGATCTGAACGCGCACTTGACGGTATTGTACGACACAGAACCTCGTGGAGTAGGTTTTCTTTCGTAATATTGATGAGGTAAATAACAGAAACCCGTGTAAAGCGGACTGGCTGTAATGAGCGCTCTGCTATAGGCAACTATCATCTTGTTCGGGCCACATGAATGAATAAATAAATAAATTGTATTTAGAGTCTACCCACTCAGTTATATAACTGATTTTCAGTGGGGGACAGTAAATCAAAGCGACCAAGCCAACCCTGTAGGCCCCGACGCAATCGACAAGTGAGCGATAACCAACCAAAGATCGATATTTTTAATAGGAAATATAGCAATCAGTGGTATGGACAGTGCGAACACCCGCGGATCAACGTCAGAATCAAGGCCGATTCAGAACAACTTTGGATTTATTATGTGCTTCGTTGCTAGGACGGCTCCAAAGTCACCGTTTACAAACTCCTAAAAGAAGAACTGATGGCCTTAGTCCAAATAAAAAAAATCAAAAAAAAATCCAAAAAAAAGAACCATAAGAGTGCACTTTGTTCAATGTCTGCTTGACGATAACTAAACTTATGCCACTTGGAGCTCCTTGCGAGGTAGTTGTGTCGTCCAATAAGAGACAAGGATATCTTAATCCCAGTTTCACAAAACTTTATCTGTAAATTGAGTTTGTCCGTTGTATGCCTGTATTTATTTTTGTGTTGCGAAGGAAAACAATCCAGTTTAATTCGAGTTTATAATATTAGGTCAACTTGACATATAACCCAATCGGAACTTTGATTTGTCTTACGTAGGTTTAATCTGTCGTAAGCTCGAAATATATGGCATCATAATAAGTAGAGATTCGTTATTTGTAGCGTTTTAGGTTTTTGATGCTTCAAAATGCTAATTTTACAAAAAACAATGTTTTTTAATACCTTTTTAACTAGTTTAGCAATGTATTTTAGTTTTTTATGTTACTGTATTGAATTGAAATGTTCCTTTAATTAATAATTTACCTTTAGTAGTGCAAGAAACACCCCACATTTAAGGTTTTGGTGGAAAGGAAAAAAATCAATGCTACACAATGCTAAATTTTACAAAATTAATAAATAACATACAGAAAATAATGCTAAATATAATAGTAATGTATCATTACGTCCAAGATTGACCTCGCAGTCTAGAATGTCTCGTGGTTACGCACGTACGCGCTAAGTCAATGCACCTTGGTGCTGCTACGTTACTAGTTGGCCGCTCTCCCTACACTCACACGTTCCATCTGTGATTTGATGGTGGTGATTTATTCAGAGCTTATTTGTAGCCACACTCACTTACATCCACGTGGTCGCGCCTAGCTTCTGTTGACACGAGTGTAGGTGTGCTGGGTGTTAACTTGCGATATAGATAGGTTCATCTTTATTCACTTTGACATAAACATAGTCTTTTGTGGAGATAACAGTGTCTCTGCCCTGAGACACACGTATACCGCTAGTTAGAGCAGACGGAGGGTTCGAGAGCTAGTGTAACGGCTTCGTTCTCCTCGACGTCTGCTCGGCAGTCCGGGTTAGTGGAGGAACTTATATGACTGTCAAGGTTACACCGTACTTTCGGATGGGACGTTAAGCCGTTGGTCCCCTTGGTACTTTTCGAAAGGAGTAGACTACTCATACTTCATCCTCATCTATCACCACTCATCTTCTCGAATATCCGTAGTGTATTAATATGAGACGTTAAGCAATATCAAATAAAAATCAAATCAATTACCTACGATATAAGTAAATAAACATAATGAATGTCCTATAACATAGTTGAACTAATTTATAACAAAGGAACACATAACATAGTTGGCCCTGTCACTCGGTTTAGATCTTATTAGGGAGCGAAGCTCTCCTAGATACATCACTTTTCTGTCTGTCCGTCCGTCTGTGTCCCACGTCTCCTGATAAAAACCGAACATGACCTCCGATTGACATGCTGGTTTTTGCTGTCATTGCTATTCAACATGAATGATACAGAATGTTGTTTGTGACCTTGGGGTCAGGGGGCGGGGCTATCACGTTAGACGTTAAAAGGGCAATTCTTTCAACTTAGCACCTACCAAGTTTAGTTAATGCTGTAAAAACTTTTTGTATCCTTCAACAATTTGATGCATAAGTAGATTCGCTCTCTATGCAGAGCCGACAATGCACAATGTGCTATGCACAGTTTTTAACCTCAAAGCGCAGCAAAACCGAAACAGCTTATTTTATATACATGATGTTTTGTTGCTTTACGTCTCATAGTAATGCAAGGCTATATTCGAGACGATGAGTGGTGATCAATGACGATGAACGACTATTACACAGAGACATGCCTTATGCGGGATTCGAACCCACATCCTAGAGCTATACACTTCGGACCAGCGCCCTAATCGTATGTGTCACCGCTGCGGACGGTTTTTTATATACATATCACTCTTTTAAATTATATTATAAAAAAAGTTGAGCATTTAATTTTACACAACATACTAATTTTTTGTATTTACTGTATTTATTTTTGGTGGAAGTATAGAAGAAGATAGGATACTAGATGACATTCATGTAACTAACATTATACCATTGATCTAGCATCGTGACCAGAAAATATTCATTAATTACTACTCAATCGATTTCATGCAATATTTTGCAGTCGTTACTTAATCGTAAATAAATAAATAAATAAATAAATAAATTGGATTTAGAGTCTACCCACTCAGTTATATAACTGATTTTCAGTGGGGGACAGTAAATCAAAGTGATACAAAAGTTGCAATGTTTTATGTAAACGAGTCAAATTTTTTTTATCTGTTCGAATTTGTTTCCCCATAGCAGCCATATGAGTCAGTCATATAAATAAACTCTTAACTTAATATTTGTTTAATCCAACCATAATCACTCGGCTTACATTTTAAAACAATTAATTTCAATGTTTAACACAAAAATTACCACAGAGGTGACTTGGGCTGAAGTCTTTACGTTCATAAGCTATACACCCGTTTGGAATGGTACACACCACATTGTTCAGAGTCTGAAAGAATGCTTGATAAACGATTCAAGAAAATTGCGTGGGCAAAGAGAATCAACAGGTTTGACCATTCATTGCTACTTTCTTTGAATGTCTTTTAAGAACCTGTAACATGCGTTTTACATAAAAACACGCCATGGATATAATTTTCGTTTTTTCCTTTAAAAGCTTTGTTAGATTAGTTGGGTTTTAGCATAAGTGATATTGAATGTCCATTGTGTTTAACTACCAATTAAAAACAGTAGGGCATTCAAAGAAGTAAAACAAGTAACAACTCCATTGTCTAAACGTTGTTCGAGAGTAGCAAAATGAGAGCACTCATAGTTATTTTAATACAAAATGATGTCACACACATATTTGTCATTCTAATGGATTTCAGATTTAAAAGGGTTGGAATAGCAAACACTATTTAATTTGTTGAATAAAATTGGAAAATACACGTGAAAGTACCCCCCCCCTGCCCTTGCGTGCGTTACTAAAATAGAGTTTAAGTGGAGTCAATTTATTAAATTATTGATGGTGTTTTGACAATGGTCATATCATAAATATAGTTTACTGGTGAATATGTCGCGTACACAATGAAATAGCTGAACACGAAAGATTGACGAGAATTGAAGTGTATACTGTATTGTGCCATGCCGAGTATGTGGATACCAGCATTATTTAATGGTTGGTTTTTACAATATTTATGTGAAATACAAAATGTTTTTAAATTCGAAAAACTACCTGTTTCCAAAATCGTTCGTAAAACATATTAAACGGAATTTTTAATTGGCAGCTTCTATGGCGAATATTTTTATTGAACTTCTATACAAACAATTTTACAAAGTAGACACTAAAAAAACTAAGGTTATATAAACACAGGCAATATAATTTTTCTTAATGAATATATTATGACAATTTCTGTGATTGATTACATATTTAAAATGTGTATTTAAATGTGACATTAAATTCATCAAAATTTAATTAAAAATAAAAAGTACACATTTGGCAGTTGTCAAATTTCTGTTTCATTTTATATTATCATGTTTAAAAATTCTGAACAATTCATTATGTTATATTATTTAGAACAAATTCGATTTGTCATAGTTCAATTATTAGTTATCCGCCGTATATGAAACTTTGTAAAGTTTTTATGAAAATGGACAGGCCTAAGGTGGATTCTCGTTAAATACCGACGGGATTTGAACCCGGGACCTCCTGAATCAGAGTCGCGAACACTGTCGGTACAATGGAGACAACACACGAACTCGCCCGCTAGCTGCACGTTCTCCCCTAGTTAAATAAGCCGAGTGTCGTAGAGGAAACACGGTTGTTGTACGCTCGTTACACATGCACGTAGAGCGTTTATTTGTGATGCTGTGAAGGTGATGAAAGCAGCGTTGGAAGAGTAGCAGGCCGTAAATCATAAGATGAGATCTGCTTCGTTGAGAAGTTACTGGTTGTGCTGTGTTGGAAACCACTGGACCGATTTATATGGTTTCACTAAACTGTGGCTGTTTGACTCATTCATCACAAGAAGGCGTAATTTATTAAATACTATAAACATTAATTGTCATTTGTTGTATATGCCCATTCGGACCTAGTGTCTATCATAATGTACATAACAACTATGATTTTTTCAAATGTGAATTACAGTTTTTCCATTTCACCCATTTTTTTTTAATTTGTAGAATTTAAATTTAAATTTATGTTAATTTTATCATTTCAATCGGACAAATAGTACCTTTTAGGTTTTTTCATAGAAAAGATATAAAACAGAAATCTCAAATTTGGATACTAACATTTTTTTTGCATTTTGTATTTGAGATACAGAAAATCCAAAATATGAAAAAATTTGGAACAAAATCTAGTTTGAGATATGCACTTATAATTAACATTGGAACATAAGACATTGAATAAAAAGACATTCTATTGCTATCAGTTTCGGTTGAAAATAAAGTTATTTAAGATATTGTTCTTGCACGTTCAACTGCTCCGCCATTCATCGTGATAGCTCTCTTCAAGGAACGGAATCTGAACAAGACACACAAATTAGTATTATTGTTTCTCCCATTCACTGGCCCAACTGTTTTCCAATGGAGCCATGCAATCAACTGGTTTCCAAACGTCACAATGAATTAGCGTTTGCAGCAAACTCCACTTCGTGATGTTGCTTGGAGTTTAGACTATGTGAAGACATACAAGATCTGTTTTGCTCGCGGTTTTGCGACGTTGCCAAGTCTTTATTTATCAGAGTCTTTAAACATTCCGTTGAGTTTTTCGACTCACTTAAATCTTGAAGTTTTAATTATTTGTACACGCGAATTTAGTTTTTTATGGACTTCTATTTTAGTTGTAAATTTCTTCTGAGTGGTTTTTGCATCAGAAAGTGAAATTATTTTTACAATTGTTACTTTGAAATATTGCGTAGGAGGTTATGAGTTAACAACACAACAACTATATAGTTAGGAACTGGATTCACGAAGGTTAATATGATTTGTGAATGACCCTGTAAGAATGTTCACGAGGCAGACATGTACACGGCACGCTCGTAAAGCACTTTTAAATTAAGATGTACAACGCTCTGGAGAAAATAAAGGAAGAATTCTAAAAAGCACATGCCACAGATATTTTTATGCAGAACAACTGACACCAAATAGAATTGCTTTTGTAATAAACTCTACTATTCACCATTGTTAAGCGTAAAGTCAACGCGACGGGAGCAATCTCTTATTTTTCCCGTTGCGTTGACTTTATGCGTAACCATGGTGTATAGTACAGGGTTAATTACATACACCAATTCTGTTTGTTGTATGTTGATCTGAATAAAAATATATATGGCGTGTGCTTTTTAAAATTCTCGTACGTATAGTTTCAATTTTTCTCCAGAGCGATGTACATCTTAATTCAAGTGCTTACGAGCGTGCCGTGTACATGTCTGTCTCGTGAAGACTCCTAATAAGCTTGGGTGTGGATACTCAGCGTTTTGAGTGCACTAATTTCGTTCTTTTCTAATAACTTGCACGGAAATAACCATATTTATAATCTGTTTTTACCAAATCCTCATTTCACGCACGTATAGACCTTTTACCATTTAAGTCACATTTTCCCTCAAAGTTCACAAACAATCTTAATTCATGTTTATATACTTTACCAAACGGTTTAAACATTTTTAAAACAAACGATGTTCGAATATAGGCATCACTATTTCTAGTATGGACAACAAAATTCAACTTGAACGATGACAAAATGTAAACGTAGTTCGAAAGGTACGAACGCATATTTCCAGTAGAGAATTGTTATGTTCTCGTGATAATTTGATTGGGATTTCTAACTTCGTCGTCCAGTTGTCCACCATCCTGTTTATGTAAGTATAATTTATGTTTATAGTGGTGTCAATATGTCCAGTATAATGACAAATTATTGGAAATAGAGAAACTAACGTAAACAATGAACATTATGTTTATGTTTATATGTTTTATTTAACAATACTCAACAAATTCTACAGTGAAAAATTGCAGTTGTGAATAATATGTTGTGACTTGTGAATGAATACTAACTTAGCTATGTTTACTGTATTTTAGTGTAGAATTGTTTGTGTAATTTGTATTATAATTAACAATTAGATTAAGAAATATTATGTACAAAGTCAATTTCAAGACTTGTGCCAAGTTTATTATTCCAAGTACATAATTGAGCGTACAGTCTTGAATTGTTAAAAGCAAGTAATACTGATTTGGTTAGTTATCTATTTTGATGCATTGTGTGTGTCAAACCTTATTTATTTTAACGTAATAAATGTTTTGAATCGTTTATTGAGTCCATTAAAAAGAGTGAAGAATAACCACTAAATTACAAATACAGAATACAAATTACAAAGAAGAATACAATGAAAAAGACTTACAGGTTGCCACGGCTGGTCAGTCAGTAGAGCAGAGAGTTGAAAATTAAAAGAAAACTGAAATACAAAAATGAGTGGGAAGACACAACAAGGTTAAGACAATTAAAAGAACAGTTTCAAAACAGTGAGTGGATGCAATCGTACATACTTCGGTGAGACGGAAAGACCAGTGTCAGTACGTATAAATGAACATAAAAAAGCAGTAGAAAAAGGAACAATTCGCTCGCGACTCAAAGACCATAAGTATGAATGCAACCAACCAATAAAATGGGACGAATCCAAAATTTTATTTAAAGACAACAACCCCAGAACGCGCAAAATTAAAGAAGCAGCAGCAATACTCTGTGCATTCGACAGTATCAGCCAACCAAGTCTAGAACTACACACAAGCTGGAGACCTCTGGTGGTAGATTACGTATCCAGAGCTTGCTTACTAGCCCATCCACCCCCAAGCCAAACCCCAAACACTTTGGACCTCAGTGTGTCTGGCGTGGCCGGACGAAGATGAGGGGACCCTCGTCGAAAATTCGCCGAGAACGGGAAAAAAAACAGTGACTTTGGTAAGTGAGTTTAAATAAACACTCAATAATTATAATGAATGAAATAAAATCACAGTTACAAATTACAATCAATCTTAAGTTCTCCAAATCAATAGTTATCAATATTAAAAATGTTCGAAATTCTCAGTTTTCAATGTTCTCAAAGTTTCAAAGTTATAAAAGTTCGTTTCGTTGAATATTTATTTATTGAAAGTTTGTTTTTATCGTGATAGCGCGTAGTCGTTAATTCGTTGTGTAGAGTTGTAGATTCTGTGACCCAGGAATCCATGAAGTCTGCGGAGAAACACTAGTTCATGATGCTTGCTGTATTAGGAATACATACGATTATTATATCTCGCGGACTGACGAATAATATTGTTGGCTGACGTATATGTTTTAATCAGTAAATTATGATTAATTGGATGAGCGTAGCGAGCGTAGCGAGCGAAGCGAAGACTTCAATTTCACTGACCCCCAAAAAATTTAGCTCCAATGTTTTTTTGTTTGTTTTTTTTTTTGTTTTTCTGTCTGTTTGTTCGCTCTCTACCGGGCAAACGGCATATGCGATCTTGATGAAAATTTGAGGGGACCTTCGTTTTCTCTGAACTTAGACTTGCTACGTTTTTGGGTACAATCGAAGAAATATTTCTCATGAATATCGTACTTTTACGATTTTTTTCGATTTTTAGTGCGATATTTTCGTCACATTTGGGTCGATTCTGACCAAACGGTGGGGCTACAACGTTCATATTTCACATGAACTTTAGGATTATGGTGATGTAGTACCTTTTGAAACAAAAAGCTGAAAAAGTTAGCTAGAACCCATATAAATAAAGGTTTTAATATGAGTTTTTCGATTTTTAGTTCGATATTTTCGTCACATTTGGGCCGATTCTGACCAAACGGGTGGGGCTACAACGTTCATATTTCACATGGACATTGAGGTTATGGTGATGAAGTACCTTTTAAAAGAAAAAGTTGAGAAAGTTTTCTAGAATCCATAGAAATAAAGGTTTTAATATGAGTTTTTCGATTTTTAGTGCGATATTTTCGTCGCATTTGGACCGATTGTGACCAAACGGGTAGGGCTACAACGTTCATATTTCACATGGACATTAAAGTTATGGTAATGTAGTACCCTTTTAAAAGAAAAAATTGAAAAAGTTAACTAGAATCCATAGAAATAAAGGTTTTAATATGATTTTTTTTACTTTAAGTGCGATATTTTCGTCACATTTAGGCCGATTTTGACCAAACGGGTGGGGCAACAACGTTCATATTTCACATGGACATTACGGTTATGGTGATGTAGTACCTTTTGAAAGAAAAAGTTGCAAAAGTTGACAAAGTTATCCAGAATGCATAGAAATAAAGGTTTTAAAATATGTTTTTTGAGGTTTATAATAACAACTAACAAGAAACAATAGAAACTTGACAACAGTCACCTACAATGCATTCACAAAGCACTTGCAAAGGAAAGTGGTCCCACGCAAACTAAAAACTTACAAAAACGCTCATCCATCAACGCGGCGGGACTTTAGCGTTTTCCTAGTATTTAAATGAGTAGACTTGGAATATCACAAGAGTGTCGACTGATTAGTTTAATGACAGCCCCACCACAATTTCTTATGTTTTGTTTTGTACTAGTGCAATCTTGAACTCCACACCACATGTCGCCAACACAACGACCTTCTAAAAATAAACCTTTCTAAGAAAGCAGACGAAATAACTTAAATCTAGAACAGACGACTTTCTTGGCTCGGATTTGATAGTTAACAAGCAATGACCCGCGACTAGATTCCATAACGTTAATCAAAGTGCGACCCGTGGGACACGGGCGTCATTTGAATTATGCGACTGCCCGGGTAGGAGGGGGGGGGGGGGGAGTCTGTATTCCTTCTGTTTGAATGGGAAGAAAGAACCGGGGAATAAGCACCAGGTAGATTTTTAAAGTTTTTGTTACGTAACACGATGTGAGGGTGGCTTGTTTTCAACAAAACTTAATTTAATTACAATAATTATAAAAAATGTGTGAAACGGGTAATTTCGTCAATATATTCGGGCCGCGAAAGTCTTAAATGTTAAATAATTATGTTATTTTACACATTAAAATAAATGCTATAACGTCAGATACCGAACTCGAAGGCTAGATTGTAAGGTTTATTGGTCTTGTGGTTAGCGTCACTGCTTCCAACGCAGATGGTCCAGGGGTCGATTCCCGCTCTAAATATGAATTCATTTATTAAATTCATTTTTATTTATGAAAACGTACAAACAAGCAATTGACAGACGTTATTATAACTTCTGGTGTGGACTTAAGTCCATCAGTTCTTGCCTAAGGAATTTTTTAACGGTGACTTTGGAGCCGTCCTAGCAACGAGGCCTTGTTGATTCTGGCGCTGTCCGCGGGTGGAATCGTGCCCAGCTTGATTGATCCGTGTTTCCTACTTAAATATGCCGGTCTCTAGCAGGTCGTCTAGCGGCGCCTACAGGGTTGGCTTGGTCAGCTTTAAATTTAATATCCTCAACTGAAAATCAGTTTAGTGACTAAGTGGGTAGACTCTCAATACGATTTTAATTATTTTATTTAAAAATAAATACCCAACTCACTAATGTCTTCAATCTCTTGTACGTATGTGCATACATATTATATTTAAACAGCCATGAATTGCACAGAAACACACATTCATTTTGTCAATTTTCATCTTTATCTAAACATCATATACCGTTTAAATGGAAATAACATGTCAAAGTTGGAAACATACACTTGTGGGGCGTATGTCATGTTGCAATATCGACAACAAATAAAATTCAATTTGAACAATGCAGCACACATCAGTGTATTAAAGTTTATAGTCGGAGTTGTATAGAATATGGCAGCAAACCTAGAGATGAGACAATGTCTACATTATTGATCCGTCTTGAGTAGACTTGCTGCTTCGAACGTAATAATACTTTACAATTTTATACGAGTAATATAATACCGCATTTTACCCAAGTTGGGTTTGATTAAGTTTCGTCTGCAAACTTCCACTCCACTATTCACTCAGTTTTGAAGTAAGAACAAGGAAAACGTCTCAGCACATTTTGTGTTGAAGACATTTTCTAAAGTAATGGAAAATGAAAATGAAAATCTAGTAAACAAGTAGATGGGTATTGGAGTACACCAAATATAATAAACTTGTTAAAAAATAAAATTTCTCGTGGGAGACCTGCCCCGGGTTCAATGCATCCCCGTCTTCAGGTGTCTAACTAGGTATAGTGGAGTAGGACACTAGTTAAAAAGGGATATCCTAGGGCTGTTTAAGAGTATTCGATCCATTGCATTTGCGTTATCGTCTGAAGAACACCTCGAAAAAAAATCAGTCAGGATCTAAACCCCGAAACTCCCTAATCAGAGTCGCGCGCTTAGCGCTCAAGTGAACACTTGCTACGTTTACATGCAGGTTTGAAAACGATTTTAAAACGTTTTGAGTTTTCAAACCTGCATGTATACGCTTCGAATGTGGGTTTGGATCGGTTCAAGTCAACCCTGTTTACTAGTAGAGGTGACATGAAAACAGTTTTGAAAACTGTCATCCTGTTTACTAGTAGAGGTGAGAACATTGGATGAGCGTAGCGAGCGTAGCGAGCGAAGCGAGCGAAGCGAAGATTCCATTTCACTACACTGGAGAAAAAAATCCGGAATGTTTTTTTTTCTTTCTTTCTTTTTTTTTTTGTATTTTTGTGTGTCTGTGAACACGATTCCGGCTAAACCAATACTCCAATTGCGATGAAATTTTATGGAGGTCTATGAAATCTCTGAACGAAGAACTGCACGGAGGGAAAAATCAATCAAAAAATTATTTCTCATGAAAATCGCAAATTTTACGATTTTTTTCGATTTTTAAAAAAATTCTTCGACTTATAACACCTACATGCTTTATCCGATTGTAATGATTTTTTCACAGAACCTTAATTTTATAAATTAATATATTCGTGTGAAATTTGAGCGTAATCGAAAAATTATCTATTAAAAAAATCGCAATTTTACGCTTTTTTCGTTTAAAAAAAATTACGCTCATCCATCAACGCGGCGGGACTTAAGCGTTTTCCTAGTGTAAACACCTGGCTGCAACCAAAACGTTGCAATTTGAGGTTATGTTTGCTAAAACCAAGTTAAGAACGTGATCTTGTTATTCTGAATTATGTTCTAAATGTTACAGCAAATGTTTTCGGTCATCTCACGAAGTTATACTTATGTTATACGTAATAAAATTACAAATTTTCTTTTTTAGAATACAGTGGAATTTTTTAATACATTGTGCTGTCTACCAGGAAATAAGTGAGCTAAATAATAGTTGGAGAACGTTTTCATATCTGTATTTTGTAAACGCGTCATCGTTTTGACTTGACTCAAGTCAAAACTTTTTCAAAACTGCATGCTAACGTAGTAATAGTCGGTAAAATTGTCAAAGAAGACTAAAAAATAAATCCTTCCAGTATTCAAGTGTCCTTGGTGGTGCTGAGTTGATAAAAGTGTCCTTTATAGATGGAGATCTCCAGGATTTCTTGACTCCAAGTATTTCAAGAATATTATGACGTATTCTCCTTGTTGAGGGCAATATCAACAAGAAATGAGGTTTTCAATAGCGGTCAAGTTTGGTTTTTGTCGTGAGGCGCGACTCATGCACAGACGGACAGACAGAAAGTTTTGCGTACATTGGAGCTTTCCTACTGTTTGGCATGGTGTATAATAATTACACGTTATTAGTCAATTTGAAACTTTATGTGAATGGTCGACCAATCGTTTTAGTAAGTCTAGCTTCCGTGGTGAAATTTTCCTAACACAAATCACTGGCATAAACATCAATTCTTATCGAAACAAAATACGTAGCATCAAAATAGAGAGTTAAGCTACATTATTAACAGATTGCTGAAAAAGGATGCACACTTCACTTTTGCACGTCGAACTTCGACGACCTTTGTAAGAAGTACCAAAAAATATTCCGTTTTTTGAGTAAAGCCCCTCTGACTGCCGTGGTCACCAAAATCATATCGTATCATCCTTGTTGAAAGGCAATGTCAACAAAAATAACTTCATGACAATCGGAGGTCATGTTCGGTTTTTATCGTGAGACGTGACACACGCACAGACGGACGGACAGAAAAGTTATGCATACCTACATGAATTTTTGTCCCGAATACATTTTTATTTTTTTATTAAAACAGGTCTGAAGCAAAATAAAAACAGAACCAATGATTCCTGAATGCTGGTGGTCTGAAGTGTGTAAAATATGTTTGCGGAAACCGCATCGTAATAACGCATCTCACACATGAATCTTACATCATCGTGTGCCAAAATCAACACTTCGACTCGAGCGTGTCTCGCGCTGTAGTTTGCGCATGAAAGACGGCGTTGTCAGCTAGATTGGACTCTAGTTGAATTATTATAACACCAAGTAGTTGCGACCTTGCCTGCTACGTAGAGCCACCCTACCACCTTGCAACAACAACATTAACAACAAAATGTAACCTTTGCAGTTTAAATAGTTAAAAAAAAATTATTATATCTTTATTCATAATTTACAGCTTTTTGTACAATTTGCACACACATTTTTATGGTAAACATATTTCAAAGACACTTTTTGGGCAAATCAAAATAAATAATACTAATTAGCAAAAGATAATCAAAATAAAACAGTAATGAAGGAATTAAAAACAAACGGATGCGATAAGTACTTTGCCAGGCTTTCTTCTGCATGTGGAAGTTCAGTCCTGCCTTAAGGTGGAGGGAAACATTTGCAAAATCGTCTTGAACTAAGTAGGCTCTTCATGTAGCTTGTATCGGTAGGAGGATAAATTCAGTGGTTTTTCTGCAGTAATTAGGCTATGCACTGTATGAGCCGTTATGAAGTTTACTGCAGTCTGCAGACTTGGTTATAGGTTCGTGTCCTTGCTTGGACATTGGTGAACTCTGTCGCATCATCGTCTTGATCACCACGCACATAAGATGTCGAGTCCAAATACTATATCATTATGTTTGCTAAATGTAAAATATGTAAAGCATAACTTTTCTTTATTAAATCCTGATCAAAACTTAGATTGGAAGCAAATTTAGCAACATGTACGTACATCAGAACGTATCACCAGTTAAAACGTATCTTTCAGGGATAATTTATAAACCTGTTTATACGTAGGTCTAATTAAACAAATGCTTAAACGTCGTCTATATTATCGGATAAAATAATATAATTATTGTTCTATTAATTAGATTATATCACACTTATGCTTTCACAGCCCGAAATATTTGAGAAATCCTTTATTTTGTGCGTCATTTCGCTGTGTTCGTATGGTTAACTGATGCAGACCCAAAATATACGATTTCACAAATTTCATTATAAATATTATATTTATCTACATAATTACATTTCTTTACTTTACTAACAATCCTTTGTCTTTCAGGTAGTGTCTTTAAATCGCGAGTGATACTGGACGGCGCAACAAAGCCACACCCCCATGTTCGCGTTAATACCCTACCGTGTGGACGTCTTCCTTCGCGTGTTACAAGCTCTGAGACTTCTCTACCACGTCAGCGTCGTCTGCTACATGGAAGTCTGGATCCTCAGAGCCCACGTCACAGACTTCCTCGTCAACCAGAACGTAGCGTAGCGTCGCGACGCTTGAGTTCTGATCGGTGAACAACGTCGTTGAGTTGCAGCACCGTGCACCCTTAGTACGAGAAGTGAGTTGTGCAGTTTTTATTCATTCTCTACAACAAAAATATTTTCAATAACAAAGTTGCAAAATACGGTACAATAGACCATTTTCAAACTTAAGGGCAATCCCTAGACCCAAATATGATTTCTAAAGAATGCAGTAAAGACGTCTAAAAAGTAAATTGAATGGAAGAGGGAAATTAACAAAGGAGCGGATTTTTTTTTGAAATTTTTTTGACGGGACATAATCTCAGAATCAACAATTATATTCAAATTACTGGAATCAGTTGCTCAAGTTCAAAATTGAATTTTGAGCAGCGGTTTTTTGTATATTGTTTCTACACTCTTTTATCTACAACCTAAATATAAGGATTATTGGTTTTATATGGTTTGTTGCGTTGCACAATTTTTTACGCCTCCCGGTACAATTTCAAATTTTTTACCGTTTAACTGAAAAAATCGTGTAACGCCTCAAACAATATAAAACCAACAATCCTTTTATTTATGCTGTAGATATAAAGGAATGTAGAAACGTTGTGCAAAAATCCACTGCTCAAAATTCAATTTTGAACTTGAGCAACTGATTCCAGTAATTTGAATATAAATTGTTGATTCTGAGGTTATGTCCCGTCAAAAATATTTCAAAAAAATAATCTGCTCCTTTATTAAATCTCTCTTACATTGTACTTACTTTTCAGACGTCTTTACTGCATTCTTTAGAAATCATATTTGGGTCTAGGGATTGCCCTTAACTGCGTATGCGTGATGAGTTGTAAAGCATTATAGGAGAACGGGCATTTACATGCTAAATGTCATATTATGCTTTGGATTGTGGCGTACTTAAAGGGGTATTTAACCGCTTAACTCAAAAAATATGTTTCATTAAGGCTAACTAGTAATGAATTTAGCAATTAACAGAAAAATCATTGGGGCCACCATGACCTCCCAAAAAATTGTCAAACATGACAATTTTTTCGATCTAGGTCCCATCGGCAAAAATCTCCCATAAGAAATAACATGGGGACGATCTTTATGCCCCGTGACCTTGGAGGATTTTGATACAAAAAAATATTGGCCGTTATTGACGTATTCTACAGCCTTTTCTGTAAATTCTCTATATTTTGTTTTGTCATTTGGGCTAGTAGTTTGGTCAAAATATGTTGATTACCAAGACGGGGTGTGATTTTGGAATACACATTTTTGCGTGTTTGAGGTTATATTTGGGCACAGTTCCAAGACACAAAATAAATGTTATAAAGGGGCATTTTAGATTGGTTCTATGCCCTAGTATCTATGTGGAACAAAAAAGAAGCAGGTTCAAGCCGATTTAGGAAATTGTCCAAAACACCAATTTTCGCCAATCTCTGGATCAAATTTTTTTTTAAAAAATCGTGTTAAATCACAGTTACAAGATATAATTTTTAAACGGTCATTTAAGTGTAGTATTGTGCTTTAGATCACGTGGTTAAAAATAATTTTTGGGGTTTTTAGCCCTTTTAATGATATTTAACAAAGTAGGCTAGATCCCCAGTACAAATACGTCCGCACAAGCGCGAGAGTACCAAATTGACCTATTCTGAATTTACATTTAAATGTATATCAACTTTCAAATTTTAATCCGCGTATTTTTTTATTTTTTTAATTTGGCCCTATTTTCTTTATATTTTTGGTGTGAAAAAAAAAATACATTTTTCCCTATGCCAATGGGACAAAAAGTGAATTCTTTAGAGAAGATTGAAAATTCACATCCTCAAAAAATACTAAAAATGGAAAAAATATGCCAAATCAAAAAAATCCTAGTTTAAGAAATCGGTTTCAAATTTGAAATTTTACTTAAAATGGAGCTTAAGTTCAAAAGCCAAAGCTTACCAAAGTTTCTTTAAAAAACCGTATATAATTATTTTGAAAAACACTAAAAAGAAAAAAATGAATTCATTGCCTAAAATAACCTAATTAAGACCAATTATTAAACTTGAGTCTGAAAGGGTTAATGATGCCCACTACATAGTTTCTATGAAGGGGAAATTAATCACTGTCATTGTGTGCATCCAACATGATTAAACACACCATTGCACAAACGATCCACCGACGAAATCTGGACCAGAAAAACATCAACCTAAGGCCGCGCAGGAAATTAATGGGAACGATTATGTCCCACGAAACGGACACGTGTTGTCAATGATCTAAGTTTAGAACAGAGACGACGTCGCGACGCTGTTTCTACTGCGCGACGTCTTTAGTGACGTCGCTACTTCTCACTTGGCTGCAACACCAAAAACAATGGCGTGGCTTAAGGGGAAGGACTACCGCCAATATTAAAACAACGCAAAATATCCTTATTTTTAGTAATATCTCACATAACGCTACACAATAACGAAAAAGTGGATAATAAGTCCCATATGGTTTAGTAGAACTATATCTGGCAAAATTTTTTTACAAATATTGTAACCAGTAATGACTTTAATCAAGGTTTAAATTAAATTAATGTATACCGTAATTAAAAACGCTACTGTTTACAATATTTGAATAATTTTTAATGCAGGGTGTAGTTCTAACGAAACTACGCACAGAGAAAATATTTACCAAACAATTATTGCTAACTTTATTTTGCTGTTCCAGCAATATTTTCGGTGAATTTAACAGAACAGGTATGCTGAAACAGCAATACAATTATTGCTAACTCTAAAATAAAGAATCCAGCATGATATTTCGCTGCAACAGCAGAATATTTTGCTAGTTGGTACTTAGCGAAACATTCTGCTCCTGCAGCAAAATATTATGCTAAATTTACCGAACGTTTTGCTGATTCGAATGTAGCGATATGTATTGCAAGCTACCTCGCGAGACCTGCGCGAGATTTGACGAGATAGCTTACAGTGCGCACGCCACGAGGAAGAAATAGCAAAGTGAAGCACCGAGCATCAAGCATGGCCGTTTACTTGCCAGTTACCTTACCTATGACTGTGAGGTTTAACAACAAAGTAGTTGCAAATAATAAAGGTATGTATAATACAACATGTGATTATATAGTACAATTATAATTATGTATGATACAGATGTACCGTGCTGATAAACTCAGAGAAATAGCTAATTACAAAATTACAACTTCGTTGCAGATAACGAGACAACAACGGAAGGCGGCAAGAGTACAGAAACTTTGAAGCAAACTATACAACCATTTGTGATTGTCGGAGGAAAAAAGGAACAATGCCGTCGTGTGTTTTCTTAATATTGAATAACTCTCGCGTGTATCTGTGTGAATTTTTTGGTGAAAATAATTATATTTTTATAACATTGTGATATTTTAATAAATTTGTTTTTGCCACGAACGAGCGACATCTTGTCCCAAGCCAGCAGAATGTTTTGCTGGGATTACAGAACATTATGCTGGTACAGCAGTATGTTTTACTGAACCAGCATAACGCTCTGTAATTCCAGCAAAACTTTCTGCTGGACCAGCAAACCGTTCTGTAATCCCAGCAAAACATTATGCTGACCAGCAGAATATTCTGCTATCCCAGCGAAACGTTTGGTAATTCCAGCAAAACATTATGCTGGCCAGCAGAACGTTATGTAAACCCAGCAAAACCATTTTCCTAAAGTAGCATAATGTTTTGTAAATATTAGCAATACTCGTTTGGTGTTTTCAGCAAAATGTTTTCTTGTCCATATAATAGCAAACGTTTTGCTGCTGGTGCAAAACGTTCTGTGAATTCAGCAATAATTTTGTAAATATTTTTCTCTGTGCGTGAGACTTATTAGCCCTTTTTCGAATTACGTACGGTTTGAGAGATATAAATATTCCTAAAATAATGTTATTTCGTGTGGTTTTACTATTGGTGGTGACCACTGAGCTTGGCCCAACTCAAATACGCGCACTCAGGTGTTGATGATTTCTGCTGAACGGTTAGTTATATTATTACCAAATTTTCTATGAATGTTAATTAAGTACTTTTATATTGATATCCGCAATTGGTTGCAAAACATAAGCCTTTAAGATCCATTGCGAGACATAAGTCCAAAACGTGAAAAATGGGAACTCCAAAACATGGATTCTAATTTTGGAAATTTCCACCAAACCGTTTATATAACGATAAAACCAAATTAATCTTCTCGTTCACATTGATTAAAACGTTGATATCCAGTACGCAAATTTGAGTTTAAAAAATCTATACACTTGGAATAAATTCCCTAAATTGACCAAAATAGAGTACATTTCGGTGATTTCACTAATTTTTTATTCAAATCAATTAATTAATTTAGGAATACACGGACTGGATAGCATAGATTTTACTTTATTAACGTTAGTGTGAAATTTGATGACGGTGTTATGAACAGTTTACACGAAAAAGGAAAAAAACAGAGCATAATACTACCCTTAAAATTACAGTTTACAAAATTATATCTTGGACCTGTGATTTTATTCGAATATTTTAATCTTTTTGTTCCTGAAATTTGCGTCAATTGGCGTTTTGGTGAATTTCTAAAATCGGCTTCAACCTGACAATTTTTGGTTTCACATAGATAAAAGAGCATCAAACCAATCTAAAATGGTCCTTTTGAAAATTGTGACTTGAAACTGTGCACAAAAACTTCAACTCACAAAAATATACGTTCCGAAATTAAACCCCTTCACGGTAATCAGCATATTTTGACCGAACGACTTGCCCAAATTACGAAAACAAAACGAAGACAATTTTTTGAGTCCGTCAATAATGGTCAATATTTTTTTTACCAAAATACTTCAAGGTCACGTGGCATAAAAATCGTCGCAATGTTATTTCTTATGGGAGATTCTTGCAGATGGTACCTACTAGCTCGAAAATAATTACCAAGATTGGCAATATTTTTTCGGGTCAGGGTGTACCCATTATTTTTCTGTTACTTTGTTAATTTAACCAGTTAGCCTGATTTTTTTTTAGTTTAGCATATAAATACTCCTTAAGCGACCGTCTTCTGATTTTCATGGGTAAATTGTTAATAACATTTATAACCTTTGCATGAACGTAAAAAAGAAAAAATGTAGGAGTTCAAGTTTTTTGTTATTTTTAAGCGAGCGAAGCAAGCGTTTCCATTTAACTCTGCCGGAAAAAATAGTCACTGTTTTTTTTTTTTTTTTGTATGTCTTGCCATGATGTTGAACGGAGGTTCGGATCGATTTGAAATTTGGACCATCCGCAAGCTTCGGCAACAATAAATAATATTGGAAACATAGCCTCGTGGACAGCGAACGTCGCAAATTTTAAAATTTAAAAAAAATGTGCGATGTGGGTCTAGCTATAGCACGTGCTCGCTTATCAACGCGTCCAACTGAGCGTTTCCTAGTACATTTTTAATCTTTCTGGACCAATATCTCGCTACGATTTTTTACGGCTATTTCTTTGCAACCAAGTGTGGATACCAATAGAAATGTTTTTTATTGGTATTCATACACAAATGTTTATGCTTTTACAATCCCCTCAGCTGAAATCATCTACACCTTAGCTAATTTATCTGTTTTCTAATTGCCACAATTCAACCGTTTTATAGCTTGAATTTTCCTTGGCAGCTTTTGGTGTTTGCTTAATGAATACATTGACTAATAATCCGCTAGTTAATGGTCTGAACGGTGGATTCGCGCTGTCTACACGTGAATTTGGTTTTGGCTTGTTTTAGGTAGCGCTTACTCAGCTGTTTAGTTATTGCAATTAATAAAGTGCACATTCAGCTAAAGGGGAAAAATCGAAAGGAAAACGACGTAAAGTGAACATTATTTGTATGCAATACAGCACATAATTCTGAAATTCATCTTAATTTATAAGCGTGCTGTAGGCCACTGATAGAAACCACTTGAAACAAAATTTTAAGGCACACTTTTTGTCACATTCCTTGACTTTTTCTAAAGGTTCTCCTGAGACCATGGCCTTTTTTATCTTAGTGTAATATCGGTATTAATAACCTATAGTTTATATTTTAAATTGGCAAAAGTACACATACACTAACAATTATGTACCGTTTGTCCTTAATGAAATTGAAATTGATATATACACCGAGAGCATATCCCCAGTCACGCACTATCATAAATGAGCTCCTTCATCTCCCCCACTAAGAATTAGTTGATTATAAAATAGCAATAAATACTACTTTAAGACAATTATTCAATTTTGACAGTTCATTAAGCAAAAAAATTAAAAAGTAATGAGATCTCACGCATACAAAAAAGTTATAAGAATACAGCCAAAGCTTATCATTCAAACCGATTGAGATCTAAAAGAAGTGCCAAGATTATGTACCCTTCTACATTTCTCTTGTGCTTTGTGTAAAGCATGGCAAACTTTTATTTGCAACTATTGTTTTAATATAATAGTTAATGCAAATTTATTTTGCCAAGCGTTGCTAGGATGCTGTAAAAGGGTACATAAGCTTGATCTCAATCCTTTTTGTGTGTAAGATTGTCTGTATTTTGATAAGGTGTTTGTATGCGGGGTACCTATAGAATTAAGAGAATGTAAGACATAAATAAAATTTGCTGAAGGGCTTGTTTCAAATTGCTGATCAGTAAATTCTACTTACAGTTTTACCAATAACATCCACTAAAGCGCTGTTTTACATGTACATGAAACATAGTCATATCATCTTTACAACAATGATCTAAACCATTAATTTTTTAATTTGTTGTCTAATTTGTAATTATTTGATATTTAACATTTGTACTTTGTACTGATTTGTACGCTGGACCCATGTGGTCATTCAATGTAATTTGGCAGTCAAACAAAAATCTAATTACATAATCGTTACAGTGCGTCAGAAACGAGGTAGTATATTTTATAAAGCTGAATTTTATCACAGGCATTTTATTAGCTAATTTCAATTTGCAACAGAGTATGCCTCGAGCTGAATAATGTGATGAATTATAAACACTAATTTAATTATATTTAAACAAGCAGCTATATTTGATTTAAAAGCAACATTCCACACAATGATGTTGACACAGCTTTGTTTTGTTGGTAGGTGATAAGTCGTTTTTGTGTTGGCAACCTTGTTGTTTGTAGCCAGAGCTAGTGATTTGTTTAGTACTAAACAGTTATTCACATCGATTGGGTCTGGTGGGTATAATTGCACGAGAACTCTCCTGTGGATTTCATAGAACAATTATTGCAAACAGCAACAAACCTAGAAGAGGGAGTGAAGCTACTTTATGAACCGATCGTCGAAGAATAATACATTTCTTCCCAGCTTTGAAATCTCGTTGTTGGTGGAGGTGCCTAGTATGCATACTTGGGGTTGGGGAAGTTCCTTTTGAAAAAAAACTTTTAAAAGATTCAGTTCATCAATTTAAAAAAAATAACTTTTATAAAGAAGTACCTTCTTACACCCTTAAAACGTTCCCTTTTATTTTAAAGTTTGTTCAATGCGACTGCAAAGTGACTGACGTGCAACTTGCAAGCATGCGTACGTCTGTCAAAGAGCACGGTGAGCGGTAGGGTCATGATGAATCATGATGATACATACGATATGAAAATTATAAAGATACGTAATGGCAAGGTTGTTTGCTAACGAATACTGAAAAGTTGTGCTAAGTACAAAATTGACTACTTATTTGTAACTGGAACGTTTTAAAGAACTTTATAAAAAAGTTCCTCAACACTAAATGGTATCAAGTTCCTTAAAAAGATCCAGGAAAATGGTACTCGTTCTTTAAAAAAGTTCCTTCCCCAAGTATGTTAGTATGTATAAAGAGGGATAGAAAAATGAATTATTGTTCGTTGTTTGTTCCATCCTTCACTAATGGTGGAGGTGGCTAGTACAGAAATATTATAACGTTATTGGGCGGTATATTCGTAATTCACCGTGAGACGATACACACGCACATATTGACGGCCAGAAAATGATGCAGGAAGGGGAACTTTGTTCCCAAATAACAATGTAAAATAAGTCTTAACATGTACTTAGTTGTAACCTTCTCGCCATATCGCCAGGTTTTCCACTCTCCATTTTCCCCCCTGAATCCGTTTTGCAAGACTTTAGCCAATAACTCTACCTCGATAAATACAGAGAAATAACGTAGTGTCAATATACGAACCGCAGCTAAGGGCCACTCAGGTAATTCTGATGTGTGTACTTTAGCGGGAATAGAAGGAGAATTGGTATTGTATTGTAGTATAGTTGTCTTGGTAGCGGTAGTGCTAGTGCTAGTTAAGTGCTGGAACTTAGTGATAGTGCTAGTGCTAGTGCCAGTGAAAGTGCTAGTGTAAGTGCAAGTGCTAGTGCTAGTGAAAGTTATTGTGTTAGTGCAAATGCTTGTGCTTGTGTTAGTGCTAGTGAAAGTGCTAGTGAAAGTACTAGTGTAAGTGCAAGTGATAGTGTTAGTTCAAGTGAAAGTGATAGTGTAGTCAAGTGCAAGTGCTTGCCCAGTGCAGAGCTATAAGTACCGGAAGTGGTACGGTAGCGGTCTAGTCTCAACTCTCGACCCACTCGTACTCCGACGTAGCAGCAGAAGGAAGGTAGTGCTAGTGTAATGTAAGTGCTAGTGTAAGTGCAAGTGATTGTGTTAGTGCTAGTGAAAGTGCAAGTGTAAGTGCTTGTCCTAGTGCAAGTGCTTGCCCTAGTGCAGAGCTATACGTAGCGGAAGTGGTACGGTAGCGGTCTAGTCTAGTCTCTACTCTCAACCCACTCGTACCCCGACGTAGCGGCATAAGGAAGGTACAACAACGGTCGCGAGCGGAGACAAAGCTAAGGAATACTTCCTATTTATACGCCTTGGCTGGCAGCCTCGTGCTCGTCCACTCACAATCAATCACTGCACATCATTAACTCCGACTCGTCTCGTGTGAGATCGCCAGGAAACGTCCCTCAAACTTGTGGCGTGCGACGCTCCTGGCGCGCGCATACCTGGCCTAGGAGAGTATCTTATCTTCCGCTTGACGGAATGAAACTGCCTCGAGTGCTTCTTGAAGTAGTACTGCACTCAGCGTTGTGTTTGACCCGCGCTCAAGTCTCTTAAAAACATATGATTAACGTTACTACACATAACCTAAAAAATATACAAAAAAATACCAATCGTAAATAACTAATAAACATAAGTTCATATGATAATTTTTTTTGAGGAGTCGAATTAATGATAACAATTACTAAATACTGTGGCAGCTGGAAATAACAACTTAACGACTAATAATGCAAAACTTAGCTTATCAATGTTTAATGATTTTAGGGGTGTCGAGTGTCGAATTAGTAAAGTGCAAAACATGTAATTTAAATGCAAAATTATACAATTTCGCCGACGAATTTTAAATGCATTTTAACATATTATTCTGTATAATATACTTAACGGTTGATGCGTAGTGTTTCCATTATGTTAATGAAATTTGATTTATAATTTGCAAATTTCAGTGTTTAGTGATGAATTAATTTTAACATTTTCCGGTTCAAAAATTTATCAATCATACATTCATATTTTGTGAAATGTCGAATTTGCAAAACCTACCAACCCAGGATTACAAACACATTCTGTGACATCCTTGTTGGCCAGCTATTAAAGAAGGAAACGCATGTCTGTCGGAGGTCATGTTCGGTTTTTATCGTGAGACGTGACACTCTCTCAGATGGACGGACATTATTTGCGTATATAGGAGGCTTCCAAGATTCTTCGGTGCTATCCGCTAAAATTCTGTTGTGTCATATTTTGGTGTTTTTCATTTAATTTGATGCTTTTTCAGATTGGGTAATGAAATAGTTGTTGGATGTTGCACGTTCTCTTACAACCCTCACCAATATATACTTTTATTTATTGATTGATTGATTGATTGGATATTGTTTAACGTCGCATATTAATGCACTTGGCTATTCGAGACGATGATGGTGATAGATGAGGATGAAGTATGAACAGAAAGGGAGAGGGGAAACCTGGGTACCGGCACGTAGCCTACTCCTTTCAAAAAGTACCAAGGGGACCAACGGCTTAACGTCCCATCCGAAAGGACGGTGTTACCTTGACAGCCATATAGGTTCCTCCACTAACCCGGACTGCCGAGCAGACGTCGAGGAGAACGAAGCCGTTACACTAGCTCTGGAACCCTCCATCTGGTCTACCAGCGGTATAACGTGGCTCGGCTAAACCGCTGGCTGCTTTACTTATTATCTATGTATTTGTTTTCTCCTTTCTCATTATACTTATTCACCATTAAATTATTCACCAAGACATGTAACTATCAACTATGGTTTACAGTTAAATGCCGTATTCGCATGCATTATCACGTTTTCCTGTCTCAGGTGTAAGTTATTCGTTTATTACGTGTACACCTATAATTGTATTTACGACTCAACATAAACATTTGATTTATAAACTATTATCGTGATTTAAATCCGGGAATTTCCTTGAATTAATATGCGCAAACATCAGCACAAGCTAAGTCCTCTAAAATTATATATAATTTTATAATTTATCGTAGTGGTTTTTGCAGTTGCTTCGGTTGTCTTGATTATCGGGATTACAATTAAATGTAACAAAACAAAATACATACATATTCTCTTATGTCAATCAAAATCTTTCCCTCTTTCCGATTGAAAAGTGGTAGTGTGTGTGATTATCCGCAACCTAATAACATATAATTGTTTTTATTTATACATGTATCTCTGGAAATTTGTTTCGTTACGGATAAATAAATTAACAAACAAACAAACAAACAAACAAACAAAAACACGTTTACTGAGTATCCCCCCACAAGTATTGATTCTTATAAATTTTAAATTCATTAAATATTATTCTAAAGGCCTAGAATACGTGCTAAAAATAATACTTTGGGGTAATAGTCCCTTAGGAAATGATACATTTGACAGTTTGCAATTTTCATTCGACCAGTAAGTATCCAACGTACAGTATGTCATGTTGTCCACGGTGGTAAACATCCAATAGGTCGCTGGTCCGAAGCGTACGGCTCTACGAGGACGTGGGTTCGAACTTCGACCGGCATAAGGCATGCTTTTTTTATCGTCCTCCATCGTCCTCCATCATATGTATGCATTCATTCCTAATCTAGTCCTCTCTCTTCTTCCAGCCGCTGCGTCATGAACATGAACATGACCTTGGCACAGGGGCGTCTGACTCACTCCCCAGTCCTCCCGGCAGCTACCCACCAGCCTGCAGTCATAACCTTGCAGTGACGAGTGCAACATACGTCCGTACTGATGGCCAACAATCGATATAAGGTGTATATTTAGACCGACTATCTCCACTGACGAGTGCGGTAATGTGGTGTGGTGAGGTTAGGTTGTGTTTGAGCGAAGTTTGTGGTGAATTACTAGTGAGGATTATGGACAGTGCGACGATGGAATGGATTAACATGGATTAACATCAGATACAAGGTAGGTGAGAAATAAGTTTGTTTGTGATTTGATAGCGAAACTTACTGTGTTCTGAGTTTGTTGTTGCTAACGTTATTAACTTAAACGTTTTGCAACCGGGTTTACTACCACTTTATCATAACTTTATGTCTTATTTCGTCATGTTTTAATTAACTGCAAAACTGGCATCTCAAGGGATTACCGTTTTGTTTATGAAGAATATACATTTAAGCTGGTTTTGAAGGCTGTGTATGCAGAAAAATATGGGCCTAAATATAATGGTATAAAAACGACCTAACTAAGATTTGAATCGCCGACCCCTCGTATTGTCATATTATGTATTGAATTTAATTAAAGTCGTTATGTAGCCAACTTGCTATAGAAAATATAATAAAATGCAATGGTGTTCATTACACACGACACATCCAGTACAGTGGTTAAAACACTGCTTCCAATGCAGGGGTTCTGTTCCCTAAGAAGAATGATTTTTACCTTCTGTACTTAAATCCACCAACCCTTTCTGTAAACAATAAGCAACAAGGCAAATAACAAATTGCATCAAGTTGTTCGGATTTATATATGCTGATTTTGGCGTCGCCAAAGGATGAGTAGCGTCCCACACCGCTTGGTGACGATGACTTGTTGCCTAACAACTCTATTAATGCACCAAGGCTATCCGAGACGATGAGTGGTGATAGATGACGATGAAGTACGATTACAGAAAAAAAACTTGACTTATACGGGATTCAAACCCACTTTAGTGAAAAGAGCAAGTGAGAACTGCCACCTCGAATTTTCATCATACCAAATAATTAAAGTAATTACTAACATTTGCTGTATGTAGTTGATTGGCAGACGGCATTATGTAATGTGTAAAGTGTAATTGTTGCCAATACCAAGCTTGTAAAGCTGCAGTCAAATGCGTGACTATTATCACTAAAGTTGTCGTTTCGGCTGACTATTGTCGCTGGTCAATCGACTGTTGTCACATAGTTGATAGACACCCTGGTCACGGATGTCTGTTTAAAATTTCAGCTCATATCAATCTGTTCTTCCTTGAGGCCGTTTGGGATCGAACAAACAATATTTCACAAACATAACATACATCCATATTATCACGAGTCCCGTTCGAATTGCGTTGTAAGACAGTCGCTTCGCTCCCTCGTCTATTGAACTAAAGAGTCTGCGGAAAGGAAAGGGATTCTTATGGTTACATAATGAAACTGGTATTGTCATATCTCCTCTGTAGACCAAGGATAGTTACGAGTTTTTTCCTAACAATCTTTGGGGCAACGCTTAGTGCGACCCGATATCACTTTTTCATGATCTCCCCCCCCCCCAAATTTAATTTGCCAAAATAATACTTTTTTACCTGTTGTCCTAGGATTTGTACTGCACACTTTTATATTGTTTTTCAAATATACATTTTGTTTTGAAATCGTTTTAGTAACTTGTCCTAAACATTTTGCAACGTGTGCCGTTTGGGGGGGGGGGGATGTGGATACTGGGCCGCCCCTAGAATTTCCCCAAAGTTTGTAAGGGCAAAAGTTCGTAAATATCGTTGGCCTACGAGAGGATTTTTTTTTAACCAGTTCACTTCCGGGGACTCCTAATGTTCAACACGTATTTACTCACTGTTACATTCGGACGTACCAACGTGTAAATCTTAAATAAAACTTCGTGAAGTAAATTCTGCCCTTCTTCTAGGCCTCTACAAACTTACGAGTCGGAAGATTTGAGAAATGTTTAGCAATAGCGCGGTGGGTGAGACTGAGTTAAGTAAACACTATCGAATCCTATAAATAATGTTGAGTTCCACCTCTACCATGTGAATGAAATCGTGACGTCACAGATAGCTATAGGAGTAGCCGTAGACTCATAAACTGTAGGGTCGCATTTGATGACGCCTTGTGCCAATCATAAAATGATGAGGGGATGAAGACTGCCCACGTAATTCGCTAACAAGACGAGTTTAGCCGAACTGAATGTCTTGAAGCTCGGGAGTTCGCTTCAGCGTTCTGTTTGGCTTATAATAAACAAAAATACATAAATGAATTTGAATTCAGAGTGATCAATTCTAACACAAGACAGATATCCAGTGGGGATTTTAATTTTCTAGTGGACCAAGACATTACTGTCGGTGCAGAAATGAGACCGGCATATTCTAAATAGGTAACACCGACCAAAGTAGCTGGACACGATCCACCCGCAGCCGATGACAGAATGTACGAATATTTTGTTAAAAGTTATATTTAATCGAATACCAACAATAGAAATTAAAAATTAAAATTGAAATTCCAGTTCTTTTGAGGATAACGAACTTTGTGTTATGTTTTTATTCTAAAGACATTTTGTCTAATGTTTAGTCTTTTTGTCTACAGACATTTCGTCTAAGCCCTATACTCTTTTGGTCTTATTTGACATTAAAACTAAAATGTGATTTCATCTAAGCCTATTTTGTCCAGACATATTTAGTCTATATTTAACCAGTACCTTAGACCTTTCACCACATTGGTTTTATGATTTTATTTAATTATTCGATACAAATATTTTTTGTAGGCCTATGCCTACAGATGTATGTTTTTTTGCTGAAAGCTAAAAATAAAGGGGATTTATTAATTCATATTCAATTTATTAATGTGGTTTTACCTATTCTGTAATTATATTTTTGTGTAAACATTTTGCATTTGTATATTACAAATAGAAAACAATTAAATTAATTGAGTTTCAATGAGTTTCAATTCGCATATATATTTTTAAATTTATATTTACGTATGTTATTAATTAAACCTTTATTGAAAAAGTTATACCTTTAATTATTTGAGATTATACAAAATGTCCGTAGACAAAGATTCTAGGCCCTACGCACCGTATTTTAAGCACAGTAAATATAATTGAAATCACAGTCGAATAATCCAAACCATCTATATGTCCTTATCGTTTAAATGTCAATATTCCACAATATTTATAAGACAATTTATTCGGATTTGATATTTGAACTTAATATTGAAATAAACGGTGTTCGATTTGACTTTTATATTAGCAAGCCTAACGCCTAGTGTAACAATATTGCTGGCTGAGTGTATGTAACGTCATAGATTTTAATATTAAATTCACATGCTGAACACTAGTGAATATTATAAGAAACGGAAGCTTCTCCAGTTGTTTTGAAATACAACCCTCTGCGAGCTGACAACATCGCAAAGAGAACATGAATCCTTCTCATTGTTAATTCACACTGGCTGGAAACGTCACGACCTCTCTTGAGAGCATTCCGCAAAAAGAAGAACAAGAAGAAGAAGATGGCGATATGAAATAATTATCCGTCGTAGAGCTGTGTAAAGAAAGTTAGAATGAGATGGTTTATACCACTATGAGAGGGAGACGGAATTCTTCATGTATTTCTCACGTTTTACTAGGAAATGTTGTTAAATATTACATAAATAACCTAGATGCGAGTCTGAAGGTTTCGGAAATAGGACTTACATTCAGTTCTCCCTCTGTGTGTAACATCTAACATAGTGTAGGCGTACATTGTATTAAATCAAGCATATTAATATGACCATTAAAGGGGATATTACCCTCAAAAATGTTTCACCACATATTCTATAGCATGATATTACAATTAAATGACCGTTTCAAATATTATATCTTGTAACTGTGACTTTTCACGAACTATTAAAGCTTCCCTGAAATTTTAAAAAATCCCTATACAAAGATTTGAGAAAATCACCCACGTTTTGGTGAATTTCTTGAATCGGCTAAACCTCCCTATTTTTCGTTCCACATAGATACTAGAGCATCGTACCAATATAAAATGGGTTATTTGAAAATAGTGTCTCAAAACTGTGCACAAATATAAAAACAAACATGTCAAAATATTCATTCCGAAATCACACCCTTCTTGCCAATTATCAAATTTTTACCGAACCACTTGCCAAATTATAAAAACAACACATAGCGGATTTACAGAAAAGGTTGTCGAGTAAGTCAATAATGGTCAATATTTTTCGACCAAAATCCTTCCATGTCACGGGGCATAAAATATGTCGCCCCAATGTTATTTTTTTATAGGAGATTTTTGCCGATGGGACCGTTGAAGTTACCAAGTTTGACAGTTTCTTTTTGGGTCATGATGGATCAAATAATTTTTCTTTTAGGCCTACTCTGTAAATTACTAACTGGTTAGGTAGCTGAATGAAATATATTTGCGAGTTTGGCGAGTAAATTCACCTTTAAGTAAAATATGACATAACATGTTAAAATGTTAATGTATCGATGAAATAATTAATTAACTGTTCATCAGGTTACTAGGAAAACGCTTAAGTCCCGCCGCGTTGTTGGATGAGCGTAATATTGGTGCATTGAGCTGCCATTGTGTTATGCGGATTTCTGTTGTTCTGTAAAAAAAATATTACCAAGTCGAAGATTTTTTTAAAATTAAATTAAATAAAATTAAAAATTTATTTAAATTTTTTTATAATCGTAATTTTAAAAAAAGAAAAAAATCGTAAAATTTGCGATTTTCATTAGAAATAATTATTCGATTGCGCTCAAATTTTACACGAATATATTAATTCATAAAATTAAGTTTCTGTGAAAAAATCATTACAATAGTATAAAGCACGTAGTTGTTATAAGTCAAAGAGTTGTTTTAAAAAAGAAAAAAACTGTAAAATTTCGATTTTCATAAGAAATAGTTTTCGATTGCGTTCAAATTTCACAAGAATATCTTAATTCATGAAATTAAGGGTTCTGTGAAAAAATCATTACATTCGGATAAAGCATGTAGCTAAGTGTTAAATAAGTCGATTTTTTTTTTTAAATCGAAAAAAATCGTAAAATAGCGATTTTTATGAGAAAAAAATTTTGATTGCGCTCAAAAACGTGGCTGTTCTAAGTTCAAATATTTCGAAGGCCTCCATAAAATTTCATTACAATTGGAGTATTGGTTTAGCCGGAATCGTGTTAACAAACAAACACATACGAACAGAAAAAAATTAATCATTCCCGGATTTTTTTCTCCAGTGTAGTGAAATGGAATCTTCGCTTCGCTCGCTACGCTCGCTACGCTCATCCAATTATCAAAACTCTATGACGACAATGAAACAAATGGATTGTATTGAAGGACAAGCAACAGATTGTTTAGGTCATCAACAATCTAAAACATTGCAAATTTACATGAATTACAATCTACCAAATCGTTCATATTTGCCATGGCCACGACTTTCTAATTCCTTAACATTTGCATTGTTTTAATTTGCAGATGTCCTAGACAACCTGTGGCATATCCTTAATTTCAATCCACTTGTTTCATTATCGTAGTTAAGTGTTCCTTGCAAGGTAATGGAGAAGTAAATTGGTTTCAGCTATTTGAAAGCTGTAGTTACAACGGTTAAATATTGCCTGCATTTTTAAGGTAAATTAAATAAGATAAGGCTAACAGTCTTGAACAATGCGGCTCACAGTAGGCTGCGAAACGTCAAGCGCGCAATAACAAAGGTATGTGTTATTACAATGTCCCGAAAACCGTCTAATATTAAGAATATAATAAGAGTTGACTATCAAACCCAGCTTTAAGCATGTATATTTTATTTTCCAGAAAAGGTTTTGATATAGGAAATCTTGATCCTACCAACAGGTTAAGTTACACCTCGTTTAACTTAAGTTCCAGAACACGTATAGTTCCACGCACATTGTTGACACGCGTCGAGCACGTATGAAACATGTCGCTACTTGATCCCGAATGCAGGCCCTCAAGTGTCAATAACAAGCTTGTTATTCCAGCCTAGCTGCCCCAAGCGTCCAGTTGAGAGGCAGAGTGCTCGCTCCTCCATTATGCACTGATATGACTGCAGATACGCCCTGCTGACCACTGTAGGCAGACATGCATTATTCTATCTGGACACTACAATCTGATTCGATGACAAACCTAATGGAATATTAACTTTGTAGGTTCGTAAATTCAGCGTTTTTGGATATATATTGTGTTAAGATCTCTGTTACAGACGATTACGTTAGTCAAATATATGTTTTTAAATCATTAGAAAGCACTAAGCCAACCTATATTTTTATTGAAACTACATATGATTTGTAAATTTTTATTGATCTAGTATAGTTTTGCTTAGTTGCTTTTAATGTAAGGTTTATTATTTGAATTTTTAATGCGAGTGCAAGGATACCTTAGACATAAGGTTTTGAAGGTTTGTGACCTAATCAAAGCTACAAATCGCTTAAAATGAAATGAGATACAAATAAAAGTTCTATAATATATTTAAAATGTAAGTGTTAACAATCATTATTTCATGAAACATGTAAATGTACTGAAGGATTAAACCATACTTGTTAGAAATAAGGACTACACGATTTTCTGTAGCCAGATAGATATTTAAGTGGACTTACGAGAAAGTTTTGAAAATCATGTGTTGCTTATACTGTTACCTGAACAATACATTGGCCAATTTGCACGTTATTGGTTGTTACTTTTCACGATTACCAAATTAAATAATTTTTAATTCCGTATTATATTTTTTCATTCTTCAACTATTGATGTTGCTTTGAACAATACTATCTTATTTTTAGTTTATTCCATGTTATAATTATTATAACGCCATATATTATGTCACATGTGACATTATCACATTATTTTACATCAATTACATTGTAATAAATTACTAAGTGATTTTGTAGTTCCTCCTTATAGATACCAGCACATCTAAGGAATTATTTAGTTTTGTTGTTGCGTCAGATTTTAATATTATACTAATCTAGTATTAACTGCCTGTATGTTTACCTATTGAAATAATTTTAAACAATTAAATACATTTTATTCAATTTTAAATGAAATTTGGTCATTTACTTTGAAACAATGGATAAAATTGAATAAAAATAAAAAACAGCATTAGCAAAAAAGGCATATTTACCGACATGATAGCTAATTTTATACCAATATTGACTTTCATATCCATTACATAGATAGATTGCTTTCAGCAAATGAAATATTTGAGTATGACATATTCGCGAAAAAAGTCTTTTTACTTATTTTTAGTATTTTATCAGTAATTTCAACACGAATTTCCCATTATTTGTGTGGCGACTGGTGAGTGATTCCTTAGAATTGAGGGGGTGACATCGAGGTCACTAAGTGCCTTCAAGTAGCAAGTCCAGTAGTTTTAGACTTGAGTGTGACAGATTGCCGAGCTCCAGGTGATGTTACAGACTCAAGTCTCAAGTATTGGCTGTTTTATAGTGTGGACCAGTGTTGGCACGATGGTCAAATATTTTTTCTAAGGAAATGTGCCAACATGTTGTGCAAAGACAACATGAATAGGGTAATAAAAAAATAATAAAAAACAAGTTCACTTTAAATCACAATCGCTCATTCTCACTTTGCCTGTAACGAATATATTGATTTTTGCGTCTACTCAAATGTTAATTTAATTACACTTAAAACCAATATAAATAAATAAATTATGACAACTTGCACTGATCATTGATTTTGCGTAAATACTTAATATTATTTATAAATATTTAAAGTCAATATTTTGTGTTTTCATTTCTTATAGCTAAATCAATACCTGTAATTACACTATTTTGATGACTATCTATTTAACGCATACAACCGTTTAGTGAAAAGTCAGCCAAGTCAACACACCAAAACGTGTTGAAGTCAGCGTATCGTTGTATTCGCGCCCTATAAGTTTGTGACTCACTTCACCCTTGGTTAATCCTAGCACTCAGCTACTATGTTGTGTGTGTGTGGGGGGGGGGGGGGGGATCTTGCAATGTTGTTGAAAAACAATCGACAGTTGTTTTTATCGATACGAACTTGTGTTGGAATATTTAGGGGTGTGCGAGTCTTGATTTGAGTCCGAGTACATCGTTTTCCACTATTACTCTTTGACTATACTTAGTACTTGCAATCTCTTTAATATCAACTTTATTTATTGAAAAAAGGCTCTAGTCTTTATTATGTAGTCTACAAAAGTAGATAATTTTAATGAAGTGCAAATGCTGTGACATAATTATCATTCATTTATTGAAATAACATGAAAATGTCGAAATAAAATCGTAAAGTAATATTTCATTCTTAAACAATTATTATAAAAAAGTTACAAAGTTTCCAAAATTATAGTTATTTTTATCAAAGAGGGGGTTTTACCTTGAGGAGAAAATATAACGATTTTTACTTTTTCAACCGCGCGCGCCCCCGGCACCTCACCAAAATCGTTTTTTAAATATTCGTTTTGATAGTAAAAATACTCTAGATCGAGTATAGTCCCCAAAAATATTCACTAAAAATATCTTACACGTCACCGAAATTTCAAACCCAATCTTGGCACTTTGAATTTTCGATTTTTATTTAACAATAATATTAAGTTAGGGGGCTCAAGGGAAAAGGCCCGATGTTTCCAAGCTTGTTTTAAAAATTAGAATAATTTAAACATGTGATGAGAAATTATGATGGTCATAAGACTTGAATAATTATATATTTTATGGCTTAGTTTTGTGGTGTCTAGAATTCGCATAATAAACCATAATTATACCATTTTATTATCTGCAATCTACATTTACACATATACGAATACGTAATATATTGGTAAATGCCAATTACATTGTGAAATAATATAAATCAAATACACTTTACATGAACGTTATAGTTTTTCATACAGAATTCAAAGCAATTCATCTGTAATATAGCTTAAACAAAACGAAACGTTTAAGTTAAAACAAACTCATAACTTTGCCTGTGCCCAGCAATTGCCCTATATAGAGAAGCGTGAAATCGATTACCAATATATTTCTTCGCCGTTCTTTTTTTTTGCAGGATTTGTACAGTTAAATGGGACACAGTAGATGAACCCCTCACCCCATGTTTTGTAAAAATATGATTTAAAATATTACACACGAGGCAAAATTTTAAAAAGACGTTATTGTGAAATAGTAAAAAACGCGAAGTACATTTTCCCACTGTGGACTTTAGTTTTTTTTTTTATGAAATGAAGTGACTAAGGAAAATAATTAAAGTATTCTTCGTTTACTTTCATTTTTCATAAGTACATTTTAAGATATAACGAAATGATAAAAAAAAAAAATAACATTTTCACACGTTTATTTTAGTGCATCAAAACCCAATTAGCAGGTTGTTTAAATTGACACAAAAAACAATTCAATTTACTTCAATCTTATTCCCATTTTACTCTCACAAAAGTTTTGTTTGAGTATACAATACAAATACAGCTATTACTGCAGATAATATGAAATATTCTTTTTAGGATCTTATTCGAAATTTAGATTATTGTGCGAATGCCCGCTGAAGAAAATATCATTTTAAAGTATGATTTTACCCTTGATTTGTCCACTTTAATAAGTCTTATTTATTGTTAATTGTAAGTGTACTTTAGTTATAATCTTTTTGTTTTGATATGTTTTTAATAATTAAGATTTTTTTATTGGCCTGATGATGGAAAGCTGTAAATTTTCCGAAACGTTGTATTTAACGGGTACCCAGGTATATTAACTAAATGGTTTTAAATATATAATATGTAACTATGTCGTCAATAATGATTGGACGAACAATGCACATCATTTTGCTAGTTTTATTTAAAAATTATTAAAGTTAGTTCAGGATATTTAATAAACAATCAAAACACTTTACTTGATTATCTTTTTAGGTTGGCAAAATTAGTGGTTAAAATAATCATGAACATATTAAACAATCTTAAAATTTATCTTCTTTGTTAACAAAATTAAATTAAAAATAAATACAAATAAAACATAATCATTTTGTAGAACCAAATTTTGTAATAATTTACAAAAAAACAAAAATTATACAGAGTGTAAATTACCACATAATCATTATTGATTGACAATGGTGTGTGTAAAAATTTTAAAAAAATTACCACACAAAGCTTTTCTTTTCACGTGTCCAAATCGTATCATATATTTTTGAAATTTTCCAATGGCCTTTATACGCATTTACGGCCTGGAATTTGTATTGACTCTGTTCGATAAATGATTGTGTTTTTGATCATTTTCAAACCAATGATACTACTAACAAAAACTTGATTTTCATTTTGCTGCAATTCAACTTAAAATATACTTAATATACGCCTAATTGGATTTGTGTTTCACATAATTTATCTATTTACGCCTGTTTTACCCTAGCGTCTAGACTCAAAGTATTCATAACAAAAACTCTAATATTCACCGTGTTTGCCTCCAAGAAATGAACACGACGTGTAACAATCAAATTATATATTTTCGTCTCGGATCTCAATGTCTCCAGCGAGATCGCAGCCATATTGTATTCGTCCTCAGCTCTACAGCGTCGGACAAGCTCCAGTGCATTTCAAAGATATGCTAACTCGAGCCTTCTGTAGCGACTTAGAGCAACTCTTAATTACTGTTTTATGGAATTTCCTGATTGCGTTAGAGTAATGAGCTCAGTGGAGTTGATTACAGAGCCGCGAACAAGGGAATACACACTGGGAGACGCTCACAATCAAGAGAAGCACAGAATTAAGATTAATCTCGTCTCTCTGGTTGGGCATTACAGAGTGGTTAGCTAGTTTCTTGTTGCCCTATGCGGAGTATAATTACTTAGATAACTATATTTTCGCGACTGTTTTCAAAGCCTTACCTTCATAACTTTGAGTAAGGTGAAACAGGTAACTTCGTTGAGAAACTCTAAGGTAGCTGTGTAAAAATAGGGAGTTCGAGCTTATGCAGTTAAAGGTGCACGCTATTAAAGAATTAAAATCGGGAAAAAGCATCGATAATAATAGAAAGAAAAACTCAGAAGCCAGGTTTTTCAAAAAGGCACGTCCTCAAAAATTTAAACATGTGTCGAATTATATGATTTTCTTCCATTTATTTCTCAATTTGAAAATGAAACACCTAAATCAATCAATATTGAGCCCTTTTTCCAACTAAGTCGGGTAGGGGGTGGGAGGTATCCTACCTTAATAATAACAAAAAACTCATAACACATTTTTCATACCCCCCCCCCCCCATGTACCATTGGTATTTTATAAAAAGGAAAAATTAGTGTACAATTTATAGCATTTAAAAATTATATCAATGTGCATATCCTAAATAAAATTTTGACCGTCCCCTAGCCTTCTCTCTTATGAATTCTCTTTAGATTCAAAAAAAATCCCCTTGACATTCTTTCCTTTTTAAACACCTTTTTAGTTTTATTTTTTTGGGTGTTTTAGTGGTGTTGTTTTAATAATGATTATTCGTTTTTGCACTCTAGTAAACAACGCTTGCGACTTGCATTCGAAATAATAACAAATCGTATTTATAGTCTACCCACTCAAAACAAAGGGATTTTCATTGAAGTAATTACTTCATCCAAAACTATCCCCAAATCTTTCTCACAAAAAGAAATTAAAATTTTCCCCCAGATTCTTGAAAAAGTGCAGAACTAATGTTATTGTCTATAATAATTATAGTAATCATAATAGAAAATGTAATAAAAAACGATAATCCAAAAACTTTAAAGTTTGCGAGTTAGATCGTTCTTCCACTTTACAGCGTCCATTACATGATCAGTTAGTTCTACATTCAATTAAAAAAGTTGAATAGCACTGAAATAAAGTTTGTCAGTTGGTACACATCGGTCTCTTTTTGCTGGGGAATTCTTTTCAGTGGGAGGAAAAAGAGGGAGTAAATTGGGATAGAGGATGATATAAACAGAGAGAGGGAGAGAGGAGATATGCACATTCCTTGTAATGACTTAAATATGGCAATAGATTGAGAGGGGTTTAATATAATGGCGCTATATAGGTCGGATTCGATCATCATTTAGGGGATAATATCATAAAACCCGAGCAAGGATATGGGTCGGTTGACTTAATCGCATATTCCTCTAAAGAAATAAAAGTGACACCTGAGGCCTTGCTTTGCTAAGAGCGAACTAGGTCGCAAGTAGTTCACAAGCCAACCTTGAGATTGTGATGGCGTAGTAGTTGAACGCTCGTTCAATATTTTGTTTATATTCGTTATTATTGTGTTGATTTATAAATAAAAAAAACTTTACTCTGCAAATTATTGATCAATGATCAAAATTGGGAATCGTCAGTAATTAATAATATGGTCGTTAATTAATTCAATTATCGGGACTTTAGTTGGTGTAATTTACTAATAGGTGTAAGCTTAATATCCTTTTTTAAAACCATTGATTTTAATATGTGACATTTTAGATTGTTTGATCACTGATGTGATTAACTTTGATATCCCCCCTTTTGATTTTTTTTCTCATAATTTCAATGGTCCATTTCCCCTGTTATTTCCCAAAATTTATTTAAACCCTGAAAAGGGAAAAAGCATTTTTATTTATTTTATTTTCTAGCCGATATTTGGGGAATTTTAAACATTACCCGAACAATTTGTCTTGTGACAAACATTGCTAAATGATTTTCATTTTTAAATATTAATGTTTATACGACAGCAAGTTATACCTACTAATGTTCTCAAATTGCTGTAAGATTTGAAATAACACTATCTCAATATGATTAAGTACATAATAACTGACTTAAGAAGTAATTTAAAACTCTGCGCAATTCATCAAAATCGTCAATAAAAAATTGTATTAACAAACTAAACCACACAAACAACTGAATAATAACGCTTTAAAAATGGAAGTAGAAACTAAAAACAATTGTATCAAACACAATTATTAAACAACGAGTTTTCTTAAAGACACGTTCGTTCATAACTTGATTGTTGATAGCCAGCGGTTTAGCGAGGCGTTTTGCCCGGGTTCCCATTAAAAGAAAACAACTTCGGGGGTGGTCAGGGGGAAAGTGGGTGACCGTCTACCCGAGACAACGTACCCCTGATTACAGCAGGCGGAGGGTTGAAACTAGTGTAACGGTTCGTTTTCCCCCGACGTCTGCTCGGCAGTCGGTTTAGTGGAGGAACCTATATGACTGTCAAGGTTACACGTCCTTGGATGGGGTAAAGCCATTGGTTCCCTTTGGTATTCGAAAGGAGTGGTAGTGCGGTACCGGTTTCCCTCCTCCCTTTTTATCTTAAACCTCATCTATCCACTCTTCGCTCAAAAGCCTTAGTACAAAAATAGAGACGTTAAACAAATCCATCGAAATAAATTTAATGCGATTCCGTACCCGGCACCTCCACCAACAATGCTATTCATATGGAGTTAATACTTTTCTCTCTCTACCCGGCACCTCCACCAAAAATGGATTAATTTATTGTCAACCTTTGTAGTGTTGTTATTTTTGTCTGTTATAAGTATTGTTATGAAGGAAATTATGAATCGCACTTTTCCGTGTTAAAAATTTAAAAATAGAAAAGGATTCCCCCGGTAATGAACCACAAAAGGCCTGCTTTCCTGTCTCATTCTGTAATTTTGTGTATATTATTAAAACTTTTTTTCAGAAAACTAAATGTAACCTTTTAAATTATTTATAAATTGATTAGTTAATGTGCGTGCATGCGTGATTTTAAAACATGATCATGAAAATATTATACCACAATGTTTAAACCTAATTAACAAAACCTAAACCATGGCCACTACACTCGCAAATTTTCTGGGCAACATTTGCGTTGGTAAAATGGTTTTTAACGGCATGTTTGTTGAACTGGACAAAGTAAGAAATCCAAATGAAATTAGTACGGTCTGGATTCTAGCTGAAAATGTGTATTAACTTTTTTCATATATTTTTAATTTGAAATTTGGTCATCATGGTTGAATTAATATCAATCATAAAAATGTGCATTAACAAATTAAAGATACTATGGAAAATAAAATAAAATGCAACTGGTTAACATTAGTTTTAAGTGAAAAATAACGCCTTGTATCATCTCTTCTCAAACCGCTATTCTCACGTACCCCATTTTAGGGAAAAGTAGGGGGGCAACAGGTATCTCGTGCATCTTTCGTGAAGAGTTTGCGGAAATGTATTCTATTAGGAGAGGATACAAGTTTTTTTAATTTCCTTGAGGCCATCCCCTTTTCAGAGGGGGCGGGGGCGTCGCGACGCCCTTTCACGTTTTTTTGAGGGATGATTTTTTATCTCGGTGCCTTTTGTGATAAGAGTGTTGCGGTAAACTATATTTTATTAATAAGAGCATACAAATTTTTGCACCCATTTTGAGGTCCCGGTTGCTTGAAAGGGTCGGGAGCGTCGCGAGCCCCATAAAATTTTTTTTAAGAGAAATTATTTTTTTTTCAGTGCCTTTCGGATAGAGTATTGCGGGAAAATGTATTCTATTAAGTAATGACATACAAGGTATTTTTTACCCAAACCTTTCAGGGCCTGGCAGCTTTAGAGGGGGTCGGGGGCGTCCAAGTCCTAAAACGGTTTTCTTTAAAAGAGGGATGAATTTATCTCGGTACCTTTTTGGCTAGATATTTTCGGTGAATTGTATTTATTTAATAAATTAGATACAAGTTTTTAGCACCTACCTTGCAGGTCTTTGGGACGTTTAGAGGGGGTCGGGGGCGTCACGACGCCCTATAACGTTTTTTTAAAAAGGATTTTTTTTTACGCATGTGCCTTTTGTGAACAGTATTGCGGTAAATTTATTTATTTAAATTTAGATACAAGTTTTAGAACCCACCTTGCAGGGTTTGGGGGCTTCAGAGGGGGGTGGGGGCGTCACGACGCCCCCCTTTAAAAGTTTATAAAAAAGCTTTATTTTTTTACGTGTGCCCTTTTGTATAGATATTGGTAAAGATTCAATTTTGTAAACATTTAAGTTTTTGCACCAAAAATTCAGGTCCTGGGACGTTCAGAGGGCGTCGGGGGGGTCGCGACGACTAGAACGTTTTTTAAAAGTGATGTTTTTTTTATCTCGTGTACCTTTGAGATAGAGTTTTGCGGTAAACTATATTCTATTTAAAGAATAGCAATCTAAGTTTTTTTAACCTACTTTACAGGTCCCGGACGCTTAGAGGGGTAGGGGGGGTCCGACGCCCGAAAGTTTTTTATGAGGTATGATTCTTTTTCTCGTGTCCTTTCGTGATAGAGTATTGCGGTAAACTGTATTTAAAGTAATATCATACAAATTTTTTTTACCTACCTTGCAGGTCCCGGTGGCTTCAGAGGGCGCGGGGGCGTCGCCCCCCCCCATTTTTAAAGATGATAAAAAATGCTTTATTTTTATTACGTGTACCTTTGTGATAGAGTATTTCGGTAAACGGATTTATTAAGTAAAAGCATACGGACAGTTTTCCGCAATACTCTTACGAAAGGAACACGGATAAAAAATTATCTCTCTTTAAAAAAAACAGTTATAGGTTGCGCGACGCCCCGACGCCCTCTGAAGCCACCCGGGGCTGCAAGGTAGGTTCAAAAAACTTTAAGATAATACCAATAGAATACGTTACGCAAATCTATCACGAAAGGCACACGAGATAAAAAAAATAATCTTTCTTTAAAAAACCATTATAGGACGTCGCGACGCCCCCGAGCCCCTGAAGGTACCCGACTTGCAAAAGTAGGTTCAAAAAACTTGATTGCTATTTTTTAATAGAATTGTTTTCCGCCCCAAAAATCTATCTCGAAAGGTACACGAGATAAAAAAAAAATCACTCTAAAAAAAAGTTATAGGTCGCGCGACGCCCCCGAGCCCTCGAATCGTAAAGGGCCCGCAAGGTATAAAAAAACTTGAATGATATTTCTTAAGAATAAGTTTTCCACAATACTCTATCCCAAAGGCACACGGGTAAAAAATCAAGCATCTTTATAAACTTAAAGGGGGTCGAAACGCCCCCCACGCCCCTTTTTAAAATACCAGGACCCGCAAAATAGGTGCAAAAAAATTTGTATGCTCACTTAATAAAATTAGTTTTCCCCAACACTCTATACAAAAGGCACACAGATAAAAAAATCCCTCTTAAAAAACGGTAAGGGCGTCCGACGCCCCCCACGCCCTCGCAGATAGGAGGCCTGCAAGGAAATGCAAAAAAACTGTATCCTACACCTAATAGAATACATCTTTTCGCAAAATCTTCCCCGAAAGATGCACGGGAAATAAAATCATACCTCTTGCTCCTCTACTAATATACGAGAATCTATTCACAATCTTGTCTGTTTGATGTCCAAGTTGAGTTGAAACATACATTAGGTGGTGAATCCTTCTGGCTTCCAATCTATGATGGTATTGTTCAGTGAGTGTGACCCACGATAGCGGGTTCCGTAGTTTGAGGCTTGAGGCTTGAGGCGGAACGTCATAAAATATTAACGACGTTTGACGTTTAACGACACATTGTCACGGTTTATGCACAGACCGGTTAGGCGTGATATCTTGCGGCCGCCTAAATCGCCGACGGAGATGAAAAACCATTGGAGATGTGAAGCCAGCATCAATCGGGATTTACGAACAGGCCCCACTCATTAAATGTTTGATGAAGACTTTTAAGTCACAAGCTGGTTTCGGTCAAGTTCAAAACCTTATCCTGGTTGTGCTATAGTTAGCTATTCATTTTGAAGAAGTTTCAATGGCCTTCAGCTATGATCTTATATTACATTACTGTGACCCACTGATAAGCCTTCGGGCTTAGTGGATAAGGTTTGCTATGTATGTACTCCCGTGAAAGCCAGCGGGGTTTTGCCGAAATCGTTTACCGTTCCACTCGAACACCGAAGTTAAGCAGAATCGGCGTGGTCAGGGTAGAGTGGGTGACGCCCTACCCTGAAACTCACGTATACCGCTGGTTAGACCCAGATGGAGGTTTCGAAATAGTGTAAACGGCTTATTTTCCTTAAGTCGCTCGGCGTCCGGGTTAGTGAGGAACCTATATGATGTCAAATTTAACCGCCCGTGGGAAATGGGACGTTAACCCGTGGTCCCCTTGGTACTTTTCGAAAGGGAGTAGGTTTACGGCCGGTACCGGCGTTTCCCCTCCTCCCTTCTGTTCATACTTCATCCTCATCTATCACCCTCATCGTCTCGATTAGCAAAGTGCATAAATATGGGGACGTTAAGCATAATCAATCAATCAATAATATACCCAATGTTTTGCTATAATAATAATAACAACAAAAAGAAAACAATAAGAAAGTGAAAATACCTGAAAATTTTCTCATTTTAATTTATTTTTTCAAACAAATATTCTATACAGTAAAAAATTATTTTCGTATGAGGACAGTAAATGACATTAGGATGAAACTGCACACAAAATAATAAAACGTAGGCATATAACAAAAATAAAACACACACAAAACGGAAAAAATGACTTATTACAAAAATCCCACTGCCAACGAACATGAGGATTGCAAACAGTCAGAAACATCGAGTCCGGGGAATATCAAACTATTGTGGGAAAAAATATAATTTAAATCTTCACTTTTATCTACAAATAAAAGGACTCGCTTTGTTAGGTTAAATGCTTTATACTTTACATGAAAATAATTGTGTAGTTCATTCGTTCTTGTAACGTTTAGCCCACTTGTAACTATTGTAATAGTTGCTCTTTGCCTAATAAACAAGTATAGCAACGGTCTACATCTTCCTGTGTGAAATTCGAAAATGTTTTACCAGCTGTAGCTATAGTTAACATAATATTATGAAAGTTTTTATTGAAATAATAATACCAAGTTCATAATTATTATAATGTAGTTGAGAGCCTGCATGAAATATTTTCTAGTTTTCAGCGCATTCCCTTTTCAATGGTCGTTCCATTATGTTAAGTTCACTTGAATGTCTTTGCAAATCAGAGCATTATTCAAAACTAATTTAAAACGAATGCAAGGCGCAACGATGTTCATTTATAAGATATAGAAATACCTTCCCTAAAACTTCTTCAATTTACCCGAGACGGGTTTTCATTTGGCTTAAGAGTTGGTTGATCCTTCAGCTTCTATCGCACATAACTCTGGGGATTATGCTCGGAGATAATATTACCCGCGGTCATACTTCGGTGTTGGGAAGCCTCCCTGGGGAAGCCTTGCAGATGTTCTAGTTGGTCCATTTCTCTTTGCGGACGAGACCATATTCATGTACACGGAAACATACAGGCTTCGGGTATGGTAATAACCTCCCTTGAACTATATCAGTACAACTCATCGACATTACCATCTTACTGGCCAGAACAGTGGTCAAATAGGGGGGGGGGCATTCCGCCCAAAATAAATTAAGGCGTCCCGCCCATGTACAAGAATATCTCTTGGCTTTAGCCCCCCCCCCCCCAAAAAAAGCAATTTTGGAGTTCCCCTCCCCAAAAAAAACAATAGATAATTTTCCATATCATATCACTGTTTTTAAAACCTCTAAATTTACCTCGTCTGGTCATTAAAGTGTTTATGGGCTTAATTGAGCCCACAAGTTTAAACATTGCGTAGGTCTATAGTAGCCTATATATAATAAGGAAATATACATTATGTGATCACTAAAATTGTTCAAATATAGATTATCCATAATGATTGATGAATACATGGTTTTTAAGTATACGCCTTCTTTAAGGACATAGTGATTGATTCATAGCTATTGTCGTTTGGTCTCAGTCAAGGTAAACTTTTATGACAATTGCTAAAATGAAAAACCCTAGATTAAGATTTTATTTCTTCTCTCTTTTTTAAATTTTCAAACTTTTTAAGTAACTATTTATTTCGTTTTGTACTTGACGGGAAAAAATTTTAAATTTGGCCTTTTTTGAAAACACTCGCAAGTCGCAACGAAGAAAAATAAAAAAGGATTTTTCCCAGTTAAAGCCCCTATACTTAGAATTATGAATATCTTCTACACAAATAATATTTAAAAGGACCATTTAAAAATTAAAATTTAAGTATTCACAGACAGAAAACAAATTCATCATGGAACAATCTCACTGTCAGGAAACGAACCTTTTTTTTCCCTTCCGCACGTTGGGCAAAGGAACGGGTTGTCTCGCGGGCCCCAATTTAATTAGTGTAACGGGGGCCAGGGTACATAAATTCCCCAAGCTGAAATTCTTTGGTGTTAAAGCCCGCTAACAATCTTTTCAGGTTTCCCGTATAAAAAAAACCCCGGTTTTTAAAACGGGATTAATTTCCCGACCTAAATAAACGTTTCCCACTTTCGGGGTGTAAATCGATTGACCATAAAGGGTGCGACAGTTCACGTTAAAAAATTTAAATTTTAAAAATTTGGCCCCAAGGGAAAATCAACGTTTTTTTTTTTTGTAGGGGTATTTTTTTTAATGGCTACACTAAATTTAAAAAACCCTAATTTACCTGACGATTTTGTTTAAATTTTTAAAAACATTTTTCCCCGGAACAATTTTTGGGAAATTTTGGGCCTTTTTACTTTGAAAATTGTGTTTTTAAGAAATCATATCCATCAGCTGAGTTTAACTTGGGATTCTACAGGATCACCCATTTATTATTTCGTTCCATGTTCAGTCTTTCCGCAGTTTAATTTGAAATCATAAAACAGTTGTCACATTTGAGTCTTTTTTAGTCTTTTTTTGAGTAAGTATATATGTTGATGGAATAAACACTAGTTTCCCACTTTTTCAAACCTAAAATCTAAAGTTTAATTACTCATAATTTTTAAAATTGTCACTTTATTTAAAATTAATATATTTTCGCGTTATTGAACATTTCTTCCAAAAGAACAATACAAACGTTTTTGGAATGAATATTAAATATTCATAGTAATATTCAGAAAATAATAGAAATATTCTATTTCTTTCTTAACAAAACAATAAACGTACAGAACTTAGATAACGTGAAATGACATAATTGTATAACAGTGTACGCTCGTTTCCTGCGGGCTTGTAGCTACATCTCTCTCCCCCTTCTCCTCTTTTTCCCAAACTCTCCTACAGATTGTCTCCCCTTTGAGATTAGCCCCCTGGGGCCCAAATTTTCTTAGACACCCCTTTTTATCTTCACCACGGAACCCCAATAAAAAACATTTTTCAAAATTTTTAGCCTCCCCCCTGTTCTCTATTTGCCGGGTATCCCCTTTTAAATTTATTTTTGGATAGGGGAAATCTGAAATTAACGCGTACAATGTTACGGCCCTTTCCCACCCCTACTGAATGTCGTTAGTCCCCTTTTACTCGCACTGGGGGTATAGCCTGCACAGTAATTTCCTAGTCTTTCACCAAAATTAAAAGGGTTTTAAAAAATTATTATTGTTCTACATTTTTGCTCGTCTCATAATGATACTTCATGGTGCTTTTTGTCTGGTGCTATTATATATATTTTTTTTCCCCTGCCATTTTTTTATTTCAATTTTAAAATTTTTATCCCATTTGTTGTTAAAAAATGCTTGGTCATTCGGGTTGAAAAGTTTATTTTTTTTGGAATTTTTATTTTTCTTTTTCAAATTTTCAGTTTAAAAAACGGACTTTTGGGAAAAAAGGGTAAAAAACCCAAAATAAAAAAATTGTAAAAAAGCGGTGTTTTGGTCCAAATAAAAAACTTTTTTCTTTTTACATCTTTGCCCTTCTTAAGTAAATGTATTTAAATTTTGGGAAATTTTCATGTTTGTATAGGTTTTTGGTTCCCGTTTTAATTTTTTTAAATTTATGAATAAAAATAAATTTTAAATTTTTATCGTGGAAGGTCTTGTTTTTCGAATCCTATTTTGGGTTTTTTAAATTTGATTTTTTTCACTTTATTTTATAAATACGATAATATATTACTATTTTCACAAAAGTTAAATATTAAAAGACAAATTGCTTTAAAGTGGGGAATATACTTTATAGGTAACTTAAGTTACTCTCCCCTTGAAACTATGTTTTTCTAGTAAATTTCCTGTTTTCGAACAGTTTTTAGTTCTGACTTTTGGAAAGTGTATAGTTTCTCAATGATTTCGGTCTGCAAAAGCATCAAGATTATTATTTGAGATATTTAAATGGTTAGATTTCACCCAAACCCCAAAATTTAAACATGCATTTTTTTAATTTCCCAAAGTTTTTTAATTTTAAAAAAAACACCCCTCAAAGGAACCCCTTTTTACTACTTAATTTGGTTTATCCTAAAAAATTTTTTGTAAAATTTCGATTTTTATGAACCTTTTTTTCGTCATTCGCTTTTTTCTACAAGAAATCGTCCCAAAATTATGTTTCAAAAATATAACTTCATTGCCAGACTTGCCCCTTAACCCTTTTCTTTTATTTTTTTAGCTGATTATCGTCCCCGGGGGGGTCGGAAGGTATCCTAATAAAATGTAATTGTTTTATTCCGTCCATTAAGTCTACCCTGCCTGGAAAAGTAAATCACGCGCCCTCAAGGCAAGGGTCCCCCAAAAAAGCGCTCGATCCGCCCCCCCACACGCGCGGAAAACCGAACAAAGGCCCGATCCAAATTTATCAAAGTCAACTCATATCTTGTCAATTGTTCTCATTTTGTTTGGTTTTTATCTGCTCAAACAATACACTGGGAACGAATCAGAATGACATAATTTTTTAAAAAGGAAAAAAGGGTTTGGTTTTAGTGGGTTTTTCTTTAAAATTTGGTTTTATGGTTTTTGAAAAGGGAAATTTTAAAAATTATTTTGGGGAAAAACTCAGGAAACGAATTTGTATTACAAATTCCAGATTTAGCTGTTTTTCTAAGTTTTCACTGTTATTTAATATTTATTGTAAGTACTGAAAGAATTATTTATTTGTTAAAAAACCTTTAATACGCATTTTTTACCTTTACATAATCAAGGTTTAATTGGATGACGTAGCGAGTGAAGCGAAGATTCCATTTCCCTACACTGGAGGAAAAAAAACCCGGAAAGTTTTTTTTTCTTTCTTTCTTTTATTTTTGGTTTTGTTTGTTTAAAACGATTCCCGGGTAAACCCATTTCTCCGATTGCCCAAGAAATTTTATGGGGACCCTTTGAAATCTTAAACTTGGGAAGCCCCCGTTTTTGAGCGCAATGGGAATTTTTTTACATTAAAAAAAAGCAATTTTTCGATTTTTTTCGTTTTAAAAAAAATTTCTTCGGGCTTTTTAACACCACATCGCTTTATCCGAAATTTTAAGGGTTTTTTTACAGAAACCCTTTAAATTTTTTGAATTAAAATTTTTTTTTGTGAAAATTTTAGCGTAAAGAAAAAATTATTTTCATGGAAAAAACCCCAAAAATTTTTGTTTTTTTTTTTTTTTTTTTAAAAAAATTCCCTTTACTTATAACACCTAAAATGCTTTTAATTTCCCATTGTAATGATTTTTTTTTCAGAACCTTAATTTCATGAATTAAAATTTCGTATTAAATTTTAAACAATCGAAAAATTATTTCTTATGCAAATTGCCCCCTTTTTTCCCATTTTTTTTCTTTAAAAAAAATTAAAGATTTAATTAAAACAATTAAGTTAATTTTTTTTTTTTTAATTTAATTTAATTTTTTTAAAAATTTAAATTAATTTTTTTAAAAATTTAAAGTTAAATAAAAAATATCTTTGAAATTAAATAATGATTTTTTTTACAGAAACAAAAGAAAATCCGCGTAACACATGGCATCTCCCAAGCCAAATATACGCTCATAAGGGGGTTTTTCCCAGTTAAACATTTATAAAAGCCCTAATAAAAAGTATAAATTCCGTACAAATTCAACTCTTACAAATATACAACACATTTCTTAAAAACAAAACAAAAGCACTTTTTATCAACAGTTTATTTCACATTTTTAGTTTTAAATAAAATAAATAAATAAATTGTATTTAGAGTCTACCCACTCAGTTATATAACTTATTTTCAGTGGGGGCAGTAAAACCCCAAACGACTAAACCACCCCGTAGGCCCCCCACCCCAATCGACGAAATGAAACCCATAACCCCCCAAAGATCGATATTTTTTAATAGGAAATATAGCAATAGTGGTTGGCTGTGGGAACACCCCCGGGGTCAATGCCAGAATCAAAAGGCCGATTCAGAACTGATTTTTAAATTTTTTTATGGCTTTGTTTCTAGGGCGGCCTCCAAAGCACCGTTTAAAAACTTTCCCAAAACACGAACTGATGGGCTTTAAATCCAAATCAGAAGGTTTAAAAAAATTCTAACTTTTTAAAAATTTTAAAAAATTTTTTGGGGTAATAAATTTTTTAAGGGGGTACAAAAATTTGCAGGCCCAAAACAAAAGTCAAATAATTTTATTGGTTTTTAATAATTATTATTTGGTTAATATTAAAAAATTTTATTATAAAAACACAACAGGGGAAACATGGATTTTTCCTAAACGTCGGATGGAATGGTGAAATAAACAAAAATATGTGTTAACTATAGTAAAGTGTAAGGTATGACTGACTGACAACCCTAAATCCAACTAAAGGAGTTTCATACATCATATTTATGCATACATAAACAAAATATTGATTTTAGAAACCTTACATATTACAAAATGCGATTTTTGATCTTTTCTATCCCAAAAAAATCAGGGCATATATTTTTTTCGAATAAAATTTGGGTTTTTGGAAAGGGTTTTTATGATTGTTTTTAAATTTTTTTAAAACTTTTTGGTCACCTTCAATCAAAATACATGAATTCATAATTATTTTTACAGCGCTTTTGCAACTATAATAACTGATACGATGACGATTGTCATAACTGAAAATTCCCGAAAAAACCCCAAAAGAACAAAAAAACAAAAAAAAGGTCCCTTACAAAAAAAAAAAACCAAAAAATTTAAAAAAAACAGTTTGGGTAATAAAGCGTCCTCCCGAGGTATGTTTTCGGAACATTGGCCAAAAATTTAATGCGGGGGAAGGGTTTTTCCGGTTTCCCAAGTTTCTTAAAAAAGTATTTCCATGTACATGATGGATTGATTAGAAGAAGGGGGGGCCTGAAAAACCCAATTTTTAGGACATTTATACATTAAAAAATTTTTCTTTTTAGTGGCCCCAAGCGGTAGGGGGCCCGCACGTCCTTCATTAAGAGCTTGAGGGGTTGAGTTAAAACCCCCAAACATGAAAAGTTTTCCACATTTTATCTTTCGTCCGTACCATTTGATGAGCTTGATTTGTGAAACTAAAAGATGAAAACTAAATAAGTTAAAGGGAAAACCCCAAAAATTTTGTCTCATGAAATATAATTATTTTATCATGAAAAGGGTTCATATCTCCCCAAGTGAGCTATACATTGCGGACGAGAAGTAAGGCCCCTTTTTAAAATAACCCCAAAAATTTTAGTCGCACTCTGGGTGAATCAGATTGTTAAACTGCTTTAGGCAAGTTCAGTTAGTTAAGTTCTACCGCAAACAAAACCAAATCAGCTCAGTTGTTAATTGGTTCGCATCAAGAATGAGCTTGTGCAATAGTTTCAATTTACATTACATTCGATTGAACAAAGTTTTAGTACGATCACTTTAGCATATATATGTTTAACGAAGCAAAATTTGCCCCACGCTAACGTCATCGGCTGGGGGCATCGATACCCCAACGCCGAATTTCCAAAGTAAATAAAACCCCACTTTTGAAAAGGCCTTGGATTAAAACGTAGAAGCCCGACGGGTCGGCCCATTTAATCGTAGCCAATCAGCGAAACCCCCAATACCGACTTTGATTGGGGTGGATTCAAAACTAAAAATGCCCGAAAGTGATCGGCGATTGAATTGAGCCCAAACAAACGACCCCCAAACCGAAATTTGATTGGCAGGATTCACACGAGAATGTGACGTGGTCCCGGGGGATGGGAAACGTAGCCCAAAAAAGCGACCCCCAATACCGACTTCTGATTGGCCCAGATTCACCCCAAAAATGCTTTACGTGAAACCCCCGGGGGGAAAAAAAAGCCCAAACAGAGGCCCCCCCAAAACCGACTTCTGATTGGCTAGGATTCACACGTAGAATGCCCGACGTGATCCCCCCCCCCCCGATTGAATCGTAAACCAACAGCCATCCCCAATACAAAAAACTTATTAGCTACGATTCACCCGTCGATGATGTCAGTATCGGCAAGGTCAGTTCGGAACAACTTTAACCTTGACTTATCTCAGTGATTGAAGAAGGAAGAAGAAGAAGGAGAAACAAGGGCCCCGTGAAACTTTTTTTTTGTGCCAAAGAAAAGGAAAGGAGGGATGGAATAAGGGTTAGTGGAAAAATTTGGAAAAAGGGTTTTTTCAAAGGGATGAAAGACCATAACTGAAATTTGGGAAAGCGGGTGGAAAAAAGAAGGATGTTGGGAGGTGGTTCCCTTTTTCAACCGAACAATTTTTTGGAAGGAATAAATTGGGCCCGCCCCGCAGCTTTGAGGGAATCCAAAGTGAAAAGTTTTAGAAAAAAGTTTTGGGGGGAAGTAGATAAAGAATAAAATTTTGATGGGCAACGTTTTTTATTTTTGTATTGTAAAATAAAGGGTTAAAATTTTTTAAAAAAGTTAAGTTAAGTTAAAGTAAAAATGCCCCCTGATGTTTGGAAGAGTTAGATATTAATAACATTATGATGTGAAGTTTTGGGCTTTTGACAAAATTTAAATTAAATTTTTAATTTTTAAAAAAATGTAAAGAAAGGGTAAAACTAGTAGCCCACTTGCCACCAGTTTTAATACATATTGGGAAGGGAAAAAAAATAAAAAAAAAAATGAATATTGGTTAAAAACCCAAAAACCCATTTTTGTTTGACTGACTGGAGTTTTATTTATTATGCTTTTGTAACCTTAAAAAAATTAAAAAGTGCGTTTTTTACTTTTAAAAATAGTCGAAATTGTCCCTGCTACGACCAAAAGGTTTCAGAAAATTCCCCCAAAATATTGTAATAATTTTTTTTAGTTCGGGGTGATTTAATTTAAACGAAGGAGCGTAACGACTGAGTGTCTCATTTAACTCAAACGGGGGGCTTATTTTTGTGAGTTGTGTTTTCCCCCTGCCCTTTTTGGGGGTACATAAATAAATCAGCCGAATCGCCCGAACCCGATTACGCTGAAATTTTAAACATACAAACCGGGGACGAAATTTATTGAGAACTGCTAACAAAATCAGCCCAAATATGGGTTTCGATTTAAAAAACCTAAAGAAATTTAAAAAATTTAAAAGTGAGGGTGCTAATGTGAGGATTTAAAGTTAAGACAAAGGTTTGGTTTTTTTTAAAAAAAAATTTTTTATTGTTAAATTTTTTCCGGCCCTGCAATGCAGGGCCAAGGTGTATCTAATTTTGCCCCGCTCAAGGTATACCCCAAATCCCCGCCCCCGAAGGGTTGAGTATAGCCCCTTTCAATATTTACACGATTTTGTATGGCCCAAAGTTTTTTTCCCTATTTTTGTCACAGAGATGCCCACACTTTCGGGTTTTATGCAATTCAAACAGGTTTAAAATTTCAAACTGTAATAATCAAATTTCCCGACCCCCGGGATTGAACCTAAAGGGTTTCCCCCATTTCGGGTATAAAGGGGGCCTTAAAACCCAAATGGAAAGGGGAAAAAAGAGTGAGCGGGGTCATGTTTTGAGTTTTTTTTGGGAACATTTGCCCCTTTAAAAAAAATTAATTTCATTGTATAAATAAAAGGGGTTTTTTAAATTTAGGTTTGTATAAAGGGGGCGTCAACTGTAGGTCCGTATTTCCTTCCCCTCTTCCTAAAAGGGTAGGTAGGGGGAAGAAAAAAAAATGTTACCGGGTACTCCCAAAACATGGGTTTACTCACTCGTTTATACCCAAAGATTTTTGGGGGCTCTAGTATTTAAAATTCTAAAACTTTTAGATGTTTTAAAAAAACATTTGGGCCCGGCCCCGATTTAGTTTATCCGGGGGCAGCATATTTTACAAAGCTGTGACGCGTAAAATAGGTTCTCCAACTCGAGAAGGCAGTGGAATAAAATTAAAAAAACACACGACTTTTTTGTTTTTGTAGTAAATATGTCAAAATCACTACACACCATACTATGTCGTGTAAAAAATTATGATGTGCACTGTTGACTTTAAACTGATCTCGCTGAAATATGGAGAAAAAGATAAAGCTAGACTTTGCCGTGAGGACAATGCAACTCCAAAGTCACTCCAAGAAGGAGCAACAAATGTCTTCACTAGCCAGCATCCAGTCGCTCCCGGAGGAGGTACTGCTTCACATCTTCAAGTACCTGACTGTTGGAGAACTCTGCAATACTGTGGCTAAGGTCTGTACACAGTGGGAGCGTATACACTGGGATTCCCAGCTATATCGCCTGCCTAGTATTCTAAACAATAGGGAAGTCACAAAAGAAATCTTCAGGTGTCTGAAAGATGCACCATACTTAGCGTCTCCCTATTTCGATGAGGAATACATAAAGAAAACTATCAAGAATTTTTTAGAGATTCACAATGAAGAATACCTTAATTATTCAAGCGTCAATAAGGTTGATAAACAGTTTTATAAAGAAGTCGTCATAATGCTCGCTCATTTGACAATAGTGAAATTAACTTCTAAGCCTAGATTCGATATTTCGTTATCACATCTCTTGAGATTCTTCAATCAAGTGAAGGACCTAAGGTTGTCTAACGATCAATGTTCTCTTTATGGCGTAAATAAGGAAGAGTTTGTAGTATTGTGTGACCAACTATGCGGGACTCTCAGAGTGTTGCATGTGAGAGGCTCACAGTGGGGCATTCCGTGGACTCGAGAAGATGCATTAGACATCAGCCAGTGTACCCATCTAGAAGAATTGTCCCTGTCATTTCCAAAATATTCGGACTATGCCATTTATGAATGTCTCTGCTCGATCTCCAACATGTCTAGTCTACGCCGTCTCAGTTTTCGTTACGATTCGAATATTGACAAGAATTCTTGGATTTCCATGTTTTCCAACAGTTCTTTAAAAGAACTTACTTCACTTTACCTTGAAATCATTAATTTCGATGACAGCTTGGCTGTGGCCATAGGTGCCAACTTGAAGAACCTAACCGAGTTGTACTTCTGGCATTCGCTTTATTATGATGGAAGCTTTGTTACCCGCGTGGGGTTGGCAGCCATCATAAAGGGATGTAACAAGCTGACAAAACTTGAGGTTCAATCTGAGACGTGGGCCATTGTGTCGACCATCATGTTGATACCGGAGTATTTACCGGGACTGAAGGAACTTACTGTGATGTGCATAAAACAAACAGGGATCGATTGGCTGACTCCGCTAAAAGAAAAGATGCCGGGACTTGTAATTCGGGAAATTAATAAAATATATTAATATCCCTTTACACCGTAGGCACATAATGACTCTGGCCTAACTGTTGGAACGCCCTTAAACCAATGAAACTAATATTTTAAAACCATACGTCTTAGGTCTTTAATTCTTATCACGCCGAGACAAGTTGTCGTCTAGATGCTTCGAGGACCCAGGTGGAGGCACAGAAGTTGCCATTGAATGACGTAACTGATATCCTAATTGATTTCTAACGTAGACAAGTCTGTTGATGAAATGTAATATTATAACACTGTTAGACCTAATTCGCAATTTTACTGTAACCATGCAACCATGATTATTGATTTTTTTCTTTATGTGTGTGTACGAAAAATAAAAAGGTGTAAGCATCCGTTTACCTATTTTTATTTAGATTCTGTGAAAGTTGAAGATGGTTAGGATTTCAATTTAAGACTCTCGCGGAAAGAATATTAACCTGACGAAATGTCTTAATCAGTATACTAGGTCTAGACTTAGGATCTTTATTTCGGATCTAATTATTATTACTAGAAAAACGGTTAGACGAGTGAGCGAGTCATGTATTTAGTATCCGGTAACATTTACATTTGAGTTCATTGATATAGGCTATAGGCCTAAAGTATAAATGATAGGGTTTTGAGTTTAGTTGGTATAAGGGCGCGTCAACTGTAAGACCATAATGCGCCACTCTAGCCTATGATAGGCTGGAGAGGAAATCCAAGCTTAGGTAGGGGGAGGAAAGGGAATGTTCCCAGGTACTCAACACATGACTTGCTCACTCTTCTATAACTTCTTTGGCGTTTTCCTATCCTAGTTATAATTTTGTATTCTTCGAGCGAAGGTAAGATAAAAATACGTCTAAACTAGGTACCTATGTTGGTTCTTGTGAAGTTTGTTCGAAATGTTTAGTTTATCATTTTCAAAATATCACGGATTATAATCATCTTTCTCCTTGTAATATCCAAGGGTGCGGATCACAAACTGAGAAAACATTACCGTTATTGCTCCTCGCCTGTTTTAGTTTTCACTGGTGGTGGAGGTGCCGAGTACGTACATGTTCACACTTGCTGGGGGGCTGGTCCCGCCCCTTCTAGCCCCAGGGTCACCAAATTATTTCTGTATCAATCTAATTGGAGAAAAATCTCAAAATAATATGCATTTTAATTAAACGAGGGAGCAGAGCGACCGAGTGTCTCTATTCAACTCAAACGTCTCTCATTCTGTGATTCTGTCTGTCTGTCTGTCTGTACGTCGAAAATCAGCCGAACCGCTGAACAGATTGCGCTAAAATTTTAAACAGATATCCGGTACGAGTTTACTAACAACTGTTAACAAAATCAGCTTGATCCATTGCGATTTAAGCCTACAATAAATAAAAATGTGATTTTTAATAATATCAATGGCATTTGTTTCGTAGCAGTTAGCGGGACGCTGTTGACGTGGCCTGCATGGCCTAGAGGTAACCATTTAGCCTACCACACAGATTGATGGGGTTCGATACCTGTAAGTTTTAACTTTTTTATATTTTTACACCCACATATTATTTTTGAGGGGTGTTAAATGGGAAATAAAAATTAGGAGATTTTGTTTTATCTTGGAAATTTGTTAATGTTTCACGCTAATACGTTTTGAATACGATTCGCATTTTGAATGTTCAATTTAAATAATTATTGTGGCAAGCAGAGTGAGTTCCTGTAAGGTGACCAGACGGTCCGGTTTTTGAAGTCAAAACACTTGGCTAACTCACTCGTTTAACAACGACTTTGGCGTTTCCCTAGTTAAACGAGGGAGCGGAGCGACCGAGTGTCTCCATTCAACTCGAACGGTTCTCATTCTGTGATTCTGTCTGTCTATCTGTCTGTACGTCGAAAATCAGCCGAACCGCTGAACAGATTGGCTGAAATTTTAAACAGACATCCGGTACGTTTTTACTGAGAACTGCTAACAAAATCAGCTAGATCCATTGCGATATAATCCTACAATAAATGAAAATGTGATTTTAAAAATATCGATAGCATTTGTTAGTTGCAGCTAGTGGGCCGAGAACTACGTGGCTTGCATGGCCTATTGGTAAGCATTTAGACTACCGCACAGAGGGTTGAGGTTCGATACCGTTAGCTCGAACTTTTTTTATATTTTTAAACAGACATATTATTTTTGAGGGGTGTTAAATGGGAAATAAAACTTAGGTGATTTTGTTTTATCTTGGAAATTTGTTAATGTTTCACGCTTATACGTTTTGAACAAGATTCGCCTTTTAAATGTTCAATTAAATAAACTAGGGAAACGCCAAAGTCGTTGTTAAACGAGTGAGTGAGCCATGTGTTGAGTACCCGGTATCATTCCCCATACTGGTCTAGATCCAGCCTTAGGTCTAGGGGAGGAAAGGGGATGTTCCCGGGTACTCAACACTTGGCTCACTCACTCGTTTAACAACGACTTTGGCGTTTCCCTAGTTTATTAAACGAGGGAGCGGAGCGACCGAGTGTCTACATTCAACTCAAACGGCCCTCATTCTGTGATTCTGTTGTCTGTCTGTCTGTACGTCGAAAATCAGCCGAACCGCTGAACAGATTGCGCTGAAATTTTAAACAGACATTCGGTACGAGTTTATTGAGAACTGTTAACAAAATCAACTAGATCCATTGCGATTTAAGCCTACAATAAATAAAAATGTGATTTTTAAAAATATCGATAGCATTTGTTTAGTAGCAGCTAGCGGGACGAAATCTGCGTGGCATGGCATGGCCTACTGGTAAGCATTTAGCCTACCGCACGGAGGGTTGGGGTTCGATACTCGTTAGTATGAACTTTTTTATATTTTTACACCCACATATTATTTTTGAGGGGTGTTAAATGGGAAATAAAAATCAGGTGATTTTGTTTTATCTTGGAAATTTGTTAATGTTTCACGCTAGTACGTTTCGAACACGATTCGCATTTTGAATGTTCAATTTAAATAACTAGGGAAACGCCAAAGTCGTTGTTAAATGAGTGAGCAAGTGTTGAGTACCCGGGAACATCCCATTTCCTCCCATATACCCAAGGCTGGATCTAGCCCAGTATGGGGAATGATACCGGGTACTATACACATGGTGACTTTGGCGTTTCCCTAGTACTGGGGAAACGCTAAAGTCGTTGTTAAACGAGTGAGTGAGTGACTAGGGAAACGCCAAAGTCGTTGTTAAACGAGTGAGTGAGTGAGCCAAGTTTTGAGTACCCGGGAACATCCCCTTTCCTCCCCTATACCTAAGGATTTAGCCCAGTATGAGGAATGATACCGGGTACTCAACACATGGCTCACTTACTCGTTTAACAACGACTTTGGCGTTTCCCTAGTATGCATTTTAATTGAACGAGGGAGCGGAGCGACTGAGTGTCTCCATTCAACTCAAACGGCGCTTATTCTGTGTGTCTGTCTGTACGTCGAAAATCAGCAGAATCGCTGAACAGATTGCGCTGAAAATTTAAACAGACATCCGGTACGAGTTTACTGAGAACTGCTAACAAAATCAGAAAGATTCGTTGCGATTTAAACCTACAATAAATAAAAATGTGATTTTTTAAAATATCGATAGCATTTTGTTGGAAACGCCAAAGTCGTTGTTGAGCCATGTGTATTGTACCCAGTATCATTCTCCTTACTGGGCTAGATCCAGCCTTAGGTATATGGGAGGAAAAGGGATGTTCCCGGGTACTCAACACTTGCTCCCTCACTCGTTTAACAACGATTTTGGCGTTTCCCTAGTCGTAGGTCATTTTCGGTTTTCATCGTGAGAGTGACACACCCGCAGAGATAGACGAACTGAGTGTTCCTAGCTACGTTTTGATTGCATCTGGCTTGAGTGCAGTCTTGTGTCACGCGTGTGTAATTACGTGTAGTGCATAATACAATTGTGAGCCTGCAGCTGTTTTCCCAGCTCATTTCACGTATATTAACTGATTATTATCCCTGGTGTGGGGGTGGGAGTGATTGAAAAACAAATGTGTCGTGAAATAACACACGCACACAAGAGGGTCACCCAGTCAAAAACAATGTTAATACAAAGCTGATAGAAGATTGAGTTTTTAATTTTGAAATCAGTTGAATCAACGTTTGAAAACGGAATTACGTTGTATTAGGATTTTCGTTTCCCTTTGAAGGAATGGAACGTTGGTATTAATCTCAATAAACGGATGATAGAAATATAAATGCACAGAATGATTCCAATGCACAAAACGAGATTTGATCATGACAATTTCTTTGCTTTCCAGATGATGACCATAACGTTTATAAGAGTTTTTAATATATTTACCTTATTGTTACATTAGCTTCTACAAAATTCGTTTTTATACAGCATATTAAAAGAAATCATGCTCGAAACATTATTTCAGACATTTATTTTACCTATACTTCGAGGTTTGCAAAAACAATATAAACAAATCTTAGCTCAAAATATCATTTTCCATTTGTCTCAATTTGTCTACTAATGTCAATATCGTCATATGATGACTGATAATGAGATTATGTCTTGCCCAAATGTAATGCCCAGATCCCATCACCGTCGAAAGAAATTGTTTTAGTTGTAAGAATCCGATATCCTGATTGGTTAGCCATGATTTATTGGCCTGTTATATGAGTTACTCCTTTTGATTGGTCCGTCGTAAGAATTTTGTTGATGTAATATGCTCTTATAACAATTTCTCATGACTAAAACAAAAACTATTTGACACTAAGTACTATCCTCGTACAACAATAACAATAAGTAGGAATTGGGTCTAAAGAGTCATATTTCGTTACTTGCAAGTCCCTAAACTAAGTTTTTATAGCCATCTTTCGAAGACGATACAATAGATCTCAGAGGTAACTGTCTTAGATGATACGAAGTATATATCGTTTATTTTTGTATATTTCTTATTCTTACCAATGTGGGTCTTATTGTCTAGCTCGATGGCAAAGAAGTTGAGAGATAAATCTGTAAACCGTCTTATTTCCTTTCTGGGTCATCGAACTTAACCAGCCACGGTATTTTCTTCCGTCTTCGGCGAGATAACTCGAACCCTACTTTCCCGATAGTTCCCCGATGCTGCTCGAAGATAATTACCGGAAGTGAGTCTAGGAGCGCTACAGGCACATCCGGTTCACCAGCCACGTGGTGGAATCATCGGTGATACGGGAAGGATATCGGAAAATGCTTTGTGGTTTGGAATCACTTGTTTTATATTACACGAGGATGTACGTGATATTTTTTATAAGCGGTGCAGCGAAGCGTACGCAACGATGTCGCTGATAGGACTTCGCAATGATGAGTGAAATGCCCTGAATTATTATTAATATATATTATATTTAATGCCGTGAAATATTATCTAGAGCCCGACGAAATTCTCCGTGCTTATTCCTTTCTTTGTATAATTTTCCGATTGTTGATTTCATTGTTTGCATTGTTATTCCATTGCAACAACAAACATATCTAGGAAATAAGCAATTTTTTTGCAAGTATTAGGAAGTCAAAACAACACATTAATCAAACACACTTGTTATCCGTAGGACTGGTCGAGCAACGGGCGTGTTCGTTTATATCTTGAATGTATATTCCTTACCCGGCACCTCCACCAAATATTGATTCATTCATTCAACCATTTTGGTTAAAATTGTCGTTAAAATTTAGGTGAAGTGAGGGGAGAGGGGGCGACACAGCTTTGTTGCTCTTTTATAGCTAATAATCAAGATAGTTTCTTGTCAATGCGTTGCGAGTGGTGATTTATAATTGGTTAAATAAGATAGTGTGTGTTTACACTACATATTGAATAGTATTGTACAGCTCGGTATCTCTTGCTTTTACACAACAAGTTTTGACATATTATGACTCTCTTTCTTACCTTATTGTCTGCTTACATCGTAATGACAAACAATTTTAAAACAATGTTTAAAATATCTTAATTTAAATGTGTTAGAATGATTACAATTCGCAATTTTCGAATTTAATTGGGTTATTTAAAATAGAGATCATGGGAAATTGAATTTTTTAAAGAAATTGTCCTACTTTGTAAATCAGTTTTATTACTGAAAAGGATTGACGTTAAATAAATAAATAAATAAATAAATAAATAAATAAATAAATAAAAATAAAACGTTAAAAAAATATTTAAACAGAACGATGCCATTGACAACGTGAAGGCGATAAAATGGAGTCAAAATTGTGAAAAAGATTTTGTAAATGAAAGTCACGTCAATAATATTTTATCCGATGAGGAAAAGTTGAACATGAATTGTATTCAAATATGTATTTGTTGTTTACAAAAGCGTTTGTTACATAAGAGGCCATTTTATAAAGTCTAAATATTTAAATGCGATATGAAATGCGTTCATGTATTAAACATCTCGGCATAAGAATATACGAACTTTTAGAATTAATTTAACTTTCTTTGTGATTTTGTAGGCTTTTATGATATTAATATTTATTGAAGGGAAGATGTGAAGCATAGAATGTTATGATGTCGTCAAAAGTTTTGTCATTGGTAATGAGATGGAAGTTTTGAGTTTTGATTGAGCTTTGAGTCAGGTTTCCTTTGATGTAGTTTCAACACTAAGAAGTTCTAAGGTAACACGACAGATTCGGGTGACACACTTATAGAACGCGTGTAGAACATTAAGTTCATTACCTTTACTAGCTGTATTTCTAGTCGCCAATAGATTGCGATGTCATAAATGAGTTCAGCATCTAATTAAATATAACAGTTTCCTGATCCATTGATAGTAATTATGGCGTACATGAATTTTTTTAAATGTAGAATATAAAATACAATTCATACAAAAACTTATACTTAATTATTCTAAAAATTATTTCAATTGTATTTGTTTGGTCTTACGCATTTTTTCTTGAATCTTTTAGTTTATTAGGTACATATTCTGTAAAATCTATTTTAGGGCATGATTGTTCAATGTTTTCCGTTTAATTTATGCATAAACTTAATCAAAGAATAAGCATAACAATGAATTGTTTCTTTACAACACAGGAAAATAAAATACTTTGGCATTTAATGTGAACCTACAGTTGAATTGAAACTTTTTGCCAGTAGCTCACGAAATTGTGATTTATCGCAATACAAAATCATTTGTAATTCAATTGCGGATATCTAAATATTTATTTTAATTATATAACATCAGTTCTAGTTTAAGAATCATTCTATTAGCTAAGTGAGCATACCATTAAACAAATATTATTATTTTTAAAATGTTAAATTTTCTTAATTGCAATAAGCAAATAAACGTAAATAAATATGTTATTGTTATAAATAATGCCAATAAAATCAATGTAATTCGCATTTACAGGTTTTGTTTTTATGCAAATATTTTATCTTACATCTTAGTAATTTATTTATTTGACTTAATTTATTTATAGTTATATTTTCATATTAAACTCAAAAAAGAATTTAATTACAAAAAAACAAATATTATATTGCGATTGTTGACGAGCGCAAATCCTAACAAATTCGTTTTTAAATTCTCAACTCAAAAATTCCAAATCAAAATAATACAACTTTGTCGTCATTTCCCTCTGGGTTTAGTAATAGTTAATCAAGTCTTGATCATTTTCTCACATTATCTAGGTCAGTTGTTTACGAAATGATTTGTGTACTAGATTAAAGTGAAAACTGTCAACGTTCGATATTTCCTGTCAACCACTGTCAGGGACACACTCACTCACCAGATCCCAAAAGAGCACTTAAAACTTTCGCCACCAGGGGCGTATCGCCAAGTTTTCGCAGCGGATATATCATTTCTCTATTTATGACCCACTGAATGTGGTTCACATGCGGATTTCAATACATATTTATGTGGGTCACCCAACTGCACAAACTTTGCCTCAATATAATGCTGATAGGTGATAATATTGATTTTAATTTTATTTGTATACTTCTTAATTGGATGAGCGAAGCGAAGACTTCAATTTCACTGACCCCCAAAAAATTTAGCTCGGGTGTTTTTTTTTTTTTTTTTTTTTTCTGTCTGTTTGTTAACTCTCTACCAGGCAAACGGCATATCCGATCTTGATGAAAATTTGAGGGGACCTTCGAAATCTTTGAACTTAGAGGTGTTTGTTTTGGGTACAATCGAAGAAATATTTCTCATGAATATCGTACTTTTACGATTTTTTTCGATTTTTAGTGCGATATTTTCGTGACATTTGGGCCGATTCTGACCAAACGGGTGGGGCTAAAACGTTCATATTATACATGGACATTAAGGTTATGGTGATGTAGTACCTTTTGAAAGAAAAAAGTTGCAAAGAGTCGCCGGAATTCATAGAAATAAAGCTATTATTATAAGTTTTTTTGATTTTTAGTGCGATATTTTCGTGACATTTGGGCCGATTCTGACCAAACGGGTGGGGCTTCAACGTTCATATTATACATGGACATTAAGGTTATGGTGATAAAGTACCTTTTGAAAGAAAAAGTTGACAAAGTTACCCAGAATCCATAGAAATAAAGCTTTTAATATAAGTTTTTAACGGTAAATAATAACAAATTGACAAGTAACAATAGAAACTTGACAACAATCACCTACAATGCGTGGGCAGCAAAACAAAGCAACAAAGCACTCGCAAAAGTAAAGATATCCACGCAGTCTAAAAACTTTATAAAAAGCTCATCCATCAACGCGGCGGGACTTTAGCGTTTTCCTAGTTGTTACTGGAAATTAGATTGACACCTCCTGACTGATTGGTCTCTCTTTAATTGCAATTTTCTCAGTACTTCCAAGTTTGATTGCTCTGTTCCATAACATTGTAGTTTAAATTAATTGGATGAGCGAGCGAGCGTAGCGAGCGGAAGCGAAGACTTCAATTTCACTGACCCCCCAAAAAATTTAGCTCGGGTTTTTTTTTTTTTTTTTTTTTTTTTTTTTTTTTTTTTTTTTTTTTTTTTTTTTTCCGTCTGTTTGTTCGCTCGATTCCGGGCAAACGGCATACGCGATCTTGATGAAAATTTGACCGGACCTTCGTTTTCTCTGAACTTAGAGGTGTATTGTTTTTGGGTACAATCGAAGAAATATTTCTCATAAATATCGTACTTTTACGATTTTTTTCGATTTTTAGTGCGATATTTTCGTGACATTTGGGCCGATTCTGACCAAACGGGTGGGGCTAGAACGTTCATATTTCACATGGACGTTAAGATTATGGTGATGTAGTACCTTTTGAAAGAAAAAGTTGAAAAAGTTAGCTAGAATCCATAGAAATAAAGGTTTTAATATTAGTTTTTCAATTTTTAGTGCGATATTTTCGTCACATTTGGGCCGATTCTGACCAAACGGGTAGGGCTACAACGTTCAGATTTCACATGGACATTAAGGTTATGGTGATGTAGTACCTTTTGAAAGAAAAAGTTGAAAAAATTAGTCAGAATCTACAGAAATAAAGGTTTTAATATGAGTTTTTTGAAGTTTATAATACCAATTAACAAATAACAATAGAAACTTGACAACAATCACCTCCACAATGCATTCAAAAAGCACTTGCAAAGGAAAAGTGCAAAAAAACGCACAAAACGCAAACAAAAAACTTAAAAAAAAAACGCTCATCCATCAACGCGGCGGGACTTTAGCGTTTTCCTAGTAAATAAAAAAATTATTTAGAGTCTACCCACTCAGTTATATAACTGATTTTCAGTGGGGGACTTTAAATCAAAGCGACCAAGCCAACCCTGCAGGCCCCGACGCAATCGACGAGTGAGCGATAACCAACTAAAGATCGATATTTTTAATAGGAAATATAGCAATCAGTGGTATGGACAGTGTGAACACCCGCGAATTAACGCCAGAATCAACAAGGCCGATTCAGAACAACTCTGAAATTTATTATGTGCTTCGTTGCTAGGACGGCTCCAAAGTCACCGTCTACAAACTCCTAAGACATGAACTGATGGACTTAAGTTCAAATCAGAAGTTAAAAAACTTCTGACTTTGGCGGGAATCGAACCCTGGACCTTCTGCATTGGAAGCAGATATGCTAACAACAAGACCAACGAGCCACACAAATTTATTATTATTATTTTTCGTATTTTTAATTTACTCAATTATTTAGCATTAAATGTTGGAACAATAAGTGAACTTTAACTTAATAACACCCTTTACTACACGACTTTACATACAGAAACATGTATGGTGTCCCAAGACTTTTTTTCAAACAGCCATACACATTGCTGGCAGTAAGATAAGGCGATGCCCCATAGCATTGGCCAACATAGTGGTTTGCCACTAGACTAAACTCAATTACATATTAAACTTAAGTCGTACAAACATGGAATAATCAACAAAAATATGTAACCCGGAACGCAACGAAGAAATAAGTATAGGGGTGTTGTGATAGCAGGCATCTATCTATTTAACGTATATCGTATTCAGTTCTAAAAACTGATTCACGAAGTACGACAACTCTAAATAAAACTAAAACTAAATTATTAAATTTAATAATTTTTTTTCAAGAGCAGTGAATAGTCCAACTAATTCATCACATTATTGACCTCACCTGCTCTAAAAGTTTCATTAAAATTAATAATAACATTCCCATAATAATAATGTAATAATAATGTAATAATGTATTTTATCTGCTCATAGTGCAGGCAGGCTATTAGCGGGCACTTATGGCCCTCTGAAGCCTACTACAGAGATATGTCCATATCCAAATTCATATCGTATATATACATAAACACACCAGGAGAACATACAATTTTGGAGTAAGTTGACCAGAAGGGCAAAAGGGGGGTAAGGGTACTTGAAGCGGGGTCAAGGTCGGAAAGCGCGTGAATGAGAAGGTTGTGAAACTCGTCTCGATCGCCTGCGTGAAGATTGCACGTAAGCCCCTGCGAGGGTGTCGAGTCGAAAGCTGATACCACCAACGCCGGTTTGGGTATACATGTTTTCATTCCGCGTCATCGGAGGAAGCCGCGCGATGCGACGGAGGATTCTTCATATTAAATAAATAATAAATAAATTTATTTAGAGTCTACCCACTCAGTTATATAACTGATTTTCAGTGGGGGACTTTAAATCAAAGCGACCAAGCCAACCCTGCAGCCCCGACGCAATCGACGAGTGAGCGATAAACCAACCAAAGATCAATATTTTTAATAGGAAAATAGCAATCAGTGGTATGGACAGTGCGAACACCCGCGAATCAACGCCAGAATCAACAAGGCCGATTCAGAACAACTCTGAAATTTATTATGTGCTTCGTTGCTAGGACGGCTCCAAAGTCACCGTTTACAAACTCCTAAGACAAGAACTGATAAACTTAACGTCCAAATGAGAAGTTAAAAAACTTCTGACTTTAGCGGGAATCGAACCCTGGACCTTCTGCATTGGAAGCAGATACGCTAACCACAAGACCAACGAGACATCCTCCAACGTCGGGTGCCACGCCGAGGCCGCGTATACGAAGAGGGGGCGGTGAAAGTTCTACATGTGTGCCGTAGAGTACGGAAGCTGCAGCCAGAAAGTCAATATGAATTGTAGTTAAGCAAAGTTAGAAATACCTAGTAATATAACAACAACATTGAAAATAGTGTACCAAGCAGTCTGGTGGTCTATTCAACAGACGATCGACAACGATAAGCGACAATAGTCGATAGTTTGCGACAACTTTAGTGAGTAGAGCAAGTGAGCTACCATCTCAAATTTTATCATACTAAATAAAATAGTAATTACTTACATATTATGCTGTATCATTGGCATACGGCTTTTAAAGTGTAAAATGTGTAATTATTGCCAAACAAAACTTATACGCTTGGGTCAACCCTGCACGCATCTGACTGCAGCTATACAAGCTTATAAGCTGTGTATTGGCAACAATTACACATTTAGAATCTCTAATGCCGTCTGCCAATTATTCCTTATAACGTAATAAACAACTACATACATCAAATGTAAGTAATTACTATTTTACTTGGTATGATGAAAATTCGAGGTGGCAGCTCCTTTGCTCTTCTTACTATAGTTGTCGCATGCGATCGACTGTAGTCGCTGTCACTGTCGCTGAAGCTGTCACTTCGTTGTCACTTAGTAAATAGACCCCCTGGACGGATAAATGTATGGAACATATGTTTTCAAGAAAGCGTGTCCAGCAAAGCACGCGGCCCCAACTCAGAAGAAAACCGATCTTCTATTATTTTTTAAGATCACAAATTAAAAAAAACTTTCTAATTTTATGAAAAGTCCTCGCATCTTTTCATTACCGAAAGAGAACTGGGTAAAACTGCCGTACTGAAGACGTTGTCTTTCTTCCCCTGGTTCACTGTATTCACTGATTTACTTAGAAAGGATGTGCTTTAATTTAAGTCGGGTTTGAGCTTCGCAGAGCAAGTTAACATATTTTCCTTTTTCTATGGCGTCAGTAAATTATACTCCCACAAAATGGCGGTACGTAGAGTTTCTAGAAGTATTTTGTCCGTGCAACGGAATGTATAACTTGTATAATTATTTGACGTACGTGAAGTTATTGTGTTGATTTAATATATCAATAAGTACATTGCTAATAGCAAAAACATGTTTAGAAAAACACTATATACGTTGTATAAAGATGATTTCTTTGTATCCTTGTCATGAAGTACATTCTCTCTTGCCAATTGTTCATTATTTTGGTTTTAGGCTACCTATATTATATAGGCCTAGCTCTCTAACCGATGTTTTAAAATTCAAAAGAAGATGACTAATATGGTAGCTTAATGAAAGTGGGGTCTTGAATATCACATGAAAATATATTTTTAAATATTTTGGGGCGCGACGTAACGTCCCTTTCAGTCTTTTCTTTCAAATGTTGGAACAAATTGTTTACACTGAGTTAGGTGCTAAACTAAAATATGTCAAGCGATGATTTTTTCCTATTGTTTACACACCATTACCATCCATTTATCCAGAATTAAAAACGATTTACTGAAAGAAAAAGTTTGATGCACGTTTTTTCGGCTCCTAACTCTTATTTAAACTACGTACTGAAAATTAATGTGACTGAGTGGGTCGACTCAAAGTAATATATTTTGAATTTTAATTTATTTGTAAAATAACTTACAATATATCATGTGTATCTTCATCATTTATAAACCATATTATATCGTTTGAATTCGAAATTTATGATAACGACCAATGAGATGACATGTTTTATCATAGGCCACACGGCTTGAATCAGTTATGTGACTGAGTGGGTAGACTCTAAATACGAGTTTATTTATTTGAGGTCTTAACATCTCCAATTCGAGTGTTTTGAGGTTTCTTGAAACTCCGCTAGGTGAGATATTCGACCTTGGATTTGAATCTGCGCCACGATCATTAGTAGTCACTTTTGAGTAGGAATGTTAAGTTTTACTTATGATCTAAGTGCTCTACTTAATCTTGTAGCAAAACAACCTATTACCGGGTATTAAAACTTCGTTTGAACAACTGGACGTTATGAACTGGGCCAAGTTTCTTATCTCAACAATCAGATGCACATCTCGACTTGTTGCAAAGTCGTTGAGATGTCAGTCAAGCATTCCCGCAATGCATGAATATACATTTTGTTGCCTAGTTACTTGTTTTTCAACATTGACCATAGCACATCTAACATATTGCCATAACCATTGATTATCTTATCGATCTGGAATCTATTTAGTTTGCAACCCATGTTCATGTATATAGTATATAGAATCAAACAAAAGTTTAATAAAATATACAAGTGATAATATGAACTAACTTATTTCATTACAAAAACATAACAAATATGTACGTACGTTACCAAACTCAACTGGAGGGGTGTAGGACTAGGAATTCACCACAAGTTTCTTATTTTGTTTCAAAAGAAAATTCTTTCATATTCACTGTTTTTTTTTAAAGAATTAAAAATCCAACTCGACTGCGGTGTCGAAAATATAATTAACACAAATTAATTAATAATCAAATAAATAATAAATAACATTATTATTTTGTATTTAATTCTTTCTTTAAATTATTTACTTTCAATAATACTCAGGTAGATATAGTGTAACCATAGATCGGGCTAAAAAGTATAGAACTTGAGATTTTCTTTGACCTTCGTGCTATTAATATAGGAAATAATTAGTTTCTTTCAAGTTACAATAACAATGTTTTGCATAAATGAACAACAAAAATACTTCGCTGATGAAGGTTACGCAAAGTTTTAAGACGTATATTTCAACTAAACATTGTGTAAGCATTGGAGATTTCCTCCTACACTTCTAGAACATTCTATTTGCGAATAAGTTTTAATTAATTTCTGAAGTGAACATTTACCGGCAGCATCAGGGCGTGACGTGACGTTTGAGCTATCCCATGTGAACTGTCTCCCTGTAGAGTGAAGACTAGAGAACTTCGAACACGTAGACAGACAGACAGACAGACATCAACTGACAGTTGCCGAGATACAGACGGGTGCCTTGTAAAAAGCACATGGCTCTTCTAATTAAAGATATCTCCTCCAGTAAAACTTTTCTTCCTGCAATGAGAGAGAGAGAGAGAGTTTTCTCAGTATAGACGGCTGTCTGTTACAGCTCTGCAAGTATGACGAGTAAACCTTTCACTCAAATAAGTGCGTTGATGCTAGACATGGAAGCTACTTTGAAACCAATTGCTTATTATGTTTAACAATTTTTTTTCCAAAAACGTAATTAAAAGAAAATGTCTACACAATTTGTGAAATATATCGTAACAAAGTAGGTACCTACCTATTTAAAAAAAATATATTGATAGATACTTAAATATTTCTACTGTTTAAAGAAATGAATCATCAATCTATAGCATACAACTATGATGGTAAGAAAACATATTTACCGCATTATATAATTTTAATTACGGTTTTACTCGAATTCAGATTTGTAGGCAGTCTGAATCGATCCAGCACCTTCTTAAATCTTACTAGGAAGCACTGAGCTATTTTTTGGATGAGCGTAGCGAGCGTAGCGAGCGAAGCGAAGATTCCATTTCACTACACTGGAGAAAAAAATCCGGAATGTTTTTTTTTTTCTTTTTTTTTTTTGTATTTTTGTGTGTCTGTTAACACAATTCCGGCTAAACCGAAACTCTGATTGCGATGAAATTTTATGGAGGCCTTCGAAATCTTTGAACTTAGAACTGCCACGTTTTTGAGCGCAATCGGAAAATTTTTTCTCATAAAAAACACAATTTTACGATTTTTTCGATTTTTAAAACATTTCTTCGACTTATAACACCTACATGCTTTACCCGATTGTAATGATTTTTTCACAGAACCTTAATTTTATGAATTAATATATTCGTGTGAAATTTGAGCGCAATCGAAAAATTATTTCTCATGAAAATCGAAATATTACGTGTTTTTTCTTTTTTTAAACAATTCTTTGACATAACACCTACATGCTTTATCCTATTGCAATGACTTTTTCACAGAACCTTAATTTTATGAATTAATATATTCGTGTGAAATTTGAGCGTTATCGAATAATTATTTCTTGTGAAAATCGCAATTTTGCGCTTTTTTCGCTTTTGGATGAGCGTAGCGAGCGAAGCGAAGATTCCATTTCACTACACTGGAGAAAAAAATCCGGAATGTTTTTTTTTCTTTCTTTCTTTCTTTTGTATTTTTGTGTGTCTGTTAACACGATTCCGGCTAAACCGATACTCCGATTGCGATGAAATTTTATGGAGGCCTTCGAAATCTCTGAACTTAGAACTGCCACGTTTTTGAGCGCAATCGGGAATTTTTTTCTTATAAAAAACGCAATTTTACGATTTTTTGTATTTTTAAAAAAATTCTTCGACTTATAACACCTACATGCTTTATCCGATTGTAATGATTTTTTCACAGAACCTTAATTTTATGAATTAAGATATTTGTGTGAAATTTGAGCGTAATCGAAAAATTTATTCTCATGAAAATCGAAATTTTACGTTTTTTTTTCTTTTTTAAAACAATTCTTTGACTTATAACAACTACATGCTTTATCCTATTGTAATGATTTTTCACAGAACCTTAATTTCATGAATTAATGTACTCTTGTTAAATTTGAGCGCAATCGAATAATTATTTCTTATGAAAATTGCAATTTTACGATTTTTTTATTTTTTTAAAATTACGATTAATTAAAAAAATTAAATTAATATTTATTTAATTTTATTTAATTTAAAAAAAAAATCTTCGACTAAGTTTTGATTTTGCACAGAACAACAGAAAATCCGCGTAACACATGGCAGCTCAATGCACCAATTACGCTCATCCAACAACGCGGCGGGACTAAGCGTTTTCCTAGTTTAAAACAATTCTTTGACTTATAACACCTACATGCTTTATCCTATTGTAATGATTTTTTCACACAACCTTAATTTTATGAATTTATATATTCGTGTGAAATTTGAGCGCAATCGAATAATTATTTCTTATAAAAATCGCAATTTTTCGATTTTTTATTTTTTTTAAATTACGATTAATTAAAAAAAAAAATTTAAGTTTATTTTTTATTTAATTTAATTTAATCTAAAAAAAAATCTTAAACTTAGTAATAATTTTTTCACAAAACACCAGAAAATCCGCATAACACATGGCAGCTCAATGCACCAATTACGCTCATCCAACAACGCGGCGGGACTTAAGCGTTTTCCTAGTATAAGATACAATTTTTGACCGTGCATAAAACGGAATGCCAATAAATCATACCTGATTTTTCTTTCCTTTCCTGTTCTTTTCTTTCCTTTTCGTTTTCTCTTTTCTTTCCTCTCTTTTTCAAAATTTCCATGTGATTCATTTTGATTCAGTTCATTTCATAATTTTAAAATATACAATTTGAATATGTCGTCAACAATTGTTTTCCTTTATACTTTGCTGTTGAAATATTATTATTTATAAATAAATAAATAAATAATAAATTTTATTTAGAGTCTACCCACCAGTTATATAACTGATTTTCAGTGGGGGACTTTAAAAACTTTATATACCTTGCATAGTTACATTACATTATACTTGTTGTGGATTTATTTAGTAGTCTTCTATGAAAATCAGTTTTTCTAACTGAATAGGATATACTTATAATTCAATCAGTCAACAAATCAATTTAAAAATCATTCAACAGTGAGAACACTGTTGTATTAAAGTTTGTCTGTAAGGAGAATGAGTTCTACTTGCTGGTCGTTGACTCGTACTGTCGTTACGTCTTTCTGCCTGAGTCCCCAGTGGCGTAGCTGGTCGTTAGGGTAGGTCGGGGCACGTGGTTACCGCCACAGAGGGGGGGGGGGGGGGGGGGGTAAACTAGCCATATTGCTTGGGGCGCTAGGGATACTTGAGAGTAGCCACAACATCACTATAGGAATACTAACATGAACTGTATCGCCTGGCTTCAAATATAACTGAACATTTGCGAATGCCACACGGGAAAACGTTTTTTTTGCTTGGAGTAACAAGAGTTATATATGGATTTTTATCGTCATTTTGTTGTATTGTTAAAAATTTTATAGTCATTATATAACATGGATTTATCTGCTTGAATTTGTTTAAATTTCGAATACACTTACAAACGAATGTTAATTTGTATACTTTCTTCACCGCAAGATTTAAAACCAACTACTGCCAAAGCAATGACTGCTTACATCACAGAGCTCGGAAACGGTTTAGGCAAATCGTTTTGGACTGAAACGATTTATAAAATAGGTATATATCACCATAGCAGAAACACTTTGGCCAAAACGGTTCAATATTTTGTAAAATGCCAGCCATGTTGAAGCTTTTTTAATAAAAAGCTCTATTTCAACCTCATTCCACAAAGTAGCCCTACAATTGGCCATTGTCAAAAAGTAAGTAAATTATTAGTATAAGCGCGGCGGATCGCAATTCGAAAGTCGAATTAAAGTCGAAAGTCGAACTCTTATAGATCGATATATCGCGTTCGATCTCATTTCCCTAAAACGGTTTGACATGTTTATCAACCACTGATCTATCGATTCGAGTTTGCCAAACCACTTTCCGGAGTGGTTTGGAACTAAAGTGTTTTGGACCCAAACCAACAGGTATATCAACAACCTCAAACCGTTTCATCCCGAATAAATAAATAAATAAATAAATAAATAAATAAATAAATAAATAAATAACGATATGTATTATTATATATTATAATAAATACTACAATTCGGCCTAAAAAGACTAAAGATCATAATCTATTCATTCAATAATCAATCACACTTGTAGGCGCTTGTAGGTCATGAATTTAAAAAATCCTATGTATTTTCGTGCATTAGGTCTTGATCTTCTCAGCCAATGGCCTTCCCGTACTTCCTTAACCTTAAACTAACCGTTAGCCCACTGGGTCTAACGTACGGTAATACACTTTGAATATATCTCATTCCATTACAGTAGGCCCGACTCCAAATGTCACGTGGTTTGACCTGTCAGTTACGAGAGTAGTCAGCTCCCCGTACTAGAGGCGAGCACTGGTCGTCCTCACTACCGTCTGAGGCTGGATCTGGCCAGCACGGGCTTGTAGGTTCATCCCACGTCCAATAGGAAGGTTTATCCTACCTACCTACCTTACGGTTGACGCGCCCTTTAAAAAACTAAACTGCTAGGCCTATAGTGCCAATGCTCCCAGAATGCTTACGCCTACCACAGGCAGTACCATGATTTTATGTTTTTGTAGTAAAGTCTCAAACAGTTCTTCGGATATACAAGTTACTTCACTACCAGAATCTATAAACGCTTGTTGTAGTTTGTTGTAGCCTGTCTATAACTGTTGATTGTTTTATATGGATGAGTTGTATAATCGTAAGCTGGATCCAGGAACTTAAAGTTAGGATATAACGCAAGAAGCGTACACCTCCTACCCCTCCCACCACCCACCCCAAAGACATATCATTCTTCCAATAAGAGCCCATTGGCTCGGTGTGAAACTACAAGCATGCACAAAAGTAACAAAGTGTAATGCATTCGACAGAAGATCAGGAGATCAACGCAAGAAGCGGGGGGTGTGATTTAAGCCACATTGGTTTTTAGTCAAGACCAAGAGTGAGAACAAATATTAGGCCTAGGCCATCAACATCGTTGACACCTTCTCCATGTAAACAATCTACTGTATATTGAATATTAAAGCTCACCACGTAAAAGGTAGACAGATAGTAAATAATAAAGTGCAAAGTCAACACCACAATAGTTTATAATATGCAAAGGATATTATTGAATAAGTCAAAAACTATATTATATTGAGGGTCATAGAACCAGTGACAGAATGTCAAAACTCGATGTTTTTGTAAACAAACGAAACAGAATCCACTGCCGTCATGATGTATCTAAAGAAAAAACAAGGCCCTCTTGAGTTGTACTCCAAGGCCATGTAAATCTCCTAGCGGGGTTTAGACGAACTTCGACTATGGGTGTGCTGCCATCTAGTAGACATTTTATAAACAACTGGAGGCAACGCTTCCAACAAATAGCAGGGAACAACAGTGATATTCGAAGAGACCGGGTAGCCCACTCAGTTAGAGCACCAGGACATGAGTCGCCACGCCTGGGAGACTTCGGACTCTTTTTGACCTGGGGCCAATTTTTTTTTTATTGCCTTTTAGGTTGGAAACTATTAATCCTCCACGACGATATTTTTAAATATTTTTTAAAAATATTTTTACCATATATTAGACCAATATAACACTAATTATATTTCTGTTTGTAATTTAAAAATATGTCGGCCTATGCGTAATTATTACCCCCCAATTACAAAAATTAGTAAAAATAAACGGCAGCCAATCTCTTATAGAAAAGTTTTGGGCTGTGAATGCTGTGAGATGAGCCAAGCATTACATTCTTTTTCCCTAGTTTTGCATTGAAAAGAAGTAAGATCATTCGCCTGTTGACGAGCGCCAAGCCAACCATTTTCGTGGTAAAAAAGTAAAAATTTTAAACTGAAAATCATAAAAAAATTACTTAGCCATTGAGTTTTTAAAGTTCTCGTAATGAACCAAATTCAATGGCCAAGTAATTTTTTTTTATGATTTTGAGTTTTAAAAGTTTTACTTTTTTTTACCACAAATGGTTGGCTTGGCGCTCGTCAACAGGCGAAATGATCTTTCTTCTTTTCAATGCGAAACTTGGGAGAAATTATAAAATGCTTGGTTCAACTTCTATATCTCACAGCATTAACAGCCAAAGACTTTTAAAGGAGAGCTTGGCTGCCGTTTTTTTTTTTTTACAACTTTTTGTATTTGGGAGGATACAGCTTACTTTTAGTTCTTCTGGATGAGAAGTTAGCCGCGCAATTGAGGGTGCCGCCTTCACTTGAGAATACATTGCGATACAAATTAGTGTCTCTCTCAATATCGAAGGTTTCAATGACCTTAATTGCGCCTAAAAAGACTAAAGATCATAATCTATTCATTCAATATTCTCACTTGTAGGTCATGAATTTGAAAACGCTATGTATTTTCGTGCATAAGGTCTTGATCTTTTCAGCCAATGGCCTTCCCGTACTCCCTTAACCTTAAACTAACCGTTAGCCCACTGGGTCTAACGTACGGTAATACACTTTGAATAAATCTCATTCCATTACAGTTGACTTTTTCAAGGTCGCAACACGATCAAAGCCCCACTCCAAATGTCACGTGGTTTGACCTGTCAGTACGAGAGTAGTCAGCTCCCCGTACTAGAGGCGAGCACTGGTCGTCCTCACTACCGTCTGAGGCTGGATCTGGCCAGCACGGGCTTGTAGGTTTATCCCACGTCCAATAGGAAGGTTTATCCTTCCTACCTACCTTACGGTTGACGCACCCTTTAAAAAACTCAACTGCTAGGCCTATAGTTCCAATGCTCCCACAATGTTTACGCCTACCACAAGCAGTACAATGATTTGATGTTTTTGTAGTTAAGTCTCAAACAGTTCTTTGGATGTACAAGTTACTTATTATTATTATTACTTTATTGACAATATTCAGATCCAGCAAGTACATATGAATATTGAAGGAGGTAGACAACAGAGCAAGCTTCATACCACATGGGGCCTACCACCAGCGTAAATACTAAATTAGATTACATTACCCTATCTGTAAACATAGTTAAATTAATTAAACTGACTTTAATATATATATATTGAAAAAAAAAAAATAATTGAGTTAAGATAAACAGGCGTACCTGAAGTAAAAGTAAAATTACAAGAAATATATATTTACAATATTCGATTTACCAAACATGTCCATAGTCCGTTGCCGAGTTGTTATAGGTATTAGAACAAGAAACGAAAAGAACAAACAAACAATAATTGTGCAGTGAGCTAAGAAGTTTGGAGTCATTGTGAAGAAAAGTTGGTTGAAACATTGATCTATGGTTGCTGTCACGTATGTTGACGCATAATGTCAGATGGCCCGGGAGAGTTTAGGTTTTTTAACAAATGAGTTTTAAGAGCACTTTTAAAATTTTCGTATGTTAATGTTTTGATATTGTTTGGCAGGGCATTCCACTGTATCGTTGCACGGTAAAAGAATGAGCGTTGGTATGCGGAAGTGCGCGCCTTCGGTGGGTACAGCAGAACCCTTTGTCTCTCTTAGCGTACCGATACCCAAGCTGGACTTGCTTGAAGAGGTTGACGTCATCTTGCCACAGGCCATGCTTTTAACAGTGATGCAGTCGACTTGCTTGGTGTACGTTTCGATGCTAGGGAGATGAGAGTTCTGTCGTCGTTCTTCGGCGCTTAAGTTCCTCCCTGAGTGACCAAAAATGATTTTAGTGGCGCGGTTTTGTATGCCTTCCAGTTTAGCTATGTTAGTAGATGTTGTAGGGTGCCAAGCTGGAAGACCGTAAGTTAAAATTTGCCTAATCAGAGCCAGGTAAGCGAGTCGGAAGTTCTGGGTTTGCTTCCCCGTAGTGTTCTGTTTAGGAATCCCATTAATTTAGATGTCCTGTTTCTGATAATTTCTGTTTGGAGATTCCACTTGAGGTCCGTAGTGATTGTGATTCCCAGCAGCTTCAAACTATCTACAGAAGGTATAACGTTGCCATCGATGATTGGTTTGAATGGTATTGGACGGAGAGATCTTGACAGGCACATATGCTTACTTTTGGAAGGGTTTAGATTCATTAGGTTCACTTTGCACCAAGTTCCAAAGTTTTTCAGGTCTTCAAGAAGAGCGTCGAGGTCCAGGTGACTCTTCACTATGCGGTACAGGGTACAGTCGTCGGCGTACTGAAGCATTCTGGAAGAGACGCACCCCGGTAGATCGAGCAAGTAGATGTTGAAAAGTAATGGGCCCAATACTGATCCCTGAGGGATGCCAGAGGGCACTGGACTGCTAGACGATTTTGCACCATCAAAAACTGTCACTTGGGTCCTACTTAGTAGGAAAGCACCTATCCATTGTAGAAGTTCACCCGTTATACCGTAGTAACGCAGTTTTTGTATGAGTCTCCTGTGGGGATCAGAATCAAAGGCCTTTGACCAGTCCAGTGTAATGACATCTACTTGCCTGTTTTGGGTCTTGTCAAGGGCATGTTGCCATTCATCGAAGGCCGTGATGAGCATTGAGGAACACGACCGTCTGGGCAGAAAACCATGCTGGTATCGTTAATGTGTTTGTGTTTATACATAAACGATCTTATTGAGCTGGCTACCAATTTTTCCAAGGTCTTGCACACCAAGCTAGTGAGGGAAATTGGTCTGTAATTTTTATTATCCTCCCTATCTCCCGCCTTGTGTATTGAGATAACGTTGGCATTTTTCCACTGCGTCGGCAGATCCCCTGCCCCAATAGACAGGCTGAAGATGGTTGCCAAAGAGGGTGCTAACACCTCGGCACAGTTGTGACGTATCCGGGCTGGCATGCCATCTGGTCCTGGTGCAGCATTGGGCCTTATCTTTTTTAAGCACAACATTACTTCATATGGTGATACAGTCAGGCTTTCCAGTGTAGCACTGGTCTCGCTAGGAGAAGGCCAGAAGATGTCGTCCGATGGAGAAGACTCAGCTGGCGCTGTAAAGTTGTCCTTGAATCTGTCTTGAAAAGCTTCAGCGATCTCCCCTGCCTTTGTAATGATGACATCGTTGTGTTTGCACCTCGAAGGTGCCGAGCTTCCGCTAACAGAGTGTATGTACTTCCACAGGTTCTTGTTGCTTCCGGAGGTAGTACTTTGAACCCCTTACTTCTAGATGTAATCATCATGGGCTTGTCTTACCTGTTGCTTTGCCGTCCTTCGTAGAGTGACGAATTTCTTCCATTTTTGGTCTGATGGGTTCTTCTTCCAGGTGCGGTGGGCCGAGTCGCGCTTCCTGATTAGTTTAGTGATGTCATCGGTAATCCAAGGGGGGCGCCGCTTTCCTCGCACTGTTGCAGATGGTATAGTTTGCTCAACACATTTCCAAAAGATGGCACACCAGTTGTCCCAGGCATTTTGTATATTGTTTGAAACAAGACAGGACGGGAGGTTCCTCAGTAACAATGTATTAAGCTGCTTCCAGTTAGCTTTCTTGTAGTTGAGGGACACTCTGCGCACACACTTCGATTTAGGGGCGACAAACTTTAGCTCGGCGAGGACAGCCATGTGGTCGCTCACACCAGGGATGGCCTCCAAACTAGTGATGATGGTTGGGTTGTTGCACAGCACGAGGTCTAATATTGATCGAGATGTGGGCGTGACTCTGGTAGCTTCTTGAACTTGTTGATGAAGGAAAAGATCGTAAAATGCGGTCAAAAACTGATTAGCCATGTTGTTGAGAGGGATTGGAGGGGAACTCCACTCGATTTGGATGTTGAAATCCCCCAGCAAAATGACCGATTCATACCTGTGCTGAATGTCTTGCACCTTTGATAGTGACAGGAGGAGATCTTTGTTACTCGAGTCAGAGGCGTTAGGAGCGCGGTAGGCTGAACCAATCAGGATCTTTGACTTTCCTACAGTGATGTGACCCCATACGATTTCGGCAGAATCGACATCGAGATTTGGGACCGGGGAGAGAAGCAGGTCTCTCTTCGCCGCCAGCACCACCCCCCATCCCCCTTTAGATAACCTATCTTTCCTTAGAACAGTGTAGTCTTGAGAGAAAATCTCGTTCGTGCTATGCCTATCACTAAGCCATGTTTCACATACGCATATTACTGACGGTAAAAGCGTGTGAAGCCATGCTTTAGTGTCTTTCAATCTTGAGGCGTTCACAATGCTTCGGGCGTTGAACGACAGTATTGTCAGCCCTCCTCTTGTGACAGTAGTGAAGCTTGTGTCTGCGGAAGTCCCGGGTTCGAAATAGAGTCTGTAAACTGCGGCATGCTACAGCGCCAACATACAAAGTAAACATAGCTTTTACGGTAATTGCTCATGTCTAGCTGACTAGACCGTGAGCACGTGCGGTGGACCATGCTGTTACACTGGTTGCATGTGAGGCGGATTTGATTTTTCCTGCCTGCAGAGTTACAGGTAGAGCATATAACCCGTGCAGGCGTATTACTATTGCTGTTGTTTGTCGTGTGGGGCTGGCTTAGGCGTGGGTCTGTGGAGTCAGTTTTCTTGTAGTTTGTAAGTGGCCCCGGGTTGAGTTCGACGTCTCCACACAGCGCGATGAGGAGCGCGGCGACACCGAGACTGGAGGGTGGCAGACCGTCAGACATACCGGCGCGACCCCTCCCCCTCCTGAGGAATGTGCAGTGGCCGAGCCGGCGTGCGGTCGAGGGATGCTGGTGACGCTTCGTTCTCTGCAGCATGGTAGTATATAATTATCTTTAGGTGATTTCACTTGCGTATCCAGCAATGCTATTTTTGTGGTCGCTTAATGCACGCAGTTCAGACGGAATCCGCCAGGATCGCGACATGGTCAGGTGGTAGTCACGTGACGAGAAAGTCGTTTGTCGACTCTAATACCTCGAGAGATGGCAGTGTGTATGCACTTTATTGAAGGCCGTGCATTCAGATCCGTAGGCGGAACATTCGAATTTCCTAATTCGAGCCATCTGATTGGTCCCCAAGGCCGCCATCTTGTAAGTTCTATGTCACGTGACTACCACCTGACACGTCGCGCATTCTGTCGGCGACCGCCTGCACTGCGTGCATTAAGCGACCACAGAATTCTGGCAGTGAAATCACCTAAAGATATATACCACCATGCTCTGCAGCAATGTATGCACGCAAACTGTCCGGCAACTAATTGCTACTTTACTCACCACCATCGCATCCTCCAAGGGAACGCCAAACATTGTTCTCTCGAACACCACACTGGCTTTCGCGACACACTTATCCGGTACATCGAAAACTCGAAAAACCACTGAAGAAACTAAAATTACACGGAGCACCAACTCTAGGTTAACACGACTGGCCGCCATGACACTTCACGACTTCACTACCAGAATCTATAAACGCTTGTTGTAGCTTGTTGTAGCCGGTCTATTACTGTTTATTTTTTTGTATGGATGAGTTGTATAATCGTAAGCTGGATCCAGGAACTTAAAGTTAGGATATAACGCAAGAAGCGTACCCCTCCTACCCCTCCCACCACCCACCCCAAAGACATATCATTCTTCCAATAAGAGCCCATTGGCTCGGTGTGAAACTACAAGCATGCACAAAAGTAACACAGTGTAATGCATTCGACAGAAGATCAGAAGAACAACGCAAGAAGCGGGGGGTGTGATTTAAGCCACATTGGTTTTTAGTCAAGACCAAGAGTGAGAACAAATATTAGGCCTAGGCCATCAACATCGTTGACACCTTCTACATGTGAACAATCTACTGTATATTGAATATTAAAGCTCACCACGTAAAAGATGGACAGATAGTAAATAATAAAGTGCAAAGTCAACACCACAATAGTTTATAATATGCAAAGGATATCATTGAATTAGTCAGAACTATATTATTTTGAGGGTCATAGAACCAGTGACAGATTGTCAAAACTCGATGTTTTTGTAAACAAACGAAACAGAATCCACTGCCGTCATGATGTATCTAAAGAAAAAACAAGGCCCTCTTGAGTTGTACTCCAAGGCCATGTAAATCTCCTAGCGGGGTTAAGACGAACCTCGACTATGGGTGCTGCCATCTAGTAGACATTTTATAAACAACTGGAGGCAATGCTTCCAACAAATAGCAGGGAACAACAGTGATATTCGAAGAGACCGGGTAGCCCACTCAGTTAGAGCACCAGGACATGAGTCGCCACGCCTGGGAGGCTTCGGACTCTTTTTGACCTGGGGCCAATTTTTTTTTAAATTGCCTTTTAGGTTGGAAACTATTAATCCTCCACGACAATATTTTTAAATATTTTTTAAAAATATTTTTACCATATATTAGACCAATATAACACTAATTATATTTCTGTTTGTAATTTAAAAATATGTCGGCCTATGCGTAATTATTACCCCCCAATTACAAAAATTAGTAAAAATAAACGGCAGCCAATCTCTTATAGAAAAGTTTTGGGCTGTGAATGCTGTGAGATATAGAAGTTGAGCCAAGCATTACATTCTTTCTCCCTAGTTTTGCATTGAAAAGAAGTAAGATCATTTCGCCTGTTGACGAGCGCCAAGCCAACCATTTTCGTGGTAAAAAAGTAAAAATTTTAAACTGAAAATCATAAAAAAATTACTTAGCCATTGACTTTTTAAAGTTCTCGTAATGAACCAAATTCAATGGCCAAGTAATTTTTTTTATGATTTTGAGTTTTAAAAGTTTTACTTTTTTTACCACAAATGGTTGGCTTGGCGCTCATCAACAGGCGAAATGATCTTTCTTCTTTTCAATGCGAAACTTGGGAGAAATTATAAAATGCTTGGTTCAACTTCTATATCTCACAGCATTAACAGCCAAAGACTTTTAAAGGAGAGCTTGGCTGCCGTTTTTTTTTTTTTTACATCTTTTTGTATTTGGGAGGATACAGCTTACTTTTAGTTCTTGTGGATGAGAAGTTAGCCGCGCAATGAGGGTGCCGCCTTCACTTGAGAATACATTGCGATACAAATTAGTGTTTCTCTCAATATCGAAGGTTTCAGTGACCTTAATTGCGCCTAAAAAGACTAAAGATCATAATCTATTCATTCAATAATCTCACTTGTAGGTCATGAATTTGAAAAACGCTATGTATTTTCGTGCATAAGGTCTTGATCTTTTCAGCCAATGGCCTTCCCGTACTTCCTTAACCTTAAACTAACCGTTAGCCCACTGGGTCAAACGTACGGTAATACACTTTGAATATATCTCATTCCATTACAGTGTGTGTTTAAGACGTTTTCAAGGTCGCGACACGATCAAAGCCCCACTCCAAATGTCACGTGGTTTGACCTGTCAGTACGAGAGTAGTCAGCTCCCCGTACTAGAGGCGAGCACTGGTCGTCCTCACTACCGTCTGAGGCTGGATCTGGCCAGCACGGGCTTGTAGGTTCATCCCACTTAAAATAGGAGGGTTTACCCTTCCTACCTACCTTACGGTTGACGCGCCCTTTAAAAAACTAAACTGCTAGGCCTATAGTGCCAATGCTCCCAGAATGCTTACGCCTACCACAGGCAGTACCATGATTTTATGTTTTTGTAGTAAAGTCTCAAACAGTTCTTCGGATATACAAGTTACTTCACTACCAGAATCTATTAACGCTTGTTGAAGTTTGTTGTAGTCGGTCTATAACTGTTGATTTTTTTTATATGGATGAGTTGTATAATCATAAGCTGGATCCAGGAACTTAAAGTTAGGATATAACGCAAGAAGCGTACACCTCCTACCCCTCCCACCACCCACCCCAAAGACATATCATTCTTCCAATAAGAGCCCATTGGCTCGGTGTGAAACTACAAGCATGCACAAAAGTAACAAAGTGTAATGCATTCGACAGAAGATGAGAAGATCAACGCAAGAAGCGGGGGGTGTGATATAAGCCACATTGGTTTTTAGTCAAGATCAAGAGTGAGAACAAATATTATGCCTAGGCCATCAACATCATTGACACCTTCTCCATGTAAACATTTATCTACCATATATTGAATATTAAAGCTCACCACGTAAAAGTAGACAGATAGTAAATAATAAAGTGCAAAGTCAACACCACAATAGTTTATAATATGCAAAGGATATTATTGAATAAGTCAAAAACTATATTATATTGAGGGTCATAGAACCAGTGACAGAATGTCAAAACTCGATGTTTTTGTAAACAAACGAAACAGAATCCACTGCCGTCATGATGTATCTAAAGAAAAAAACAAGGCCCTCTTGAGTTGTACTCCAAGGCCATGTAAATCTCCTAGCGGGGTTAAGACGAACCTCGACTATGGGTGTGCTGCCATCTAGTAGACATTTTATAAACAACTGGAGGCAACGCTTCCAACAAATAGCAGGGAACAACAGTGATATTCGAAGAGACCGGGTAGCCCATTCAGTTAGAGCACCAGGACATGAGTCGCCACGCCTGGGAGGCTTCGGACTCTTTTTGACCCGGGGTCAATTTTTTTTTAAATTGCCTTTTAGGTTGGAAACTATTAATCCTCCACGACAATATTTTTAAATATTTTTTAAAATTATTTTTACCATATATTAGACCATTATAACCCTAGTTATATTTTTATTATGTATAGTTATATTATTTTATTTATTTATTTTATTTCCGTTTGTAATTTAAAATATGTCGGCCTATGCGTAATTATCATAAGTAGGGAAATGCCAAAGTCGTTGATAGACAAGTGAGTGACCCATATGTTGAGTGCCCGGGAACATCCCCTTTCCTCCTCTATACCTAAGGCTGGTTTTAGCCCAGTATGGGGAATGATACCGGGTATTCAACACATGGCTCACTCACTTGTTTAATAACGACTTTGTCTTTCCCTAGTCTAGTTGGCTAAAACGCCCTCATACCCGGAATGTGGGGGACCTGAGTTCAATCCCCTGGTCGGATAAGATTTTGTAGTTTATGAATTGTATTTAAAAAAATATTAAACATGTTTTGAAATGCATATAACGCAGTTTAGTTTACATCAAACTGTGACAATTGTATAGAAAACATAGCCAGTACAAAATACGAATAAAGATTGCAAGGTTTACTCAATCTCCCAGCGGAATCAGGGGGTACCTTGAATATGCAAGTTTTGATAGACTGTATAACTGCATTACAAATATTTTCCCACTGCCTCCATTGCAACCGAGTAACATCTAAGGTTGCAAAAGAAAAACCATTGTCGTTAAAAGAATTCCTACAGATGTTAAGCCTATTCTTAAGTTTATTATTTCTTGTAGGTTTAAATCGAAATGGATTGTGCTCATTTTGTTAGTAGTTCTCAGTTACCTGGTCACGGATGTCTGTTTAAAATTTCAGTTTAATCTATTTGGCCGTTCGGCCGTATGGGAACCAATGACGTACATAAGCTTTGCGTAGCAAAGCTTATATTATGTCATTGATGGGACCGGACAGACATTTAACAGAATTAATCAAGACGAGACCCGTTCGAGCTAGCGTTATCAATTCTCATTCGCTTCGCTCACTCGTCTAATTAATTGTTTGATAGTTTCGCTTGCTAGTATTAGTAAATTTAATTTAAATCTTAGAATATAATTCTTTATTTTTCATCAAGGTTGTTTTTCAGTACAGAATTAAGTACAGGTCCTCAATAACAACCTTTCACTTGCATCTGTATCGTTCACGTTTAAGCAATTCCTTCAACTGAATACAAAGTATGAAGAACAATTTATTTCGGAAAGTATAAATATTCGTTATTGAAATTTAATATTGGTGAAAATATTTCTTCAATGATTGAATGGCTCAGTTATAATGTATATATATCACTACACTTTGTTCCAACATCGTTTAGTTGGGTAAAGGGGTGTTTCCACCTAAATCTTGGGCATCACCGAATCAGCACCGGCCTGCCAAGCTCGGCACCTCATCTTCTTCCTCATTCTCTTGTCGTAACACCAACTCTCTCCACTTTTTCCTGTCCTCCCACCATCTTTCTCTCTCTTCAACCACTTCCCACTCCTCTCCTCTCTCCTCCACATCTGCCTGTACTTGATCTTGCCACCTATCTCGAGGTCTTCCCACTCTTCTCATATCATTCTTTAGTTCAAATGCTTGTCTTGGGGTTCTATTCCTTTCCATTCTTCTCATGTCCATACCATCGTAGTCGTTCCTTCCCCATCTTGAACTTAGGCTTTCTACTCCTCCTTTCTTCTTTATTATACTAGGTACGTCTTATCTTGTCCAACTTTGTCACACCTGCCACACTGCGTATGAACTTCATCTCCGCTGCTTGTATAGCACTTTCTTCCTTCCAGCCCATTGGCCACGTTACAGCACCATATGTTAAAATGGGTAGATAGTACATCTTATATAGGAGCATTTTGCATTTTTTATGGAAATGCTCATTCCAAATTAACTTTCTGACTTTTTGGTAAAACTTTTCTGCCAACCCCACTCTCCGCTTAACTTCATTCCCTACTTTTGCTTCATTAGTCACAATATTTCCTAGGTCTTATAATTGTAATAAAACATAAAAATATAATATAATTATAATATATTATTTCATTCTGACGAGAACTGTTTATGAAACTTTCTGAATATCGCTTTTAACTTTGAGCACGGTTTGCCTTATCATGTTGATATTTATACTTTAGTAGTTATTGTTCCTAATTTCACTATGTATGCGAATGTTGATTTGCTCCTTATGTTTACTGAAAAAAAATAAACACATACCTATACAATTAGGCTTCTTATCGTTTGATAAACATGGTACTTACATAGTTTTATTGATTTGTTTTTTGTTTTGGTGTGATTTACATCATACCAAACACTGGGGAGAAACATCCTGCGGTCAAATTATAAGACAAAAGAACATGAACCACATTTGGCTAGGAAAGGATATTAGTAGCGTACCACCTACTTTATTGAACATTTTTACTTGCTTATGGAAAACACCATTGCGCTGTGTCACTTACTGGACTATTATTATAAGTGGTTTGTAAGTAACTGTTGTGCATCCGGCCCTAAGGCCGAGGCCAATATTGTGTCGTGCGTTATAGACCGCAATAAATTAAAAACGCGAGAAATAAATAAATAAAGCAAGGTGCGTCGTTTCCAGAGACGTAAAACAAAAGTAAATTCCTTGGAGTGGAGACAGTAAAAACGTTGGGTTATAAAACACACGTTCAGCTTCTTAATATCAAGACGGTGTTGTCTTAAAACCTAGATTCTCATTCTTAGGTCACGCTATCTTCTCTCTGGGAAGAAACTCAGTTGAGATTTGACGACGCATTCATGTTTGATATGAAAATACACAGCAGCACATTTGTCGTGAAATTTGCATTTACTTATACAGGACCATTTGACGTAAACATTTATATACATACAGAGTAAAGAACGTCTTCACTTTGTTTGCGCCTTGAGATTGTTTAAGGGTCGTCGCGTAACTAGAGATAAACAGGTAAACAAATAAATTTGTAGTTAATACAGATGTTGCAATTAATTTTGGTGAATTTTGTTGAAATGACCATTATGATTGTCGCTGTAAAATACAAACAATATTTGAAGCACCAGATTTAAACGATACATTTTAGTTTACGTGTTCAATACAAGTTTTGTTACAACTTATTTTAAAAGGAAGGTGTGGCGACGATCTTGCAATATTTCTATTCAAAAAATGAACATTATGTCTGTTTTTGTGATATGAAAAAAATATATTCAAAGTGTAACTATTCTTATTGTTTATAGGATGATTCCAAGATATATTCGTAATCTATAACATTTTGTTGGACCGCGCTTAATTTAAGTCGCTCAGTGAAAATCACTTCTAGTGATTGTTTTAACGACATAGATTGGTAGGCACTAATTTGTAATTTGTATTTTATTAAGTATCACTATAATGTAGGAGTGGATTGCGTTTATTTTGTAGCTTGAGACATTCAAACGCAATTAAAAGCGCAAAATGTACCATAGATTTTACAAAAAAAAATATATATACCAAAATGTAAATTGTCAACAACGATTTTAAGATACAATCGAAAAATTAGAAACTTTCACCGTTTTACAATCATAAATTGTCGACCATAAACGAAAACTCCTCTTTTGTGCACACTACAGAGAACAGCATATCATAAACCTTCTCAACCCCATATATTATCAATATTTTAATCTGCAAGGTTGGAGACATTTTATTCAAAACTCCCTTTTCGTTAGAGCTTTTCAGAAATGCAATACATTAAAATTTCACCATTCTTCTTCAGTTTTTTCCTCAAACAAAAACATTCTGATGCTGCAAGGAAAATACATTCCCTCGTCGTGGTAATCCTTTATCGGGGAACTCTTTTACCTCTGGGATGTTTCACAGGACGAAATCTCTAAGCTCTAGCTTCTGGATCAGTTCTGCGCTGCATTGCGTAGTGTTATTGTTGGTTTCGACGTCGAGAGATGGCAGCACTGACGCCTTCCGACTACCTTCACACTGTTGCCACCGGTTAAGAAATAATAACATATGACAGCTCTTTAGAATCAACGATATAAGTCATTTAAATTACTTCCAAATTTGAAAATAAATAATTTTTAGTAACGCCTAAGAGGGTTTACCACCCTTTTGGCAGTTAGTAAATAGCGGTTTGCTCGGCCAAGAAGCATCCTATGTATATACAATTGTGCAAACTTGTCAATAAAGCATACATGGACGTTCTTACAGTCATAGATTTTCAAAATTTTGTCTTGATCAGCCAGAAAAAATTCACGAATATAGAGAATTTTGGACTTTTTAACAAAATTGAAATTCGTGAAATCTAATTTATTCTTTATAAATTATTTCAAAACAAATTTGAGGAATGTGTTACTATAGAAAACTTTATTTCCACTTTCTTGAGATATGTTCAAAATTTCTAGCTACTGTGATGTCATTCAGCCGAGCAAAAACAGAAAATTGCCTAAAAAAGGGGTGGTGAACGCTCCTAAGATAAACCGGGAGATGTTGACATTCGTGTGTGCAATTAATGTGACACTTCGTAAATATATGATCAGCTGAATATTGGCATTGAGGTTGGCAGCAATAGTGCGTCAAATTTGAAATGAACTAAACTAACAAGTAAAATGAAAATAAACATTGTAAAGTTATGATCTAAATTATTTCACATTCTTTCGTATATACTTTTACTCTCTGCTGGTTTTACGTATTTCGTGACCTCAGAATAGTTTTTGATCATGAAATATCATAAATAAGTTACCAAACAATGTAAGCTAGTTTTGAGTTCGTGTTATAGTTTTCAAAGTAAGCTTACATTATTTTCTGTTTCCGCTTTCATTAGTGTCGCTGGCACAACGCCAGAATAGAAACAAGAACAGGTACGTGGATATCCAATAGATAGATGGAAATTACTCAATCAACATATCGTCGAAGAATTAAAAAAATGTTTTTTCCACACCGACTTCTGCGTTGGCACATAAGAATGCTTTATTGGTAAAAGCTATGCCGGGCTCCCCGGCTCTAGGGAGAACACTGCAGTGTACCGTGCTGCCGCGTCTCTCACTGCATGTGCCAAGCAAAGCGCTCCAAGTTTGGTTGGAAAATGCTCTAGGCTTTCACAGATTTCTAATGATAGTTTCTGTACAGCGGTTCCAAACTTTTAGTAACGTAATTTTCTCAGTTTGGGTTTAAGAAAACTAAAATTAACGTCCGAAGCTTGTGGCTCTACGAGGATTTGCGTTCGAATCCCGCATAAGGCATGATTTTTTATTGTTATTTGTCCGTCATCGTCACCAATAACCATTCATTGTCTCGAATAGCAATATTACATGAATAATGACGTTGTGAAACAAAACAACATTCAGATCTAGTTTTTGGTGGAGGTGCCGGGTATTTCTCTGCCAAGTTTGGGTGACGCAATCCCCGTCTCTCTGACTACCGTCACCAAAAACATTATGCACAGTAAGGAATGTGCCTTAGTTCGAGATATCGGTTAAGGTGTGTGCATTGTGCAATATATACATTTACGACTAAAAATTATATAAATGTTAATAAGAGATTTTTAGTTAAATCGTTTAATATCTATTGAGGGTCAAAGTTTGACATTTTAAATTTCCCGCATATTTATTTTGAAACGGCTGCCTACGTCACCGGCCCTCATGACAAACACGGCAGCCTAGATAAACAACGAAATTCCCTCCTTTTACCAAACTCTTTGGTTCTTACAACAATGGCCAACAATAAACAACAGTTGATGTCCTTTTCCAAATATTATAATCAACATTGTGTTTTTACTTACTATCAATTAAAATACAGTTAAAAGCTTACGACGTGATATGCTTAATGTATAAAATAAAATATTAGGCATATTAGAACAATCTAGATGTCAAAATGAGCTTCTACAGCCAAAATAATCACCGACACCGAGTAACTTGATATATCGTTACGTGATTGGTTGATTTGTATCATGAAGGCTGGTGACGTATGACCCGTTTTCTCCCGCTAAAACTTGTAGGAAACTTTCACTCTCATTTTATAAATGAAAATATTCTCAAAATCAAGAAAATAAGTTATTGTTGTGTAAAGGAAGGAGGCCTTAACCCAGTAGAACTATCAAATAATGTTATGCAAATTCCCTCTTCTCGATGAATGGCAATTGAATTTAACTAGGAAAACGCTTTAGTCCCGCCGCGTTGTTGGATGAGCGTAATTGGTGCATTGAGCTGTCATGTGTTATGCGAATTTTCTGTTGTTCTGTGAAAAAATCATTACTTAGTCGAAGATTTTTTTAAATTAAATTAAATTAAATTAAAAATTAACTTAATTTTTTTTAATAAATCGTAATTTTTACGTAATTTTAAAAAAAGAAAAAAAATTGTAAAATTGCAATTTTCATAAGAAATAATTATTCGATTGCGCTCAAATTTTACACGAGTATATTAATTCATAAAATTAAGGTTCTTTAAAAAAATCATTACAATAGGATAAAGCATGTAGGTGTTATATGTCAAAGAATTGTTTTAAAAAAGAAAAAACCCGTAAAATTTCGATTTTCATGAGAAATAATTTTTCGATTACGCTCAAATTTCACACGAATATCTTAATTCATTAAATTAAGGTTCTGTTAAAAAATCATTACAATCGGATAAAGCATGTAAGTGTTATAAGTCGAAGAATTTTTTTAAAAATCGAAAAAAATCGTAAAATTGCGTTTTTTATAAGAAAAATTTTCCCGATTGCGCTCAAAAACGTGGCAGTTCTAAGTTCAGAGATTTCGAAGGCCTCCATAAAATTTCATCGCAATCGGAGTATCGGTTTAGCCGGAATCGTGTTAACAAACACACAAAAATACAAAAAAAAAAGAAAAAAAGAAAAAAAAAACATTCCGGATTTTTTTCTCCAGTGTAGTGAAATGGAATCTTCGCTTCGCTCGCTACGCTCATCCAAAAATGCATGTCGTATTTGGATTTTATCGTGATACGTGACACAAACACAAGTATTAATATACCTCCCCAACCCGGCACCTCCACCAACCACGAGATTTACACAAGGAAAGGAACGTTTTATTGTGTGGCTCGTTGGTCTTGTGGTTAAGGGCCATTCACAACCAACTTAGTAGCTAACTTAGCCTCTAACTTAAAGGTTTGTCTTATGGAAAACAACACGTCTGTTCATGACCAAACTTAGCCTTTAACTTGCACTTATCAGCAACCGAATGTTTGCAAACTCCAAGGTTTTATTTAGCAGCTAACTTAACATTAAGCTTTTAACCAATCAGAGAGAGACTCGAGCCGACAATTTCCGGTCATATCCGATTGAAAACGTAAACAAACAGCAAAAATGGATCCCAAGGAACATCAGCTATTGTTCGATGAAAAGCTATTGAACGAATTCATGAAAAGGCACTAAAATCTTCGTCTTTATACAAAGATAAGAATATAAAAGAAAACATTTGGCTATCGATTGGGGCAGAAATGTCAACTAACCGTCAGTATTATTAACGTTTTTTGCGGTACTATAGGCCTAGCCCCCAGCTAGGGCTAGGCCATGTGAGGTTATGAAGGCTTACGTCACGTTGTCTTAAATAAATACGTTTATTATTTTTACCATCAACTATTGTTTAATAAACTGTACAGTCTATAGTCAATCAATTCTATAATGCTACCTAAGTAGAGCTAGGCTAGGCCTACTTACTGAATGCTGAATGTTATTGTATGTCAAGCATTGGCGCGATAAAAGTAAACACTGCAAATCTGTGTTGTGATTGGTTTAAAAATATCTATCATGAACAGCAACCTAAAGTTAGAGGCTAAGTTAGCTGCTAAGTTAGAGGCCTAAGTTGGTTTAGAATGAGCCTTTAGCCTTCCTGCTTCCAATGCAGAAGGTCCAGGGTTCGATCCCCGCTAAAGTCAGAAGTTTTTTAACTTCTGATTTGGACTTAAGTCCATCCGTTATAGTCTTAGGAGTTTGTAAACGGTGACTTTGGAGCCGTCCTACCAACGAAGCACATAATAAATTCAGAGTTGTTCTGAATCGGCCTGGTTGATTCTGGCGTTGATCCGCGGGTGTTCGCACTGTTCATACCACTGATTGCTATATTCCTATTAAAAATATCGATATTTGGTTGGTCATAGCTCACTCGTCGAATGCATCGGGGCCTACAGGGTCTGCTTGGTCGCTTTAATTTAAAGTCCCCCGCTGAAAATCAGTTAGATTACTGAGTGGGTAGACTCTTATACGATTTATTTATTAATTAATTAATTTATTTATTTATTTATTTATTTTATTAATTTTATTTTTTTATTTTTTATTTATTTATTTATTTATTTATTTATTTATTTATTTATTTATTTATTTATTTATTTATTTTTATTTTTTTATTTATTTATTTATTTTATTTCTGTTGTGTATACTTCATCGGCGTTTTGTTGTTAAAGTAGCTTCGCTCCCTCTTTTGGACAGTCCTGTACACGTGCTTGTTGACTCGTTAATGCATCGCGGCACTGTATGCCATTGTGTTTGTGTTTAGATTATCCACAGATAAGTTAAACGTAATATTATGCATTGTGATTAATAGTTGGATGAGCGTAGCGAGCGAAGCGAAGATTCCATTTCACTACACTGGAGAAAAAAATCCGGAATGTTTTTTTTTTTTTTTCTTTCTTTCTGTATTTTTGTGTGTCTGTTAACACGATTTCGGCTAAACCGATACTCCGATTGCGATGAAATTTCATGGAGGCCTTCGAAATCTCTGAACTTAGAACTGCCACGTTTTTGAGCGCAATCGGGAAATTTTTTCTCATAAAAAACGCAATTTTACGATTTTTTTCGATTTTTAAAAACTTTCTTCGACTTATAACACCTACATGCTTTAACCTTCACAGAACCTTAATTTAATGAATTAAGATATTCGTGCGAAATTTGAGCGTAATCGAAAAATTATTTCTCATGCAAATCGAATTTTACGTTTTTTTTTCTTTTTTAAAACAATTCTTTGACTTATAACACCTATATGCTTTATCCTATTGTAATAATTTTTCACAGAACCTTAATTTTATAAATTCATATATTTGTGTAAAATTTGTGCGCAATCGAATAATTATTTCTTATGAAAATTTCAATATTACGATTTTTTCCTTTTTTTAAATTACAATTAATTAAAAAATTTAAAATTTAAGTTAATTTTCATTAAATTTAATTTAATAAAAAAAAAAAAATCTTCAACTTAGTATTGATTTTTCACAGAACAACAGAAAATCCGCATAACACATGGCAGCTCAATGCACCAATATACGCTCACCCAACAACGCGGCGGGACTTAAGCGTTTTCCTAGTATAAAACCATTGTGTGTCGCAACGAAGGTAAGTTATTTTTTAATTTCATTAATCGGGAAACGGGTAATTGATTACCTATATGGAAATCAATCCAGAAATTACAAAATCCATCTCAGCCTGGTATCGAACCCGGGTCTTTCAATTTTCTAATTGCCAGCTGAGATGGATTTTGTTAATTTGGATTGATTTCCATACAAATGTTAGTGAAGAGTGTGATTTAAAGATCATTATGTTGACAAGGATAAAAATATGAAATTATCAACAACGTCTGTAGCGGTACACGAATTAAAACATATAAGAATATGTTGGAAGATACTAAAATAAAAGTTAAGTTGCGTTCCAGAGTTCTTCCGATTAGTAATACTTCTAATCAATCCAACTGTGCAAGAATTAATTCTCAACAGTAATCCAACTCATCCAGCTTTTGACGGGATGACTTGGATTCAGATGTGAAATTTGTGCGGTTTATGAAATAAGATGGCTTCTTTACTACATAATATAAATTATATTCATGCAACTGAGTAAGCTTTAAAGCTTAATCTTAATAACTTTATTTTAAGGTTACCGTGAACATGTTCGAAAATGATGAGTTATTTATAATAAGTTATCAAATGTATGATTTAATATTCTAGATCAACTTGGAGTATCTTGGTTTACATGTGGCAGAGAGGAACATTATGATTGAATTGAAACTGTTTTTATTTATTTATTTATTTATTTATTTAACGTCTATCCTATTCTCCTATTCAGTTATAAAAACTGATTTACAAAGGAGGACACAACACACACACACACATAGATGCAGACACAACAATGAACTACATATGTAAGTAAATAATTGAAATAGTAATATTACAACAATGCATTAAATATTCAACAAATTTGATAACAAATAAAAAGGATATTAAATTCATTTTATGAATAAATCGAATATATAAAAAAGGGGGTGGGGAATGAAAAGAAAAGAAAAAAGAAAAAAGAAAAGAAAAATTAATTAAATTAAATTAATGCCATCAACATTAAATATATCTCATCCATGTTCTCAACTCTTGCAGTCCAAGAGTTCCATTAATAGCATCATGGTTGGCCACATAAGGTCCAACGAACTTGTTTCAATCTTTCACTTACATGTTCCTTCCCGTTATACTCGTCTCAACCACATCTTCCACCTCAACACCCCTAGACTCACCCTGTTACAAAGATCACTATCTCACCGTCTTCCTTCTACCTTCAACAACTTATCTTCCAACAAACTTAATCTTGACATATTCTCTCCATGCAATGTTTTAAAAAAAGACATCAAGTCGCTATGCTTTCCCTGTAATGTCTCGTTATCGTGTTTTTGTTTCTCATGTCTGTGTTGTATTGTGTGATTATTGTATGTTATTAATTATCTATTGTTATATGTTTCAATTTAAAATGGTTCGCTGTATTTGAAACTTTCTGAATAAATAAACTTAAGTCATTCAATGCATCCTGACGTGATAGCAGGCGGCTAACACTATTTCTGTTCTTTTCACTCTAATTTCATGAAATTAAGCTATTTCCACTATATTTTATTATGTTTGCGTTTGACAAAGTTTTAAAAAATCCAGAAAACAAGCAAAATTTCTATGTGCATTTGTATGTTAAGGGTTAAAATAGCCATAAAACTATTTTTGCATTTCATAAAACAAATTTACAGTTTTTATAAAACTATTTTCCTGGACCCCTTCTTATTAGATGAATTCTGTACCGTAACTTTTGTAAGTGTCCCTCCATAATAGAAACAACACTGTGTACTGTCGCTTTCCGTATATCTCTGTCTACGATGATCAGTTATTTTCTGCGCTCCTTAAGGGGTCAAAACAACTAAATAAATAAATTCATTTAGTAAAACACATTTTATTTCGAACAAAACGCGCACACTTTATATTCCCATACAACTCACTTCGTAAGACGTTCTCACCCTCAAGTGACTCCCCGTATCATCCTGTTCTATCCCAGTGAAGTATACAAGTTATTGTAAAAGCCATTCCCGGTTTTCTATTTTCTACGTTACACACACAGTATTACCGTATTTTATTTAAAGATATAATTTGCAGCCATTGCTCCTCATTTCTCTTGTGCAAACTGGAGGGTATATTCCCTCGGGAACCTAAGCCGGGAAACTAAAACACATGCATCTAGCTTCCCATGCACCGGAGCATCGGTTATTTAGTGCTAATGGAGAACACAGAAAACAAACTCTAGTAAAGAATGCTTTGTTTCAAAGTTTGTTCTTTTTTTGGTTTGAAATAAAATTGAAACAGTTTATTTTCATCAATTTCGAACGAGAAATTTCTCCATTTTGGGTTTAATTAAGTGGGTAATACGTATACGTTAGATTGAAAGGAATAGTGTACGGAACGGGAATCGAACTCTTGCCCCTCGTTGTAAGTAGTGATATAGTTGTTCCTAACAGCAAGTATGCCGATGCGCGCGGCTTAGGCGGGCCAATGAGCGATCAGTATTTTGAACTGGGGACCGCTGATTGGCTGCAATACACCCGCCGGTGACGTCAGCATTATCGGCTTTTCTGAGACAAAAAGCACGGAATCAATTTTGGACTTGAACATGATCTTATGCACGTTCTAGATGATTTATTGGCATTAATTTATTCACTTGATAGTTTGTGTTTATTATAAAATGCTGTGGCACTTATATGTACACTTATTATTTATTCATTTTTGAACTTGTTTTCTGGATGAAAATTTATGTTTTACACATAAATTTGTCACTTACGAAACAAAGGTTATTGTTTTCAACCTAAGTATCGAATGAATCTTAACTTTGACTAAGCATGTATAGTTTTTAAATAATTTTTATCCATTGACGAGACTTGTCAGTACTTGCTGGCAAGTTGATTATTGTGTTATATATTTAATTAAAAATGTATTCATTACTTATTAAAAGAATAACAATTATTGGCGCATGCACAATACACAGAGTCGGTCAAACCGGAGATAACATGTACGGACATTGTCAAGTACATCCATTTATATAAATGACTTATCGTAAAACTAAAATAAGTAATTAAGAATATTGTTAAATTTCTTAGAAATACATACATTATATTGTTTGTAGATGATGGTTTTCTCTCTGTTGTGTATATACGGTCGTGGCCAATTTGTCATTATCCAAGCATTTGCTTTTCAGCCTATGGGAAACCACGAAAACCACGTGAAGATATTTTATCTGGGAGTCTCTAAGACACATTCTCAGTTTAGAAACTTACAAACCTTTATTAGTATTATCAATGTTTAATATATGTATTTTTTTTGTAATTTATAGGATCGTTCATTTGTGATAGAAAGCGGAAATAATCTTATGTTCAATAGTTATTGGCCAAAGATGGCTGACCCTTAGTTAAAACTCAATTCAAGAGGACTCTTCAATATAACGAATTATAGTTGATACAGAAATAACTGTGAAAAATTCTATCTCATAATTGAGTTTTAACCACACAAATCTGTTTTCATTGCATGGTACATCCAGTTACATACAGAGCAGAATAGGCTTAGAGAAAATCCAATCGGATTCCCGATTACCATACACATAATGAAAGATAAACGTTTAAAATATTTAAAATCAAGTTTACATCATAAAAAACGGTGACATTGTACGGGTTTTATTCATGGCAAAAGAGAGTTTTAAAAAAACATTTGGAGACCATTCACAAATTTTCAATTGCTTTGCAAACAGAAGGTGTAATATCATGAATATTTCATTTATAACATAAAGTAAACAAGTTTTAACGCAATTCCACCTACATACATACATGTTTATATTGGGCGTTATAAAATTTACCATCACACTGAAAGTTATTCAAAACAAACTTTACACAAAATGCAAAGTATAGAAAATACGACAGTGGCGGGTAAATAGAGCTGCGAGATTGCGCCGCGTCTCATGTTATGAATACGTGAATGCTCAATCAAAGTTTATTGTGTACGAATTGAATAGTTTGAGAGGAGGCATTTCTGTATTTGGCGTCGCGATGTTTACGTTCGATGAATACTGTATCCGGTTATGTCAACAACGGGATGGCACCATGTTCATTCCGCCCTAGGGGTGCATGCGACGCGGGTGGGGGGTAACGGACTGGAACATTCACTCTCTGCAGGCTACAGCAAGGGAAACATCACGGAAACATCTAGCCCAAAGATAGACTCAATCGTGTTTAAATTACATATTTATAACAAAAACCGATTTATTGACTCATATTTTCTGTATTTATAATATTGCAGTGTAAGAGGGATAGGACACATTTAGCATTTGGCAAATTGCTATGTTCGTTCGACCAAGGCATCCGACGTATATGAATGTTTGCATTGTTGTCAAGTAAGCATACGTTAATAGCCCTACATTTGTAGACAATAAAAACGCTTTGTTAATAAGCCAGAAACAATTTTGCATACATTTGTAGACAATAAAAACGCTTTGTTAATAAGCCAGAAACAATTTACATGCATGGTAAATTTGAGACCTTTAAACGAAACTCAAAATCGTGAAAATTATTTTAAGCTTTCGTGATCCATGTTTTAACTTAAAAAAATCTATGGATACTGTGCTTGATGGGTTCGTAAAGTAAGTTATAACACATTTATATATTAACATAATAGTGAGTGTTAGGTCAATCATATCAGCTTCAGTGACAACTGTGCAAAGTTTTAAACCAATGTGGTATTGGTCAGCCAAGCGAACAAGAATTTGCCTAAAATACATAGTAATCTTAATTGGACACAATCGACATTTAAATGTTCCCATTCATGCAGTCCGATAACAAAATGATTTACAATCCTGGTTGTATTGTTGTCGGGCAATGTATAAAGATAACCTAACAATACCTACTTTGAAAACATCAAACAGTTATTTTAGTCAGTTTTTTACCATAAATAACGTTCCCCTTATTGCTGCTTCCCTGATAACTTTATGTAAAGTTTAGTTCGTCTCTGACGCTATGCCGGCCACGCAAACAAGATAACAAGTTTGTGATAATAAAGTATATATTGCCACTTACTATTTGTTTCTTGAATTTATGAAAAGGTTTTCTTCTAAATTAATAATAATGGTGCTGCTATAATGCATAGGTATTTGAGTATTACTTTCATATCTTGATGTTTCGTCTAAAATTGTTTTCACTTCAGTATGCATGCTTAAGGGCTGACTTTCTCAACTCTTATTCTTAACTTTTACATATATTTTGTGACTGACAGTGCATAATATAAACAGTAAGTACACAACTGTATTGTTGATAACGAAATGAGACAATCTTTACTGTAACAATCTGCACTTACTTAAGGAGTGGAGGGTTGGGGGGAGGGAGCAAGAAATATATATTTGTTTCAAGTACATGTTAATATCTTTGCAATTAGTTAATGAAACCATGAACACGTCTGAAGTCAGGGTTGCTGTTAGAGAAAATAAAATAAGCTTCTATAAGTTAGTTCTTTGGAAAACTCAACAGTTCCTGACATTGATTCGGAATACTGATTCATCATTAGAAGTTTGAGCTTTAATTTCAACAAAAAAAAACTTAGAATTGTATGCTAGTCCAATAAGAAGAAACACATAATAATAATTTGTGCTGCGACTTCAGGAACTATACAGCTACAAAAAGTTATTAATTTTTTAATAATCATCGTGAAATTGTATTCATTCGTTGTAGACATAGTCACATTTGACTTGTGTGTAGGAAGCGTGTTTGACTTAGGGACTACTGAATAAATTCTCAATTAAGCCTCGATCTCGGGCACATTATCTCTCTTGTACCACAACGAAATGATTATTATTCCATCGTTACTTAAATTATCAGGGTTACCAATGTTGCAAATAAACAATAATTTCATCAATTAACTATGTTTTGTTATCTCATTTTAGGTTGGTAGCACGTAACAACTCTTGGTGACTTATGATCGCGAGCTGAGACTGACAGAGAAACCCATTAAGTAAGTAGCTGGTGCCAACCTAACGGACTCATCCAATTACACTCTGCGAATTGAAGTTGGTAGCCGTTCGTTCTCATTCTTCTACGCACAGAGCTTTTACTGGGTTGTGACTGGGAACGAGACAAGAGTGAAAGTTATCCTAATTAAACAATAATACTTCTTTCAAAAAAGCTTTTCATTAGAGGAACTAAATATTACATGTTTATTGAGTGTTTCTTTAAACTCACTTACCAAAGTCACTGTTTGCTTCTCGACCTGACTTTGGTAAGTGAGTTTAAAGAAACACTCAATAAACATTATATTTCCGGGTCAAATAGCTAACGAACTAATACCAAATATTACATGTTAAAATTTCGCTTTAATGTATAAAAAACGATCTATCTATTATTTAATATGTAATAAAATTTATTTATTCCTTTGTATTTTTTTCCTGGACGCGCTTTAAACTTAAAGGAAACAATTTTACGAATGATCTGAAAAGTAAATTTAGTTTTTTGCTATTCACTGTATTTGTTATAAAATAACGATTATAAACGCAAAACTTAACGTTGAAGAAATATTGATCTCGTTATTAAATCAAAGGGTTTAAAAATTAGGTTCATTAAAACACATTCAACACATCTGTTTTTAAAAGTAATACACTCGTTAAAAGTATTTACGGTGTCATTAAAATGAATGAATTAAAATTCTAATATGAACTCTTGCATTTCAAACCATCTTATCTAAGCAATGATTTGCTTAAACCGTGATGACTGCATTAAACTAAGCGTGCGTGTTCAACAAATGACGTCACGTGTTTATAATTCTGCAATTTGTTCTGTGTTTGGTGGAGGTGCCGGGTCGACCGGCTCAACCCGGCGCTTCCACCAAAACGTACATTTGCAAGCCTTCTGCGCAGTACTAAGTCATTTATGTGATGCTTGTGGAATAATTAGACAGATACATAAATATGATAATTATTTTAAACATACACGACATTATAATGGATAGAACTTAATACACGAACACAATCATTCTAGATTTAAAACTGCACTAGATTGCCTAGCGGTGATTATTGTCGCATTTTTTGGCACCTGAGTAGACCTATTAAGATGTTGTTTGATTTCTTGATATCATTTTTATTTTTGTACTTTATATTTAATTAATTTTATGTAAAAGCCTATTTCACACTTGTGGAGGTAGCTCTGTTGTTGGTGACAATAAATAAATTAATTGAATTTTTTAAATTATAATTTCATGCTTGAATGAAGTGGCAGACTGTGAAGATTGTTGAACTGCACCACTCAAAACGCTCCCTCTCCCATAGCGCTAACATAGGGACATAGTGCTTCTCACACGCTGGCTAGGGTGTGTGGCGGACTGCGCGAGTCGAAGACGCAATCTACCACACACCCGAGTATAGTCATCCGACGGGTTAAATTATCTTTCTCTTGTAATAGTTTTAGTGATATGCTCTGAATATCACTTATTGTCTTGTTTCTGGTATAATATTCTTAGCACTAGGAAAACGCTAAAGTCCCGCCGCGTTGATGGATGAGCTTTTTTTAAAAGTTTTTAGTCTGCGTGGGATATCTTTACTTTTGAGAGTGCTTTGTTGCTTTGTTTTGCTGCCCACGCATTGTAGTCGATTGTTGTCAAGTTTCTATTGTTACCTGTCAATTGGTATTATTTACCGTTAAAAACTTATATTAAAAGCTTTATTTCTATGGATTCTGCCTAACTTTTTCAACTTTTTATTTCAAAAGGTACTACATCACCATAACTATAATGTCCATGTATAATATGAACGTTGTAGCCCCACCCGTTTGGTCAGAATTGACCCAAATGGCACGAAAATATTGAACAAAAAATCAAAAAACTTATATTAAAAGCTTTATTTCTATGGATTCTGGCTAACTTTTTCAAATTTTTCTTTCAAAAGGTACTACATCGCCATAACCTTAATGTCCATGTATAATATGAACGTTGTAGCCCCACCCGTTTGGTCAGAATTGGCCCAAATGTCACGAAAATAACGCACAAAAAATCGAAAAAAATCGTAAAAGTACGATATTCATGAGAAATATTTCTTCGATTGTACCCAAAAACAATACACCTCTAAGTTCAGAGATTTCGAAGGTCCTGTCAAATTTTCATCAAGATCGGATATGCCGTTTGCCTGGTAGAGAGTTAACAAACAGACAAAAAAACAAAAAAACAAAAAAAAAACAAACAAAAAAAAAAACACCCGAGCTAAATTTTTTGGGGGTCAGTGAAATTGAAGTCTTCGCTTCGCTCATCCAAATATCTTATATTCCAGTTTGATACAAGCTCTAAACACTCATGTTACTCAGTAAATCATTTATTTGTCTCGTACAAATAACAACTTTCCTATTTATTCACTCGCAAACATACTTCAGAGAAGTTCTACATTGTTCCCTTACTCTATGGAACTTAACATATAAGCTACGACGTCCATTAGAAATATCTCAACGTGTTGCCTGTCAGTGAGGAACGTAGTCGCATGCATTCCAATTCCAAACAGTTTCTTTCTTTCTTTCTTTCTTTCTTTCTTTCTTTCTTTGCATTTTGTTCTCGCGGGGGCGAAGGAGTTAGTCTGTTTTCCTCATTCGGTCTGAAAGCCTCGAGACGTTAGACGTATTCTGTTTACTCCTCGCTCTGCCTGGATGCCTGATGCCTCCCTTGTCTAGACGACAATGAGATTCCCTTGGAAAACACAGTCACAAATAACATTCATTAGATTCCACGAGCAACAATTTATATTTCAATGGAAGAGTATTGACAACAGATCCACGAGTCGAGTGAAGACAATGTTTAATTTAATATCTATAAGAAGACATATAACAATAACAAAACTCAAAAGGTGAACAACATATATTTCTTTATCATGAGATAAATGGGAAAAACAATAACAGGTTCTTATATGTATTCCCGTATGAGTTGTATAGCCAACCAGTTACTTTCAGTAAGTAAATATATTGTTAAATTGCTAAAATTCGCACATCTGGTAATTTAATTGTTTAATTTAAAAAAAGAGGGACTGATGTACGATAGCAGCCATTTTGAAAACAATTTTCCCCAAAATTATAGTTAAATAATATTTCACAACTTACTTTGTTAATGTCTGCTCCAGAAGGTAATAATTTGTTTAGATAAGATTTGTGTATATATTACTTAAAATCAGATTTAAATTGTCCATAAATACATATTGCCCACATTTATTAATAAAAAGAGTTACTCCAATGAAACAATTATTTACATTTTGTACTTCCAATAAAACCTAATAATCTTTTCATACACATACCAATTAACACTTTTTCCCATAAAGAACAAATTTATCAATTCTTCTGAATTATACACAGTTTTGCTTCTTCTGCAAATACCAACATAACCAACAAACAAGTATTTGATTGATTTGATTTTAATGAAATGTGTTTCTCTAAGATCCTGCTTTAAATTGATTTTTTGCATTTAGCGTACCAAAAGTACAAAAAGTACAAAAAGCTGAGGGTATTTTTACCGGACAAAAATCGCACAATGCAAGATATTAAAAATACACGTTTCAAAATATCACATGTCCTAGTCACATGGTTATAGTGTAAACTATAGCAAAAATGTCAGCCATCCAACTCGTATACTTTTAAATAAAACGATCCACAAATATGATTTGAAAATGCCGCAATATTGGGAGCTCGTATGGACGAAAAAAGGTTCAAAAATAGTTTTGCTCAAAAGACTATTTATGATGTTCTTACTCCGAAACAAACTGATGTTTTATAGTTATTTTGGAAAACTTATTTTCGCGCCCGCACATCCTTAACGTATCTATTATTTCAATATTTGTCATTGAAACGATAAGTGGTGATATAGACGATGGTGAAGGATGATTACAAAAACCCATGCCTAATGCGAGACTCAAACCCTCGTTTCCCTAGTGACATAAGCTTCGGATAAGCCCCCAATCGTATGAGCCATCGCGAACGGCATCTAACACAGAATCGCATGGAGAATTCAACTTTTGATTTGGATTAGACAATCGTTCATTACAGCGCTATGAGCACAGATCTGGCAACACTGTTCGCGTAGAGTTCAACAACTTTCCAATAAGCTAAGCCCCAGTTACATCCCCAACACTCATAACATGTACGAAGTCACGCTTTCCGGGCGCAAATCAACAATTATTAAGCCACTCCACCTATTGCGTATTAAACTTAGCTAACTGCTAATTGGCTCTTGAGTTTGTAATAAAACGCAATTCACGCTAAATAATAATCTGCTAGCTTGAAACAGAGGGAATGTTACGTCGAACATACAATATTTAAAGCATTGAGTTAACAAGCAAGTAGTAGTCTGTTTTCATATTGTAATTCCTTCGCCCAAGTAAATATGAGGACGAAATTTAAACAAAATATTATCAAAATTGAACGTTTACTTTAAAATTAATAATATGTTTCAGTTTTATGTGTAAATTAATTCCATGTCAATGCATGCGAGAATACTAGGTAAACTTACATTAAAAATGTCCATATGAACGTGGTTCACATCTTTATTCCAGACAGTTTTCAACTCGATTTGAATTGTCATAGTTTATTCGTAAAAGCTGATATTAAAAATTTTGATTGGACTTTTACGAATTTAGTTCTAAATAAATTGAATTTAAAAAGCGAAGTTAAGGGGGTGTATACACCTTGCACAGTGGTAACTTGTATATGGTACTTAATTCACTTAATATCAGTCAAATTACATTTTATTAACCCAATATTTTACTTGTGTGTATTCTTATTGTTGACAAACAGAAAAAAAGTAAAAAAAAATATAAACAGTGCGCTACAAGTATGTCGGAACCTTATTACGCGCAATTTTTTTGTCAAAGCATGGGCTGGCGTTTCCTTAATAAAATCTGTAAATATTTATCAAAAGAGCTCATTTTTGTGCGTGTTCAGAACAAGTCAACTAACAATGTGACCTAGGATTATAATTTTCAATTTCACCGTTTAAGTTTGACTAATTTTTTAAAACTGTCTTTCAAAATATAATTTTTTGTTAAGTTTTTGATCAAAATTTTCTAATCTATTTCACATACATCCACAATTGTAGGTAATTTTGTTTGTATTTACCTTATGAAGTTGTGTTCAAAATTTGGTACAAATTGGTTTAACGGTATAGAATTTATCTGGGAAACGGTTTGAAAAAAGTTCCTTTCCGGCAATAGCGCGCCAAAGTTTTGATTTTTTTGTAAAATCAAGGGAATACTCACAAACAGTCTTCGAAAAGAAATGTAGTTGAACATCAATACTGATTCATTTGAATGTATTTTCATTTCTATAAGAGATAATTGAATAATTTTTGAAGCTACACAAACTTAGCAAAATTTGCAATATGATAGAATAAAAAAAATTAAAATCTAAAAAAAATCAACTTCGGGCGTGGTCAGAGGGTGACCGCTCTGCCCTGAGACACACGTATACCACTGGCTAGAGCAGACGAGGGTTCGAAAGCTTATGTGAAAGCTTCGTTCTCTTCGACGTCTACTCGGCAGTCCGGGTTAGTGGAGGAGCCTACATGGCTGTCAAGGTTACACCGTTCTTTCGGATGGGACGTAAAGCCTTTGGTCCCCTTGGTACTTTTCGAAATGAGTAGGCTACGTGCCAGTACCGGGTTTCCCCTCCTCCCTTCTTCAGCATAATCATCATACATATCAGTGTTCACTGGTCACTCTAAAATTGCAGAAAATGCTGTATGTGGCCAATTCATAAATAAATAAAAACATGGTTCAATAATATAATAAACCTTTATTTGGTATCTGCAGACTAAACGGTTGCCTAGCGACACAGAATAATAACATACAAATAAGATTAATATCAAAAGTGAACAGCAATAAAAACATTTAACAGTATTATACATTTTTCCTAAAAACACGTATTGACTGTCGCAATTCTCATCATCTATATGTAACTATCCACAAAGATTGTGGAACCATGGTTTTATAAGTAGGTGCACATCCTGGCATAGTGCCACACTATTCTTTAACGTATCGATGTTGAGACTAAGTTTTAAGCAAATATCTAAAACGTCGTAACAAACGCTAGAAAAAGTAAACATCAAGTAAAATAGTAAGCGTTTATTTCCAATTCGCTTCCTAATAATTATAGAGAGTGTTAAAATCAATTCCTGTCTTGTCTCATTGCAAACTCTCTTTATCGCTCTAAAACTCGTATCGTCGCCTCCCACTTTACACTAATTAGACGTATTTAGAAGTGACAACGATGACGTGGAAAAAAGCGAAACACGGAATGTGGAAACGAAGTAAGTGAGGCGCTCATTTAGTCGCGTCTCGTTGTTGTTCTATGGCAGGGTAGCCTCTTAGCGGAATTACAAGTCGAGAACGCCAAGCAAGAAGCGAACAAAGTGTCTAGATCTAGAACACTCACGCCAATCTCGCCTTTTGAAATTGTTATGTCATTAATCTATCTTCTTCTTGATTTAAATAATGCTAGTTCTCGTGTACGTAATGAGTACTTTTTCTCTCATTTAAATTACATATGTGCAGTGAGATGAGAAGAAGTGGTTTTAACCACGTTGTTTCGGACGTTGAACGAGAAATGTGGTTGTATGAGGTTGGAATTAATTATTTTGTGTTTGAGTGTACAAAACAAGGTACAAAACAGAATGCACATTGATATAGTTAGTAATCTTGCGAGTATATTTAAAAAATGAGATTTGTGGATTAAGCTAAAGTGGTACGTTAATCGGTGAGGATATATTTCTGGAAACGCCACACAACGTTTATTGTCTTTTTATAACAAATGTGTTCTAATATTGGTTGAGATTACGTTTATAGTGAATAAAATGAAATTGCATGTTCATGTCAGTGTCCTGACATTCCGGACTAAGAACTTTAAAATAGGTTACCTAACTGCTTAGAGGAAAACACTAGTGTAACGTTTAAGACCGTGCTTAAGAAGATTTTATTCACAAATTATTTGTTTTCTTATTATAACTAAAACCACTCTGTTAGATGAGCGTAGCGAGCGAAGCGAAGATTCCATTTCTCTACACTGGAGAAAAAAATCCGGAATGTTCACAACAAATCACAATCGTAAAACTGTGATTTTCATAAGAAATAATTATTCGATTGCGCTCAAATTTTACACGAATATATAAATTCCTAAAATTAAGGTTCTGTGAAAAAATCATTACAATAGGATAATGCATGTAGGTGTCATAAGTCTAAGAATTGTTTAAAAAAAAAAAAAAAAAAAACGATTTTCATGAGAAATAATTTTTTCGATTGCGTTCAAATTTCACACGAATATCTTAATTCATAAAATTAAGGTTCTGTGAAAAAAATCGTTGTAATCAGATTAAGCATGTAGGTGTTATAAGTCGAAGAAAGGTTTTAAAAATCGAAAAAAATCGTAAAATTGCGATTTTCATGAGAAATAATTTTCCGATTGCGCTCAAAAACGTGGCAGTTCTAAGTTCAGAGATTTCGAATGCCTCCATAAAATTTCATTGCATTATTGGAGTATCGGTTTAGCCGGAATCGTGTTAACAAACACACAATAATACATACAGAAAAAAAGAAAAAAAAACATTCCGGATTTTTTTTCCAGTGTAGTGAAATGGAATCTTCGCTTCGCTCGCTACGCTCATCCAAAAATGGTAAAACACTCAAATTAATAAATAAACACAGGAAAAAATGAAATAAAATAACAAGTATTACATGTTTATCATTGAATAATAATCAAAACTAAAGTCACACAATCGAAGTAAGTTTCGCCTTCCCTCCAACCGACTAACAAGTTTTGCTGTCGGCTACCTACCTCGTACCGCTGCGTCTAGAAGGAACTGCAGGCGAAGACTTCTACCTTTTATCAGCCTATAACTTACCTGGTTTACGGCAGTTATAAACCAGGCCTCCAGCGTAGACCGGCCTCGCTGAAGAAGTGGCGAATTGAAAATATTACTCCTTGTTAGGCTCGAGATTTCCTCCTAAGCCGACGGAGGAGCCAATGGTAAATTGGTTTGAGGGAGGCTAATCGCATTGTGGGGGATTTACTTCATCCTAGAAGTCTTTGGAGAATTCAGTCTACGGATATATTTGGGGGGTAATTGATTGTTAAATCAAGAAATCTAACAAAAACAAAAAACATACGAAGTTGTTTGTGGTTGGTAAGGTTTTTATAGAGATGTGATTTTGGTTTTGTGTTTTTTTTCAATTCAGAAACCCTATCAAAGAATCTCAAACGAACTCTGAAGGCAATTATCTGAACGTTTGTAAAAACTCTTGAATTTTGGACTCGTGTTTTTTCAATTACATAAAGAAACATTGAGATAATATTTATTTTAAATTAAACTTTTATAGAACAAATAAACATATTAAATAAAATAAAATGAATTTTGCCCCATTCTTTGTAAGATAAAAACTTTTATGTTGCAATATTTCGAAATTGGTCACCTTCTATCCACTGGCAGACATGAAACATTATCATATTTACGAAAATAAATAGACAAATGTCTGCTTTTTATTGAACTCAATCTTGAAATTAAAAAATCCATCTCAGCGGGGTATCGACCCCCGTTCTCCCAATTGCCGGCCGGGTGCTTGCTTTTGATCAATTCAGATCTACAATGCACCAACAATCGAAGTTATGAAGTTAACCGTCCCGGTAGCTTAGGGTAAAGCACCCGACCGGAATCCGGAGACCGGGGTTCGATACCCCTCTGAGATGATTTTGTAATTAATTTTATGGATTGATTTCCATAAAATCAATTACGCCTAGGGAGTGTTTCCAGATTAATGAAATTAAGAAATAGCTTATACGGTTGTTTGACCCATTTTATGTACAACAATCTCAAAACGATCTGAAATGGGAACTGCCAAATAATGAATTATAAGTAAGTACTTTTAAAACAATTTAAGCAAAATAAATAAAAACGTATATAAAACGAATTTAAAAAAAATCAATTTTTCAGTATGTTTTTAAATATCTGTACTAAGTTGCATTTTAACTGTGTTGTGATAAAAGTGTATCCATCTTTTGATATTATTAAGTTTCCAACGTGCTTTACTTGGTCTTTGTTTCTCATAAGCGGTTTTAACAAATTGTATTATATTATCCGGGTGTACGAGTGGTGACAGCTTAGCCGTGTTAAATGACTGCAATTAAAACCCTGAATAAACCCTGTAACAAATTTGATTGTTAACTTTGTGACACTGACTTAAACCACAGCAGAAGCAGGGGAAGAAGATTAAAAGAATATTCTAGAGATTCTATATTATCCTTTGTTATGGAACAAGATCCGATCCCGCGCGCTGAGCTAAAACACGTTTTTAAATCTTAGATGAGATTTTAAAGTTTAAATAAAATATGGCCATTTTATAACGAAGGCCTACGAATCAATTCTGTCCTGTCTAAATTCTACTTAAATATGTTAATGTAACATATGGAATTATTATTAAAGACTTAGCTCTTCTGTTCAACATAAGTAATTTAATTTGTAATAGTTTAAACTTATTTTAATATACTATTTCGTTTACGTATTTTTTTTTTAAAATATGTTTTATAGTACAGCTTTCTTCCCTTAACTATTCGAAAAATCTGTTATTGCAGCCATCGTTGTGAGATTTTAAAACGCAGCAATTTTCAAATTTAAAAGTTAATTTTAAGCTCAAAAATATTTTTTTTCCAATAAAATGAAAAAAATGGTGGAAATTTTCTGCGCCCATAATAGTTTGCCTGTTACTTTTAATGCAATCATTAAAAATATACTTTCCATTAGACTTAACGAACGTATTTAAACTGTTTTTGGTGGAGGTGCCGGGTTTTATCGAGACCCCAACTTCCGGTCAGTTAAGACCACGCCTCTTGACCCCCAGGGTCACCAAAAAGTTCGTAGGCCTACATCAACTGCAGCCATGACCTTTTCACCTAAGACGTGACACATACGGACGGGCGGACATAAGAGCGATGCATTAAGGTGGGTTCCGCTCCTTAATGAGTCCGACTATAGAACATAATCTCATCTTAAATTTCACTTTCATACGGTCTTATAAAATTTTTATTGGAGTTTGTTTAAATTTTATGTCAAACAATGATTTAAGATATCGATAAGTAAATAATCTTTACTCTTCCAACTTCACATCAATATCCCCCAAGATAAAAAAAAATGTGTTTAACTTTGAAGTTGGAACCAACACTTAAAATAGGTGTTTTTACAACGCTTATATTAGCTTCATGTGCTTGTCTGTCTGTCTGTCTGTCTGTCTGTCTGTCTGTCTGTCTGTCTGTCTGTCTGTCTGTCTGTCTGTCTGTCTGTCTGTCTGTCTGTCTGTCTGTCTGTCTGTCTGTCTGTCTGTCTGTCTGTCTGGACGGAATCTTATAATCGATATTTCACCCACTTCTCAATGTCCAATCGAGCTAAATATTGTTTACACATACGTATTCTTGATGACAATAGATGAATCAACCAACAGATTTACTAATTAATCAATTAATTCATCTTAATTAATAATTAAAGTTTTATATTGGAATCGATATTTCACCCACTTCCCAATGTCCGATCGAGCTGAAACTTTTCACACAGACGTATGTTCTTGATGACAATAGATAAATCAATTAACAGATTCACTAATCAATTAATTCATCGTAATTAATAATTAACGTTTTATATGGGGATTGTTATTTCACCCACTTCCCGAAGTATAATATAATATAATACAATATAATATAAAAAAATATAAAAAAAAATATTTTATCGTTAAGACTATAAAACGTATAAAATAATATTCCACGACAAAAATAATTTTTTAAAACAACGCTTGAATTTAAATGTACTAAAAAGTAAAAAATAAATTTTCGCCCAACAAATTTTTGCCTTACTCGGAAATTAAAAGCGTTGGGTGCTTATGGTATTGATATAGATTACAGAATTTTGTTGTTCATGGAAGGAAAGCGCGCAACGCTTTTAATTTCCGAGTAAGGCCAAAATTTGTTGGGCGAAAATTTATTTTTTACTTTCTAGTACATTTAAACACAAGCGTTGTTTTAAAAAATTATTTTTTATGGAATATTTTAAAAATATCTCTATGTGTGTAAATAAATTCTTATTGATAATTTAATCAATTTAAATTTAAACACTATTTGGGTGAGAGGTCTTGTTACACAAATGAAAGCTTGCTTTTAAATCAAACAATATCTACACAGTTTTTATAATATATTAGTGCATATACTAATTAGATTATACTAAATAGGTTTAGCCATTTTGTCTGGACGTACGCCAAGCGATATATTTACAACGAAATGTGCATTTGGTGTGATTGTAAAATTAAACTGTTAACTGCAGTAGAAATAAATTATACCTGTTAAAATTACCTGTTTCGTATTCTCTCTCTCACACACTCTTCGCTCTCATGTTGCCCTATATAACGTGTCGATACAAATTAAGGTTATTTCCCACAAGAGAAGGCTACGTTCTACTTAGGGACCCATTTATCATTATTGTTCATCAATCAACTTCTCCCTGTCTTCATTGACGTTTCCGCGCATATCGGGGAACGTCGTTAGTATTACAATAAGTACACCTGAACTACGTGGAGTGCGATATATTCCCTGAAGACGATATTAGTTTTAATTCACGCCCTTAGGATCACAGCAGAAAACAAAAGAAAACGTTGAGACTAAACATGATTGAACACATATTAATATCATACAAACTTCACATTAAAGGGTTTCAGGACTATAAGTAATTAAACATTGAGGAATCGCAGGAAAATCTATGACTTAGGTAGTAAAAATTGATATGTATGAAAAATAAGGAATACGTTATTTATCGTCGGGTGGAAAAACAATTTAAAGGCGTTGATTAACCTGCATGTACCCCGATGAGTACGAAAGTGCTGCACGTGAGAGGATAAACGTCTGTACCAAAGCCTCATAAGATATTCCCATTGTGAAGGACATATTTCTTAAGGCAACACAATCGCTGAAAATTCCATTTATATTCTTTTTTCACGTGATACTAAGATATATTTATAGTATTTCATTATTTATTTATTATTTTAGCTCACAAAATGTGTTAAAGGTTGCTAGAACACGGCATGGCCTTAATCACAATAAGTGTCTAGTAACCTACTTAAATACATTTTATACAATAATAAAGAATTTAGAGGAAAGAAGCATGTGGAGAAGAGAAGAGGGTTTGAAATCGATTTGAAAACGTTTTAGTTTTAAATACTGCCATGCTAACACCTGGCTGCAACCAAAACGCTTGTCGAGTTACAATAAGGTAATGTTTGCTAGAAGCAAGAAAACAACGTCTTTTTGTAATTTTAATTGTGTCTATATTTGTAGGCAAATGTTTTTGGTCGGATAAAGAAGTTCTGATTATGTAAGATGCAATTAAGTTAAAAATATTCTTATTATGAAAATAGTGACATTTCTGGAATACTTTGTGCTGTCTACCGGGAAATAAGTGAACTAAATAATAATAGTTTAAGAACGTTTTCGGATCTGTATCATGTAAACGCATCATCATCTTTTCCAAACTGCATGTAAACGTAGTTTGTGTAGTGAGCTTCGTAGAATAACAAGTATGTATTATCCTTGATAGACACAACTCCCGCAAATTTATCTACACATTGTGAACCAGATATACCCCTAATGGAATGCACGAAAAAAACTCTGTTTTATTTTCCCTTGTATCTGGACAAATTCTCAAAATACGTAGAGGTCCATCAATCAATTTTTTTCTACAGACGTTTTTGGCGCGTATTTAACACACAGCAATGTTAATGCGTTATCCAATAGCCAAACAAAAAGCCATGTCATCAATCTAACTTAGAATAGATGATAGTATAACCGAAGTACAACCTTGGTTGCGCGATATTTATGTTGGTAGAAGGCGGTGCATACAATACGGCTCGTCATTGTGCATAGAAGGCTGTGCATGGTGTTCGTTTGGCAACAGTGGTTAGCCGGAGCAAAGCAGTGTTGCCTTTTGTAGCTGTGACGTTGCAATAATAATGCTTGTATGTGAGCCCGGAAATCGTGTGAAAAACTGCACGTTTTGGTTTTTAATAATGATTCTTTGTTCAGTGTGGTGCTACATAATGTATTATATATTTAACTTAATACATAGATAGGAATATAATAATTCATGTTTTAAACCTCCTACAACGAAGAAATACTCATTATTTTAAACTGGAAAGCAATTTCGATCGTACCATTGTGGCAATGGTAGACCGTGTTGAAATAATTTCGCATATAGTTATTATACATGCGTACTTCATATTTGATTGAGTGCATACACGGGGTTTACACTTTTGGCGTTTTAACACTTTCGTGAATTTTTCGCTTTCGTGGCTTTTTACGTTCGGGGTTTTACACATTCGGGATTTACACTTTCGGTGATTTAACCTTTTCGGGCTTTTACACTTTCGGGGTTTTGCACTTTCGGGAAATAGCTTTAAATTTTCGGGGTTTTGCACTTTGAAAAGATTCTCTGGTTTTGTACTTACACCGCATACACTTGTATAATGTATACTTAACACTAGTAGTGATTGTAGTAATAAGTGTATTGTATTGTTAGAATGTTAAGGACGCTACAAACCAATTTCAAATATCCGATAACTAGAATATAGATGCATCTTATTATTTTTTATATTATTATGCATGAAAAGTTAAAATATTGATACAATGTGCATTTCAAACAAATAATGTACAAACATAATTTTTCCCAATCAAGTTTTTAATATTGAGCAGGTTTAGAATTTAAAAAAGGCACATCATTGTTCCAAAGAATGTATGTTACGATCTATCTTTGAAACAACACAATACGTTTAAATAACCTCTCCCCCAAGCCTGACGCATTCTACCCTGAAATTTACGCCTTTATAATATCACTGCAAGAGATTTGAAATTAGAAATTTACAGAATTAAAAGTCAAAACATGAGTTAATGTTCGTGAAATTCAAATTAAACCGTTTAACTTTGGGGGTCAACAAAACCTTTGATTAAAAGTTGACATAAACGGTGAGATCTTGCTAGAAAGTTTGCTCAAACAAATGTAGGCAGCTGTAATAAATGAACTGAAAAGCTCGAGACTGATTAGGAGAGGTCCCGTCCAAGGTTTATCTTTACTGAAAGTTTTTAGCAAGGTTTTCTTCACTCGTTAACGCGAATGAAAGGGATCGAGTCCAGTTAAACAACCCTTGCCTCTTTACACCTTCCTACATCCAAAATACCTTGTTAATCACCTGCAGTAGCGCTAGCTAAGCAGTCCATAAGAGGTTTCCTACATTTTAAAAAAATAACAACATTTCAACTTACAATAATTACAATTTACAAATTAAGGAGATATTTTTTTAAATATCGGATAGAGATCTACTATTTAATCAAGAAGTGTGCCTAGTGCATTCCATAGATTCATTTTCATTAACGTTTATATTAATTTCGATAAATTTTATTTTAGTCGATTGTCCCACAACCACCGACAAAACTACAGCTAAGTCTTTACCCTCACCTAGTTTTCTAGACGCCAAATTATAGCTGTTCATTCCCCAACATGCTTGAAGATATGCTTTCGTCAACACTGTGCCTTCTGCATCCCCCAGTCACATAGCTTATTGAGCTCAGTCAGTAGGATAACATTACAGGTTTCACAAAGAACAAACAAAAACATTTCTCTAGGATTAAAATTCGTTGCACAAATATTTAACACCATTAAAATTGTTCACACGTTGAAAAAAGGAAAGTGGATCAGGTGAAGCGAATGTGTTACGAGCGGTAAGACGATAGCAGACAGGGAGGTGGCGAAAACAGTGACCTCAATAGATAAATGAAATTAACCTTTTAACTCTAACCCTGTTTTCCATGGACGTGACTGTTACATTGTAACGTGTGACCTCAATTGTATTTCACTTCTCAGTATTACGAACTTAACGTTTTACTCGATATCGTAACAACATTCTCAAAGGAGCAAAAGAGGGAGCAAAGCTACTTAAGCGTAAAGACAACCACCAATATTAAAACCAAACGAAATAACTGTTCTAGTGATATCTCGAGAACGTTGCAAAATATTGCAAAACTGTTTGCCGACAGCTAGTGGTTTTGTAAGGACTATAGCCTTCCTAAAAAAGGTTGTTATGTGATTGCAATTGAGTATTGTATTAAATTTTTAATTAATAAAATGAATATATATAAAATACTAACCGTATCGATTATTATATTTGAATACTTTTTCTTACATTATTGTCCTATCAAAACCACATAGGTGTCTGCAATCAGTTTTCGGATATTTTGCACCGTTCTCGATATATCGCGAAAAAACTTTAATTTCGCGTGGTTTTAACATTGGTGGTAGTCTTGCACCTTAATCAACATATCGTTAAGAAGTTAGAAGAAGAATACACAAATAAATTGTATTTTCATCCCGGTGTTTAAATCTCGTTGTTGGTCAAGGTACTGAGTATAATTAGGTATACGTATAAATTAATATTCCTCGCTTGTTCCGGCCTTAACAATGATGGAGGTGCCTTAACTCCAGGGTACCCAAACTTATTCTGTACCATTCTTGTTGAAGGGCAGTTTTAACAAAAATACGTATTATTATAAGAAGTCATGTTCGGTTATTATCGTGAGACGTGGCACACGCACAGACGAACGGTCGAAGATAAGATAGAGAGGACTTCACTCCCTTAAAATTATCAGTTTTTACTTTTCAATTTTCAATAATTATATGTCTCATAGGGTATTAGAGTCAAGATCTTCAATCAAGTAGTTTCTTCCGCGAAAGTGTGATTTTCCCCTGATTTGCTGTTCTTGTTTTTTGGCTTACCTCATATTCGTTTGAGTGGAATCGTCTAATAAATCAGTTTTCTTTCTGTTTTTCTTTTTTGATTTTTTCTGTTATTTCTTTTCTTTCTTTATTTTTTATTCCGTTTCTTTTTCTTTCATTTCCTTTTCCATATTTGGTTCGTTACTTAATTTCATTTAATATCCATTTTGAATTTGTTACCAACATTATTGTGTTATTAATACATTGTTGTTGTAATATTACTATTTCAAATATTTACATAACTGTAGTTCATTGTTGTGTCTGCATCTATGTAATTAGATGTATTTATTATCCACCTTTGTTAATCAGTTTCAGACGTTCAATAAATGAATAAATAATATAAATAAATCTGTACTTTAAATTTATGTTCAGTTGCTGAAGAGTTAATAAACTTTTTTGATTGAATAGGATAGACGGTAAATAAATAAATAAAATGATGTTTTTTAATAAAATGTTACCACTGAAAACTTTGAAATATTTTCTGAAACTTTTGGCGTCTCAACAATTCCAATGCATCTCAATACCATTCTCGAAAAAGTTATTATGTGTGTAATTTACAAATTTCACTTTGTGCATTGTTACAAATTTGCTACAATGTCAATTAATTTTACATTTTAATTGTTGTTTGAAAATCGTTGTTTGTTATTTTTGTATTTATTTGCTTTTATTTGTATTTAAATTTGTTCATATTAACTAATTTTGCAATCTAAAAACCGCTATCTAGGCAAATATTTTCAATCTACTTACATCTACACTTAGTTTTAGATCTACGTGTACATGGCTGTGAGAAAGATTCAGGTTGATTGAGAAAACCCAACACATATAAACCACTTCCCTCATTAATACAATTCTTTCCTGAGCTGCATTAGAAAATCCCAAGCGTGAATAAAACTCTAGAATTGTTGACATATTACACCCATTGTGTTATTTTACGTCCCAAGATAACTTTGACTAATTGACTTTTCTCTTCTCCCTTAAAAGAACGAGTAATTTCTTGAAAATTTTCTTGATTTTATCCCAAACAAAGAAGGAACAAACTTATTTGATCCGTCTTTCAATGAGACTTAACAAGAGCGAACAGTACGCGCTGAGGAGAAATGTAGAATGCTTTTGTTGTTTACTGTTTCTCTAATGACGTTGAAGTTCGCTGATTGCTCCGCTGTTTCTTATGGTAAGGGAATTAAGCCCAATCAAAACCTTGCCTTGTTTATGAAGACAAATGCAATCTTGTCTAAGTAAAGCTTGGCACATAATGTATACACCGAGGATTGTAATAAACTATAGAATTATTATATACACTACATTCTCTAGCAGTTGGTACTAGTCGATAGCAAGCTGCTCTGATATGCTCGGCCATTAAACAACTTAAATTCCGTTTGATGAATTCGAAGTTAAAATTAATTCATGATAACATATACACACAACACAAGAAATATGTTAGTTTATTATTTGAGTAATGAAAATGATTTGAGGTAATACATAGTTTCTCTCTTTTACCAAATAAGCTATAATTATTTAAACATTAAAAAAAATCAAAACTATCTTCAAACACCTTCGAAGATTCTTGCAGCACTTTGGTTGATATAATGTATGATACAATAATCATATAATGTAGTAAGTAATGTATAATGTAATTTTATGTCAAGCCTCGTCTTGCTCGCAGCCATGCACAACGCTATGTAAATGTAGTATATCCCGCGTCTGTTATCATGTAAAGCAATGATATTAATGTCAAGCCTTGCACAACGCTATGTGAATGTAGTATACATCGCGTCTGTTATCATGTAAAGCAATGATATTAAGTCCCGCGCCAGCCCAATAGCCACATTGAAACGTAACGTGCTGCAGCTGAGTTAACTCCTTGGCGACATATTAAAACAATAAACTAATATTATTACTCTGTGAGACGCGTAGAGTTTACTATGAGGGGGGAGGGGGGCTACGGATACAGTGTGATAAGAAGCGACACTGCGTACGGTTGAGACGGATGGTCGCTCTCCGTCCTCAGACTAGAATTTAATCCTGTTTCTTTCCCTTTCATCACAATTATGTGAATAGCTTGTAATTCTCTTGTTTTAGTTCAGTTCAGTTCATGTTTTTATTGTAAATGGATCACATTTTTTTACTGTATGTGAAAGTGTCATTTTACATGGTCAATTTAAAATGGTAAATCTACAATCAACTGTACAAGATGTCAAGTATAAAAATTCCATTGATTTTTGGAATTCTACGAACCTTATTAAACATATTATAATGTTTTAAATTTAATAGAAACAATTTTGGTATTAAGTTTACAGTAGAGGGTGACCATAATTTAAAAAAAAATATCCGGGAATTTCTAGAATACCATGGACTATGTGGAATAATAAACCTGTGAAGGTTAGCGCAAAGATTGAAATAGTAATGTAGGTAACAAAATCAATGAATTGTAAGATAAAAAATTTGATAGCATATATTAAAATTGTATAATCACACTACTATAAAGTGAAATTAATTAAAACGAACCAAAAGAAGAAAACATTTAGCTTTAAAATATTTTTAAATATTTACTTAAATGTAGTTCATTGTTGTGTCTGCATCTATGTATTTAGAATTATTTAGTTGTAAATCAGTTTTCACTAAACTGAATAGGATAGACGTTAAATAAATAAATAAAAATAAATAAAATAAATAAAAGGGAAAATAAGGAAAACACCAGAATAAAACTGAATAATTAGACGATCCAACTCAAACAAATATTGTGTTGTAGTACCTGCTTCATAGCCCGTTTCAAAGGTTTTCCTTAACTTTAATCAGCATGAACGACACTACCGCACCCCGTCTTTAAACCAGGCTTCAACCTAGTTTCAACCGTCAATTATAGAGCCAAGTAAGAGTAATTCACAGAGGCCAGGGGTTTTGGGTAAGGGTTAAGCTGGTTTAGTCTCTTCACAACACTCTATCTCCAACTTGACTAATGAGCAATTCTCAGCCCGTCAACAAACTTCTACATCTCTCTCCTCGTGTTGTCAGCTAATTGTATTGTAAACGTCAACGCGATTGTAGCGCCACTTCTCGGAGTAATCGCCGTCTGATATCTACGTGAACTAGACGTCAATAATGCACTGGCTCCGTGATTCCTCCTAGCTACAGCGGTCTCATGGATAAGGGATGGGTGACAAGCGCAGATCAACGAACCGAAATACATAGTTTATATAATAGAGGGGGTGTTTCATATATCACGTAAGCTTTGGGGCATGTTACAATGTCGTCGTGGATTGGCGAGATGGTGTTTGAGTTGGACGTTCCTTGGGGAATTCCCTGGACTGTGCGCTTACGGCGGCATTGCAATTAATGGACTTGTACATAGATGTATACATGAACTGTCCGGGTCTGTTTGTTTGTTTTGACTCTACCTTGAGAGCAGATTTTGGGTAATTACATTTATGCATGTCATTAACATGTTTGTTTCACCGTAACACCGACTATATGGGCTCAAACATTTAGTTTTGTTTTCAACATCTTCGTGTGTCTTTTTGTAATCAACATATTATTTGCAATTCGTTAACACATATATCTGGATATACATCATTTTTTTACTAGATTTACCATGAAGAGATTAACAACAATTATGAATCGTATATTTATTCTAAGTTAAAGTGGCATGTAAATTTAACTGCCAGGTAACTTGTTGTCACTATGGCAACCACCAACCAGAAGCCTTGTAAATATTTTCTTAAGAGGACTCACTGGCAGATGGATTTTAACTAGGCATTGAAATTCTTTACCTCAATTTATCAGATTTCTATTTCAAATCTACGGGTTTTATTTCATGAATTCAACTACAACTGGTTTCTGCCTCTCCTTGGTACTTTCATTAAAATAATTACGCATAAAATATTGTTAAACATAGTTAATTATCGATTAGTGTATCTTTTAATTTTTGAGATATAATAGTTAGCACGCTAGAGATAGGCGTTCACTTATTGGGACTTGATTTAAGATTGTGTCACATTTTACATTTGGAAAATAATTGAGGTGTTCCATTCGAGGATTAAGAATCTTTAATATGCCCTGATATCTCTAAATAAATAGTTTTATTATCTAGTGCAATCACCTGAACAAGAAGTAAATTAACAATTAGCAAGCAAGTATTTCGATCCCCTCCAGCGAGACACTAGTCTCATTGGGGGCTTATAAACATATTTTTAATTTTTATGTATATTCTGAATATTCATGGAAATTAAAAAAAAATATGAACTTTATAACCCTTACATAATTATACATACGTACATATGTACGTAAGTACTTAAAAGTGAACTTAATCAAGTATAATCAAGAATCACATTCAAAATCTAAATTATAAATGTGATATTTAGAATTACCCTAAAGCTGAGATAATAAACTTGTATTGTTAATATCATAATATAAAACGCTAGACTACAAAAATGTAAAAAAAACTCTCTCTCATAAACTTGCCTTATTTTTATATGTTATGTTCCATGCAGGTACATTATGTAGGTTAATGCTTGCCCTAGTTTCGCCTGGTGGCAATTGTAAGTCTGGAGAGCTCTGTGCATACTTAAATAGCTTGCATTTTATGGTGAGATTAGCTCGCTGAAACCTGTCCTTCACTCTAGGTGAACTACATACTATCCCAACACGGGGAAACTAGTAAACTATGCTGCACTTAAACCGAGTAACATTGCTTGCGTACCACAGTAAGGGGCATTTAAAACTGCGCGTTGCATTGCCACGTAGCTTTTGAATGTACAATGCTTTCAGTTAAAGAACACAATATTTTAGGAGTTTATTGTTCCATGTTTAATTATCCGTTTATTTTTTAGTCAATTAACCTGATTATGTGCATTTTAAATTGTAAGTGAGCTTTGCACACGTATATTGAAGTTTGTGAATGTACAATGTATACAGCGAACCTTTGTCGGAGTTTGATATGCTTCTGTAAAGTTTTATATTATGATAATTCACAACTTTAAGGATTTTAGTTTTGAATATATAAATATTTATTTCTTAGTAAAATAGTTTTAGTTAACGAATTTTAAACCAATATTTTCTGAAGGAAGAGGACAGTAAATTACATCGCTAATGATGTATGCAATCCCAATAACGTATAATTATTTAATTTCCTGCAAATAAGTATAAATTAATTGTAAAACCATTCGTCACCTTTTCTGTTAGTAAGAATTGTGTTTTATATTTTCTTGTCATGTTTTTAAACACTTTTGGAAATATATTTTAGTTTATAGGTTAATATTAGGAGAAAGACAAAAACGTGTTCCAATTCACAAATTATTAACGAATATAACTAATCAGATACAATGACCAACTGCACGTAATATTAACCACAATCTACAGTGGCTCATACAGTCTAGGTGAATATGTATGTTATGGACGTAGGTCGTAAGCCCACTTGCGTATGGATTTGTATAATTGCAGTTAACCCTTTGTAAATAATCAATCAACAAACACAAGCCGACGATAAATTCAGATTAAAAAATGTACTTAACAAATTTAGAACATTTTGTTTTCCGATGAAGAGAGTGACTTTTGTCATCTTTCAAGTTTTGAAAAGCCTTCACTTAAAAACCCGAACACTTACAAACTTCCATCTTGTTAAATTTCAAATGAGTTTATCAAGATTGAAATTCGTCCTTTCAACTTTTTTGACAAGGTCGTTTAAGTTGGTTAAACTTAATGCATGTTTGAACATTTCCTATTAAGAAGTGCTCCTTAAAATGACATCAACGATGGCACGTCGTTTCAGGCCAGGGAGAGGGAGATAAACATTGACATGGCATGACATGGCCAACGTCTCGTGGAAATTATAATCGTATTACTGAGCTGAGCGCCAGTCAGTCAACGGACTGGGACCCACCTAAGGTTTTTGTGAGTAGGGTTAAGAGGGTCTGTAGCTAATATTGATCGGACCTTGCAAGTGCTTAGCTTGCGTCTTAATACGCTTTGTGGTTGTGAGATGTTGAGTAGGCATTTGAGAAAATGTGGAAACACATTGATGTTAGTGCAATGCTTTTCGATTCTAATGAGCTGTTTTATTTATTTATTTATTTATTTATTTATTTATTTATTTATTTATTTATTTATTTATTTATTTATTTATTTATTTATTTATTTATTTATTTATGTATTTATTTATTTATTATTTATTTATTTATTTATTTATTTATTGATTTGGGTTTCTTTAAAGTAGTAACTTTACATGTTTCATACAGGTTTTGTAATAAATCCCTCCTACTTGATGCCCAAGACTATGAAAACTAAGAGCTAAGAAATAATTAATAGTTTTACTAAAAGTAAAATTATTATTTCTTGCATTGCCTTACATAAGTCAGTCCATAATAACATTCATTATATTATTGCTTATATACTGTGCGTGGTTAATAATATATACCTATATATACTTTATTTATAGGCCTACATAAGTACTATATACTTAATTAAGTCTATTCCACCCCGTTTTTACATTATCTTAAATATGCAACTTAGTACAAATTTAGGGAATGGAATTAAATCTGGCGCTATAAGAACATGAAAATAATCTTTTTCAAATTTTCTGATACGGCACACGGCAAATATTGCATCTCCAATATAATTTCAAACTGCAATACAACGTAGATGTAGATCGATTTGTATGTCGATGAAAGTTACTCGATACTTAACTAGAAACTATCCACTCTTCGATAATTAGTTTGACAAGCAAATATCATACAAATAATATTTATCACAACTATGAAAAAAGTATTATCTTTGTTCATAAAGTGACAACTTAATTTACGCTCACTACTGTACATTACTCCACTGAGTTTGACGGGATAATACGTTTTATTGTTAATTTACCAGGATTACCAGGGAGGTATTATGCCACCTGTTTTGAAGGTTTATTCGCTTTGATGAGGATTAATATGGGTTTTTCCCGTTTGCTAACGTTACAGGCAAACAGCGATAGTGAGATAAATAAGAATACTGTAATTTTAGTTTACGGTTTTTAAATCCCATTAGCGAGCTTGGAAAAACGTAAACTGAAACTCATTTGTTTAATTGTAAATTATTATCGTTCTCTACCTACCTGTTTTCATTCTAAAGGTAAAATATGCGCGCTAGACCCATTTATCTCCTCCAAAGCATAAGTGAGTGCTAGTTAATCAGCTATACACGTCATTAAACGCCCGGCGAATTATAGTTTGTAGTTGAGACGATATAGAACATGAGTTTAAGGCTAATTACTGATCGCTCAACTGAGTGACATCACAGTTCTTTAAAACTTTGTACGGCTGTCATTAAGTAGAAATGAAGTGCTCTACAGCCACCCTTCTCAAAATTAAAATTTACGACTTTCAAAAATAGATTGGTTTTTACGAATTTCGATTTATTTATGGATTTAATTTACGCACAATTTGTGTTGTTACAATTATCCTAGAAGTACTCATGTAACTCAATCAATTTGTTTTTATCTTTTTCAACTTCTGTATTTTTAGATTTAGCAAATTTTTGTATTTATTTGTTTTTTAAATCTTGCATCTTGCAGACAAACAAGTCTAATTTAGGAATGCATAAAAGTAGAGAAACTGTCCTAACCTACAACTGTCCTTACTGTCTGTGTTGTCAGAATATCAATGGCATTTCCCTTCCAAGCGATAAATTAATAATTCAAACAACATAATATCTCTACGACTTTTTTTCGAAAATCTTTGTTATCATGCTTAAATTTTTTTTGCTAATGTTTGCACACTTAAAGTTACATAATATGTCAATTAATTAATCTAGTTACTTCTATGCCTTTGTGATTTATTTAACGGATACATTATTTGTGTTTACTTACTGCTAACAAATAGCTAACTTACGTTTTAGATGTTCAGCATTTCCTTGGTTGTTCTTTATTGCCAGTAAAGAGAGAGAAAGAGGTATTCAATTCATTGACATAGAATCCCTTCGTCCGTCCGTCCGTCCGCCCGTCTTCCATTTGCTTTTCTCTATCAACTGAAATAAATGAATTGAACAAGACTTTTTTGAAATGTTTAAAGAGATAACCGTCAGAATTGAGTGAGTTTGGAATGAAATTGGTTTATCTGACATCGTTACAAAGAGGTTGATTTGCTTTCCATATTATATTAATATATTTATTCATATTATATTCATATTGGAATTTATTTTTGGTAGTTTATTTTATATTTACACTTTTGTTGTTCAAGTTTTACTTATTTTATTTATTGCATTTTTTTAAAATTTCAGTAAAGTTGTTCGTGTATGTAATAATTTGTCACTTGTGTGTTAGCAAAACCTGTTGTTAGAGACAAATAATAATATAAATCATCCGATTCTCAACCCTTGTCCCAATGAAACTCTCCCTTCCACTTCGGCTGATGATGATATTGATATCCATCTCACGGGCTCGCCAACTCCCGCTCTCTGATTCGACAGCCGTTGTGGGAGTGATCGCGGCCTAAGTGCGGGGCCGTGTAGGCTCTCGGAGATATTGAGAGCGGTTTCATTCGTGGGAGACAGGTGCATGGCCGAGTGAAGAATAACTTTGCTGCTTTGCGTTCCACCAATCACATCGCGAGGAACCGACACTTTGGGGTTCGAGGTGCTATGAGTTATTAATTGTAAATTAGTCCACCTTTTCGTAGATCTCAACTGGCTAATTTCTGTCCTGGATTTGCAAACAAGCTAACAGGGAAGTTGTATAACATTTTATTTCGCCTTCGATCTTAAACTTTAACAACTTCGAATCTACTATTTACTCCGTTTTTCGTGGATTTTGTTGGTTCAAGTCTTTATTGTTGCAATATTGTTATTAGAGACGATGAATCATTTTTGGTCTGTCTTGGACGATGCCTTGTTACAAATATTTTTTACAATAACTTATTTTCTCCCTATGCCAACGTTTATTCACACAGCGGTAACTAAACTATTGTATATTCCAACCCTGAAGTTTTAGCCATCAGCTCGATCGAACACACTAACCCCACGAGAAACATAATGCTTTCATACAGTCATTTACACATTCATTGTATGAAAGTATACTCGACTCAATCTCCAACACATAAGAAACATGACATATTATTATTTATTAAAAACACATTTCACACAATAATAAGCGGAAAAGTAAAACATGGTGGTGTAGAATAATTGAGAAAGAGAAAATAGAATAAATTTGAGGAATACCAAACTATATTTTACTTTCTGCAAGTTGTAAATTGAGACATGAGAGTAAAATAACAATTTCTAATTTGTTGAAGCCCTGCATGTAAAGTAGACAGATTCTTTCAATTACACTTTCAGTGTCGTATCAATGTTATTAATGTCGTATCAGCAAGTTTCTATGAAGTCAAACAAAGTCATAGTTCTGTTATGTAAAATATTAAGAATATGAAGAGATGTTGTTTTACGATTATAAACAACATATCGTATCCATATTTCAACAAATTTAAATATTATTATATTCAGTGCCCTTCCCTATAATAAGTCTTCTTGACCCATATTTCAAGCGTTTTAATCTGCTTTTTATACGGGTTATATTGTTAAAAATTGTTCAGAGCCAATAAGACTTAACTTTAGAGTATACTGTGTATTGTATGTTAACGATACTCGTAAAATATCAAATTTCCTACTTTAATGATTACAACCTAGAAACATATAGCAACGTATGTAGACTGTGCATTCCCCTACGCGCTTCGAAATAATATAATCACGAATGAGAAATTGCATTTCAAGAAAAAGGCTCCGTTTCAGATATGAATGCTGAAACAGTTGATTGAGAAAACTAAGATTAAAATCACTGACCTATTTGAAGAGTATTTCAAATTCTAGAGCTTGACCTAAATATTCTATACTTTATATCGTTTCTTGTCTGCCGTAAGCATTTAAACTTCTATCCGAAATCGAATAGTAAAAGGAATACAACTAATATCTGAAAGATTTTCTCTTTTTATGTTTAAAATACTTGAATATATTTTCAATGGTTTTCCTTGATTTATGTGCAGTCTGTATTATTGAATAAAAATGTTACTTTAATCCTGCCCTAGTTCAAACTATGAACGAATTCACACATAAACTTGAATCACACTAACGACGTATAATGAAAATATAAAAACAAAACACACAAATAACAATTTAAATTTAAGGCTTTCGCGCCCCGATATATTATAAAGACAATTCATTAATCGGGTCATTTCGCCGCGTCGAATATATTTGTTTGTCTTGACAGTTTTAGTGTTAGGCGGGGGCCTTGCCATGGGTAACTGTCTGTTTTGTTTACTTTGTTTTTATACCTAGAGCCTTGTCTTCACATATTTTTTTTAAAAGTTATTTAAATTTAATTTGTTGTTTTCTGTCGATAACCCTCACATTTGGGCTGAAACGTCAAAACAATATAATATATTCAACGCAGCGAAAATAAAATAATATGCTAACTACATGTCGATTTCTTACATTACAACTCGGAAAACTATTTCTAAATTAATATTATATACAATTTTGACGTTTTGTGGAGATTGTACGTCATTTCAAAAACTGTATGCTAAAAATATGCAAAGAGGGGACCAAAAGTAACATTGATATTTATATTTGAAATAATTTATATAACTTGTTAAAGACATCAACACATTTTATCCCATAATATTTAATAAACTATAACGGCATGTTGTTTCATAATTAATAAAGGTGCAGTTTACTTTATTCAGTTCATTTTGCTTATCATTAAGTAATATTAACGATCAATTTTATCCCGATATATTATATAGTTTGCAGTATTAGATCGTGAACGTAAATCATTAATTTACATAAATGTCTCGAACATGAACCATGTTTATAATTTGTTAAATCCAGGTCACGTATTTGGGTCATAAGGATGTTGTGATCAAATGCCTGTAACTAATTCATAGCTCAAGCTATTGGGGTGGAAATTACCGGAAGCTTGGGGCTACACGATCACCGCATTATCAAACTACAAACTTCATATCCTAGACAGCCACTAGTTTCCTTTAATTATTGTTTTTTTTTCTTTCTATAACTAAATCATAATTAATTTGTAATTAAGTTTAATGGAATAATCTTCTCTGATTTTAACCAAACAGCCTATAAATATTAACTGTAAGACTAAATATTTATTTAAATCATATAATATACATTGAAGACTTTCGAAAGTCGCGAAGTTAACAATTAATACACTAAGCACAGACCTTTATATTGTTATCAATGGTGAGCTACTTTAGAATTAAGAATGGTACTAGAAGGAAATGAAAAGCACATATATAATCGGCACGACAAGCGGTGTTGACAGTACTTTATTATAAGACTATAAATAATAAATATATACATTTTATTTTAGAGTCTGCCCACTCAGTTATATAACTGATTTTCAGTGGGGGACTTTAAATCAAAGCGACCAAGCCAACCCTGCAGGCCCCAACGCAATCGACGAGTGAGCGATAACCAACCAAAGATCGATATTTTTAATAGGAAATATAGCAATCAGTGGTATGGACAGTGCGAACACCCGCGAATCAACGCCAAAATCAACAAGGCCGATTCAGAACAACTCTGAAATTTATTATGTGCTTCGTTGCTAGGACGGCTCCAAAGTCACCGTTTACAAACTCCTAAGACACAAACTGATGGATGGAATCAGAAGTTAAAAAACTTCTGACTTCGACGGGAATCGAACTCTGGACCTTCTGCATTGGAAGCAGATACGCTAACAACAAGACCAACGAGCCACACAATTAATTGAATGTATTAATTTAATGCTGGGTCCGCACGTCGTTCTTTTGTAGGAATAAAGTAAAGTTTTTCCTTCTTTTCATTAAACATTTGCCATACAATAATCATATAAATAGTTCATTTATTTTCCCCTGACATCTGGTGTAAGTGATATGTACGATGATAAGGTTGTTAGTATGATGTGCATATTAAGGCATTTAAAATGAATGAAGACTTTTATGAAGCAAATTATTTTCGTAATTTCCTGATAATCTATAATATTATTCATTTCGGCTTATAAATGTGGTATGTACAATACATAATTAAACAATTTGCATTTTCACCATAGCTTTTATTTGAACACCCATCGACCCAGAAGGAAATCAAGGGCTGGATACAGTAGATGCCAACTAGGCACCTTGATTTATATACATGGTCAATGGTGTACATAGATAACCATCGACAATGTAGCTTCAAATTGTAGAGTCGAGGCGCCAAATGGTTAATTATATTATTTTAATCTTGATATTGAAGACTACTGTCTAAAACTCACACTTTTGTAACTATCTCCAATTAAGACATCTTTATTGTAACGATAACTTCATTTGTGTTGCTCGTTGGTCTTGTTGTTAGCGTATCTGCTTCCAATGCAGAAGGTTCAGGGTTCGATTCCCGCTAAAGTCAGAAGTTTTTTAACTTCTGATTTGGACTTAAGTCCATCAGGTCTTGTCTTAGGAGTTTGTAAACGGTGACTTTGGAGCCGTCCTAGTACGAAGCACATATATAAATTCAGAGTTGTTCTGAATCGGCCTTGTGATTCTGGCGTTGATCCGCGGGTGTTCGCACTGTCTTTACCACTGATTTCTATATTTCCTATTAAAAACATCGATCTTTGGTTGGTTATCGCTCACTCGTCGATTGCGTCGGGGCCAACAGGGTTGGCTTGGTCGCTTTGATTTAAAGTCCCCCACTGAAAATCAGTTTTACAACTGAGTGGGTAGACTCTAAATACAATTTATTTATTTATTTATTTATTGTGTTCATTTTATGAGGCTATAAGAAGACGGCATTCACATTCACATATTCATGATCTTCCTCTTGTTTTAAAATAGTACCCGGCATTAATATTACCACCCTACATCGATGGTTGAGTTTGTTTTGTAATGTTTTTATCCCTGTGTTCACATTCTGACAGTTTTATAGATACATCTGTTTTAGTTAGCGCTGGAAAACATAATAAGCAAAATGAAGTGCATTTTATGCATTAATAATGCAACTATGAAGATGGACATACATGTTATTTTATTTATCAGATAGTTTACTCCATGTTCATATAATATGCCAGGTATGTTTATATTGTACGTAATACAGTTTCCCTGTAGTACATTCGATGTACATTTTTAATGTGACGTGAAATTGTAATACACGTTTCAAAAACATTTGCTTTGTCGTAAGTTTAATTCCCACACAAGAAAAACTTGTAAAAATACAGCCAAACCTTGCGCACAAAATGATTGAGAACATTAAAACAGAAAACTATCCAAGAAGCTATGCGAGCTCTCACCCTTAGTCGCTGCTAGAATTATCTTCTCAACCGAAACACTCCACTACCAACTAATGAATATTTATACTCCAGCATTTTTCCGCTCTCTGAGATCAGCCATAAAAACTCATTATTCAGACACAATTTTAAAAAGAAATACTTTTCCTTTTGTAAGTTATAGTAACCGTAGTTCATAATTATGTTGGGTTTGTGAGTAGGGTTTGGGGGGTCACACTATGTCAAGTCGTAGTATTGAGTTGTGTTTCACAATCTATTTCTCCAATTTTTGTTTCAGTAACTCTTGATCACGTCCCATAAAAAAAACATTTTTGATGATTTTTAGTTAATAGTGATAATACATAATTAAACCATAATAATCGCCAGTATGATACGATATAAAAAAAATAACATTTTTCATGATGTGGCGAGTAAGATTTAAAAATCACATATAAAAACAACCAGAAATCATCAGTCTACACTTCGGGGAAACGAATCATAAAAGATCGCTGCAGATATTTACTTTTTCATTCAAATAACAAATAACAATAAAACTAAGGGCCTGTTTGATATTGATACGTTTATAGAGGAACACGAACGGATAATGTTACCACTTCGGAAAGAAATATCCACAAAAATAGAAACCAACATAATGATCATGGACTTTACTTTTCAAAGAAAGTAGCTTTGTTTGAGCATTTGCTGTGTGCATTTGCTTTCGCACGGCATTGGGTGACTCGTGGGTGAGATGATGGGGTGGAGATATTGCTAAGGGTGTTGTTTGCGGTGTTTGTGGCCGGGGGGGGGGGGGGGAGGGGGGAGGGGTAAGAGAGTTGTAAGAGGGAATATATTATAACATTTTGGAAGTCTGTCAGAGTTTGCGAATGTTCCTTGCATGAGTACTTAAGTAAAAATCTTAATCTTACAAACTCAATATTGTATTTATATCATAACGCAATAAATACAGTGGGGTAGAAGGTCAAATGATTACCGAGGAAAATTTATTAATTTATGTTTCTGTAGACCTAATTATCTTGGCTTCAGAGCAAATTAATAATCTGTTATCTGTTCTCGAGCTTAGATTGGGTAATGGTTGATTTATTCATAAATTCATATACTAAACCATTCAATTACTTTTTAAATGTGTGTAATTGATTTTATTTATTATAACTTGTAGTGATGATCGGAAGTGTACGAACCCTGGCCAGTATCTGAATACAAACAACTTTTTTTAAAGTGGTCAAAAGACTTCTCATCAAACAAATGTGCTTGCGGGCGCTCTCACGCTGTGGTGTAACGCAGGGTTAGGTACTTTCTAAATCGGCGTAATGTAGTTTGGTAACAACGTTGTACACGGCAAGTTGAAACCGTGACTCTGTATGCAAATTAATTGTGCTTTAAAACTGTGGCGCATGTTGGTGATATTTTTTGCAGAAGTCAATCTAACAACAAAATAATTCAGTTGTAAATACAATCATAGTTCGTCATCAATTTAATCACATAAACCTTTAAGTGCAAACTGTAATCTATTAAATGTGATCGTGAATTATTTGTCCTACTGTTCCAAAAAGTACTTTGTGGTATGAATTTATATTGCTTTTTTCGTAGAAAAAAAACACTGCAAGGGTACGTCAGTTTCAACTCTTCTGATGAGGCTATTGTAGAGTGTTTAGGTTGTTGACTGTTGTGAAGGAAATACCCTAAGATCTATTTAAGAGGGCTTATCCCAGCATTCCCCTTAATGAGCAAAGAAAACTGGACAAATATTTCAGTCAGGAATGCCGATGGTGTAGATCGTACCCACGACCGCCAGAATCTGATTCGTGCGCGTTGAAAAAATATTACTCCAAAGAATTGCTCATAATGGTAAAAAAAAATGCATTTTGAACTTAACCCTTTATAGGTTAGTGGTACAAATAGTTACCACTTTCTTTCAAAATCTACAAAATTAAATCCGTTAGTTTTTCATACTTTACACCCGGTCAAAAAGCTGATTTGTTTTGTTCTGAATTGTAGCATTTTCCCTTAATTCTAATGATATCAACGATTTTAATAATTGATCAAAAATCGAATTGTGTATAATAACACAAAAATACACAAATTTCCAGGATGTCCCGGATATTTTGTTTTGCCTGTTGTAAATTCAATTTGAACATGTAAAAAAAGTGAAAAAATGAAAAATTGCAAAAATCTTATTTTCGAAAATGAACTCAAATTTTGGGATTTTTTTAAAACTTTGATAGCAATTTGGATTTCAAATCAGCATTTTTTTTCATAAAATATCGAGGAAAAATAAAAATTATTCTAAAATTCTTAAAAAATCAAAAATTTCAAATTGTTAAGGTAAAATAAAAAATTATGGATAAAAAGTTTTGCCCTATAAAGGGTTAATATATCCACCTTTGTTGATTTCGTAAAATATCATTACCAACTTTGCATTGAAGACATTTTACCAGGAAGTTTCATATCCCTCCTCGTTTCACATGTCTGACTAGTGTGAACTTGTCAACACGCCCCGTTTTCTAATTACGTCTCAGTCGCATACTTCACACCACTTCAAGACGTCTGCAAGCACAAGTCGTCAAGGTGGATAGAACTAATCCGAGCATGATGCAGACGACTTCCTTGACTTTATACCTCACCAATCACGCTACAAACATGTTAAGATGTCTGCACATTGAACTTACCTCTCGTATAGAGGAGCGGAAATTTCCGTTCTTGCAGGATGTTAATACGAGACTCGTTGCATAATTAGCTGTCAATGCTAATTGAAATCTTGTGAGTTGACGAAGTGGAAAGAGGTTCAGATAGTGTACGTTACACAGCGTCTAATTAAATTGTTTGGGACACTTCTCTTCTCTAAATGCGACTAACTTTATAAAAATACTACTCAAATAATACTTATTTTGTATACGAATCAATGTCGGATGTCCAACTATTATTTGGACGTGTCGCTTTTTGGTCACCCGACCTCAATCTTAATAATTTATATGATAATATATTTATATTAATTTACGTTTTTTAATTAGACTTTTGCTTTTGAGCAATCTTTTGTACCCGTTTGTGAGTAAGAAGTTCCTTGTTGATATTGTGAAGTTTAATATTTTATAAGTAGGCACTTAGCAATAACATTTGTTGAGTAAGTGACGTGTTCGGCCGTTCCAGCTCTCAAAACTTATTTTATGCATTTACATTTGGTTTTGGTGGAGGTGCCGGGTTTACTATATCTACGATATTCTGTAAATCAAGTCGAACTAACAGTCCTATGGCAAATTGCCAAAAAAATGAAAGTAAACATAATCATATTTACTGACGTTTAATATGATGATTTTCATTATACAACAAACGTGTAGAAGTGATTATATGCTGTCGTTATTTTGTTTTATATTAAACTTGTGTTGTTTGTGTGTGTTTCCATATAATGTGTACTACGTATATGCACATGGGTTTTTATAAAATATAATGTTTATTAATCTAGTCGATGAGCGAAGACATTACATCAATAATTACTAAATACTAGATATTAATTTTAAGTCAATGTCAATGTAAATTATGTACTCTTTAAAAATATATCGTTCTTAAATTCTAAAACTTACAAATTTATAGAATATATTCAATTTTTTTTTAAACTTCCGCGTAAATTGTACAAAATAACACACATTCACTACAGTCATGACTCTTATATTTCAATGATTGTGTTGCGTTGAAATAGTAAGTACAATTTCATTTCAAATTAATTGAGTAAAATTTGTTATTTTAACTAATTATAATATTTTTTTTATTTGCTCAGTAATGTTTGCTTTAGTGAAAGATAATGAAAACGCTTCCCACTCTTATTTCACGTCAACATTTTTGGCTTGACAAGCCAATTTAAATGCCAAAATCTTATTTTAACTGACAGCCGTACAGAAAGACTCCAGTATGTTTGATATCTGTTTCTTGACATCGAAATCAAAAGTCAAAATTTGAAATTCCTTCAGGGAACCGAATTGAAAATGACAAACCACTGACACTGTCTCAAAGATTGTTGCTCTTCGTTTTAATTTTGCATTCCATGTTCATTTAGTTTCGAAGCTGTTTATATTTTAGGAATGTAATTTAATTTATCTTATTTAAAAAAAAATTTCATATAAGTTATTAAATACAATGACTTAGATATAAATAATGAAATCAATATGATTAAAATTTTCAAATTGTATTTTGTATTACAAAGAACAACTAAAAGTCTTAAAATTGCATTTCAATATAACCTACAGACAGATAATCTCAACAATAAATTAGATTTTGATTTAAATGCAATCGTACAGTTTTATTGCAATTTGCAATGCAAATGATTTTCCATGCATTCATTTCATTTCTGGAATGAGAAATTAGAACGAATCACTTAGTTCTAATTAGTCACAGTAATTATATTTTAATAAAAATATAATTTGCAATTTCTTCGAAACGGTTTAACAAAGTTTCTCCTGCTATGGTCATGCAATTCAAAACTAAACGAAGACACAGTTCTTGCAGTCAGTTTTAACGTTCTTGCTCAATAAAATAAGTAAAACTTCACACTTTTATACAGTAATAAATTAATTGTTAAATATTACAAAATTACGCCAATCATAAATGTTAGTCTTTGGCTTTTTAGGAGCGCTCTACAAACAGGTAGATTAATTGACACACCTTCCTCGAGCTTTGCTTATAAATAATAACATTGTGTAATCTCCTAGCTGAACCTTTCTTTTTGCCTCTCATTTCCCTGTAGATTTCCTGCCACTAAATATTTAAACGTTAATTATATCTTATTATTTTTATGAGTGTTTTTGAGATGCTTGCATAACGCTTTACGCATTCTGCCGAGTTCATTGCTACTTATATTCATCTCTTATCTTCAGTACCTTCTTAATGCCATTAAGAATTAAAAATAAAAACTTAAAATCGTATTTGAAATCTACCGAATTTGATTTTTATTATGGGACTTATTAAATCTAACCATCCTGCTAATCCAGTCGGCTTCGACACCATCGACAATGGCCAATCAGCGACGGGTATTTTAAATAAGAATAACCTTCCAAACAAGTTGGGTACTACCCAATCGCAGGTACGCCCGAATCAACTAACCTAAAATTTATTATGTGTTTTTTTGCTATAGGACGGTTCTGAAATAACCGTTTACAAATTTCCAACCGAAATTAGGTCTTATTCAGAATAAACAGTTTTTGTTCTTTAGCGGTATTTGGTATTATAACTCGGGGCATTCTGCATTGAAAGCTGGAACTTCTAACGAATTGATCAACGAACCACACAATCAAGAGTTTACATAGTCTGACAAACCTGTAAAGTGTCGCTTTTGACGAGACTCAGCATCTTGTTAAATGATTTAACCTTTTATCACGCCGAGAACTGTTAAGAGGGCCTACAATGAAATAGGCTAAGCGTTGAGATTCCCCTGCTGTGACGGTATATTAACCACACCCACCACAATCTATTGTGTCGACTCCAGGATATCATCGGAAGCTTTGAGACAGCGCAACACTTATTACATTTCCTAGGACGCTTGCACTGACGACCATCTATACTGACGGCAGGGAAAGCTCTGAGCCGACGTCTACTATCACAATACAGTTTCTCACAGCTCCACTGCCGTCTGCTTGTGACGTCACTTTCATCTTTGATCAAGTTCAACTAAGATAGTCGACTATGGCTTAAAAACGCTGTGGGATACACCCTTTAATAACATCAAGTATTTCAAAATTCTTCCATATCGTAGCCAAGCAGCAGTTCGCAACCCAACTCTTAAAACTTGGCTCTTTTAAATGCCTATACTTAGCTGAACAATACATCGTATGTGGATAAGAAAAAATGGAATAAAAAAGTGATTTAGGAAATAACGGCTTTCCTTATACTCTCCTCAATTTGATTGTTTGTAAAGCTACAATTTAATAAAATAAAAAATAAAATTAAGTTAAAAAACAAGAATAATTTAAATAATTTCTTTACTTTTGTATAAATAATCGTGTCTCTTACTATAAGTTACAGTTAAAGTATACGAACACACGGGAAAGTTTGAAATTAGGGGTGGTTGTGTAGGGCCTAAATAATATATATATATATATATAATTAGATAATGTTTTATCGCAGACTTCACGGATTGAATATGCAGACATTGATTTCGGGTAGTCGTGTGGTTTTATTATTAGTATCCAACGTTTGGCAGTTTCCTGCCCACTTCAAGAAATTAACCATAAACAAATTATTTGCATTATACTATGTTCTAAGCTTTTGGGTTTTGTCTTGTATCCAGTTGCAGTGTTTGTAGCAACGAATGTTTTGTTCCGTTTGATTGTATTTTATGTTTAAATTTCCTTGAAGATGGGCAGGGAGACCTGCTAAACGTTGGGAACTAATAATAAAACCACATGGACTACCCGAAAACAATGTTCATATATATATAATTATTTAACACTTAAAAGCTCATCCATACGAATTATTATATAACTGTCGGCGTGGCAAGTGTTGAGTTAAATTTGCGATAGTGGAAATAATTTGTAGCAACGCAATGCCATTATTTTATAGACCCCTTTGATTTGGCGTACGATTCAAAGTTCACTGTTAAGTTGTTTCAAGATTGCTCATAGATAATGTTTAAATGTTGAGTATAATTATATATGCAACTGAATGAACACAAATTATTTAAATGATGAATTAATAAGTGACATAGAAGAATAATTAGTTATCATAGCACATTGTGCAAATTTTTGCAGGCGTACTTGAAATACATATCTATTTTGCATACAGGCGTACTTGAAATACATTTCTATTTTGCATACAATGACCTTAATGAGAAATGGTAGATCCAAGTTGATAAGATAAACATTGCCAGTCTAGTGTATTCGGGGTATATACAAATAATCAATTTAAGGGCAATGTCCTGCTTTTAATCCCCATTTGCCCCTGAAAGATTTCTTCGAGTCAATTACAATACCTTTGGTTCTTTTCTCCCACAAACTTTCTGCTATGTCTTTGTCGTTCTAAATGCAGTCCCTCCAATAACGATCTTTACGGTTTATTTGCAGAGCTAATTTAAGACACGAATTCAAATAAAGAACAGATTCTTATATGAAGAGATCGCAGATATATTCAAATTCGTTCGAAAATGGATTCAGTCATTAACTTTTATTCCATTCCTTTCTTCATTGTTTCAAATAAATTCTGTTCGCTTTCACTTTTACCGTGTCCCTTTTCTTTTCTCTCTTTTAGAAACGGGAATTCCTTATCTTGCGCTTTCGAAAGAGGCCATGCAGCCATTCTTCTGTAAACTGAAGAGTTTAATGATAACATTTCGGCATCCATAAACTCTACTTCTTGTTTTTAGAACAAAGAGATGGGAAGTTTATTTGCAGGAGAGACTGTGAGTTCATTAGGCCCAGACAAAAACCTACTCAGTGGGAATATTAAACTGTTAGTGGAAATTAAAGGCTAACAAGGCAAATTAAAATCTGATGTTTGCTTAATGATAAAGAAATTGGTGTTGTTTTTGTTGTATTATCTTCAAATTAACAAAATATATAGATGTATAGGAGCGTCACAGGTAATCCATTGATTCTTGAATAACATAATTGCATTAATTAAATTGATACTGAGCTTATCAAAGTAATTTACATTTCTTCAATTATTCGGGTACTTTCAAAGCCCTCCCCCCAACTTCCCGAAGTATTGCATGTATTACATTTATTTTGTTAGAATGACGCATATTCCAATGATTGCGTTACAAGAGAAATAATATTTTTATGTATATATTTACAATCGTTGTCATGAAATAATTGTGGAAACATGAGTTTACCAAGTTCCAATATGTTGAATTTCGGCTCAAAGATTAAAAATATCATGTACGAATAATCATTGTAATCAATATTTACTTCGATGAATATTTGTGCTATAATTTGCAAATCTAACCAGCCTAGCTTCAAATCATCGCTCCCATGCACCATATCGAACATGTTTGCGAAGTTTTTACAATAATGGCACTAAATGTGGAAAAACAGAATAAATTAGGACTGTTGTTTGAGCTCGTGCCAACTTTCTTACGATTTTAAATGTCCATTTAAAAATTCGCTGGATCTTCAAATCCAGCTGGATCACTTTTCGACTTCCGATTTTCACCCAAACAATTATAATGTTAGGGATGGTGTTATTACCACTGATTGCTGTATTTCTTATTGAAAAATATCAATTTTTGGTTGGGTATCAATCACTCGTCGACTGCGTCGGGGCCTACAGGGTTGGCTTGGTCGCTTTGATTTACTGTCCCCCCACTGAAAATCAGTTATACAACTTAGTGGGTAGACTCTTAATACGAATTTGTTAATTTATTTTTATTTAATAAAGGATGTGCGCAATGCGCGAACAGAGCACGTTTCTAGATTTTAAATAATTGACCCTTATTCACGAGCTTGGGAAATGACTACAAATCACCCATTTACGGTTTGGGGACATACGATCGGTAACTGAAAAAAGAAAGCACTATCTAGAAAATTAACTCTTATCGCTCAATACACACATTCTTACTATCGTTTTGGTGCAACCCACAACCCGATTGGACAAACGATAGAACTTCTAAGTGATACAGACTAAATCTCTGCATTCTGCGTCAAAGCCTGGTTTGCTTGAGCTCACCCAACTGTCTTGCACTCACAATTAACAATTGTAGATTTCAATTAATCTGAAATGATATTATTGACATCTGCATACTACAATACGTCACTGGAATTACAATTCTGCCCCCCCCAATTTTTTTTTAAAATCGTGTTAAATGTTCGTGACGCGTATAATACATCCATACATCAAGGAATGATCATAAAATGTTGCTATCTGCAGTTCACATTAAAGGAACATGAAAGCTGATGCCTCCAATGTGCGTCTATACCCATACCATTGCAACGTGCAGCATACAATTACTCTGCCTTTGTGTCTATAACGGTATTGAATATGGAAAGCCTTTCAAATTGCACAATCCACTTAATTCTCCACCCTGCTAGCTAATACAGCTTTAGTCCAATTGAGGTGCTTGTAAATTTGGTTTGACATGATTATTAATTAGGATTTTGTCCTACTTTAATTTAATGCATGGCTGCATTCAATCCTAGAATTAGGTTGCAATAACCCAGATCATAGTTTATCGGAGTACATTAAATACAATGCAGAATTTTGCTTTCAATTATGGTTGTTTGTCTCGTATTTTCCATTTTGATCTGTTTTAATTGTGAATTTGTAAATGTGGTTTTGATTCGAGGAAACCAGAATCGTAGCTTAATGATACTGTTACCTATATGTAACGAAACTAATATAACCAGGACTCGTATTTTGGAAGGTAATAAGCGAGTACAAATGTTAGCTAACTAATTAAATATTCTTGTTGAATGTTTGTTAACATCATAATTAATATTATAAGGTTTTTGGGACATTGTACCTCGTTAATTAGAGTGTAACTAGGAAAACGCTTAAGTCCCGCCGCGTTGTTGGATGAGCGTAATTGGTGAATTGAGCTGCCATGTGTTTTGCGGATTTTCTGTTGTTCTGTGAAAAAATCAGAACTTTGTTGAAATTTTTTTTAAATTAAATCAAATTAAATAAAAAATTAACTTATTTTTTTTTAATTAATCGTAATTTAAAAAAAGGAAAAAATCGTAATATTGAAATTTTCATAAGAAATAATTATTCGATTGCGCACAAATTTTACACGAATATATCAATTCATAAAATTAAGGTTCTGTGAAAAAATCATTACAATCGGATAAAGCATGTAGGAGTTATAAGTCGAAGAAATTTTTTAAAAATCGAAAAAAATCGTAAAATTGCGATTTTCATGAGAAATAATTTTTCGATTGCGCTCAAAAACGTGGCAGTTCTTAGTTCAGAGATTTCGAAGGCCTCCATAAATTTCATCGCAATCGGAGTATCGGTTTAGCCGGAATCGTGTTAACAGACAGACAAAAATACAGAAAAAAAAAAAACATTCCGGATTTTTTTCTCCAGTGTAGTGAAATGGAATCTTCGCTTCGCTCGCTACGCTCATCCAATAACACATACCTGTGGTATTGCGCGCTTGACGTTTCGCAGCCTACTGTGAGCCGCATTGTCCAAAGACTGAAGAGATGCCTGCTTTGTTACTGGTTTGAGCCCTCGTTCTCAACCCATGTGTGCTTGCGGTGGAAGATGATATTGGCCACATTGCCTGTTGTGTGTGTGGGGCGGAGGGGGCGGGGGATGTGATGTCTGTCCGACTCCGGTACCCTACAATGTCTCAAAAACCGTCTAGTATTAATATTACGGTCCGCGAAAGCCTTCAATCTTTCATCATAATTAATATTAATATACAAATGATGAAAGTGGTTGTATCTGAAATCGTTTATTCATGCCAAATTCTGGTTTTGAATCCTTTCGAATTAAATTTTTTTGTCATTCCTCCTCAACCCTCCGCACATAATATTATATTTTTGAGTAATTGTTCATTGACAGGTTTTCCAAAATAGTATAAGTCCTTATTTAACAAACATATTATTATCTTGTAGATATTCTGATTGTAAGGAATAGTGAACCGTTTGAAAATGAAAACTTTTACCATAAACAAAGTAACACTCAAACTAACAGTAATGATTTAATTAAAAATCAATCAATATCTAACCCTATTTCCGACTTTGACGTCGGGTAGGGGGTGGGAGGGTCCCCCCACATTCTTACCCCAGGGTTTATGGAAGCCGTCATGCCTGACTCTTCCCCCACATATTCTGTATCTTCGTCTGCATTATCTTCTTCACTTTCTTCCTCTCACTTTCTTCTTCCTCGGAGACCTCCAACTCCAGTTCTTGACATATTTTTAGCTGTGTTTCTTCTTTTCACATCCATTTCTATAGCCTCTTCCCACCTCAGTTTGGGCCTCCCTCTTTTTCTCTGCTTGTTATTTCTGTTTGTTGTTGCATTATAAATAATTATGTGAATTATAATGACATTCTGTTAAACTTTAACAGTAATTAAACTATAATTATGTAAGTTTTTACTAGATGCATTTCACAACCAAACTTGAACTCAATTTTTCTTAGTTTTGTTACATCTTTCGTATGGTTCAGTCTTTATTATTAGTAAAGTAAGCGAAGTACGTCCGTTGTACATTTAAATGTAATCACAACTTTTAACTAGCGAAAACAATATTCAAATAGTTTGACTAAACTAACGGAATAAATGAGAATGTGTTGATTCTATTAGATTGCTAACGCTTATCTACCCTTAGAATGAGAAACAATGTTAACTAGACTAGAGCAATGTCTGATTATTATTCTAAGTGCAAAGAATCACATCAGTACATTTAAGCTTAAAAGTCATTGAACGTATATAGACTAATTTTAATTTAGCAGTGTTTTAAGTATGATAACACTAATTAAATCTGATCGAGTTAATCTTATTAAAACACATTATCTGTAATTTGTTTTTCTTGGTTAAACTATTGTGTATACAACCTATTTACGATAATATATATTATACATGTTAATTAAGTAGCTTTGCGTTTCTCTACTAGAATAATTTGACGTTAACTAAAATAGCGTTCATTGCATTACTATTTGATGGCATTGATGTGCACAGTCCGACTTTGCCTTATCATCACTTGTGATGATACAATGCGTATTTAATATCATAATGTAATTTGCAGTAATGTTTTGTTTACATCGGTGTGTGTTAGTTTAGTGCAATTATTGAAATGTATAATATGTCCGCAATACTATATCCGTGATACGTGTTTGCGTTTGCGAGCTGTTGATATTGTCTTATAGCATCAATGTGAAACAAGTAAACAAAAATGGTATTTTGTGCTTGAATGAACAATACAGAACTTTATTTTCAAATTAGGAATTAAGTTATCCCACATTCTCATGACTGGTATTAAGATTTCATAAATGTTTCACCTCATTTTGCTTTCTTGTCTTGCTTTGTTTTAGAAAGCAAAGCTCCCATTTGTTCATCACTTTTTATAACTGATAGGATAGACGTAAAATAAATAAATACAAAATACATTTTTCTGTTCGAATTTGTGTTTATCATGTCTCACGGTTTAAAACTGAAGTGTTCCTCCGACTAACATGCGGGTTATATGTTGTCATTGACCTTCTAAGAGGATGAAACATAATGTTTTGGTGACTGGTGGTCAGGGCGGCGGCGATAGATTCACCCAACTGAGGGATATTCTTGAACCCAGCACCTCCACCAAGATATTTCCACGTTCTATACTAGCGTTAAGCTTCGCTCTCTTTTGAGTAACACCCTACCCTTGCTTATGACAATATATCTGAAACGTAGAAGAATTACTAACCTTGGGACAAAAAGCCTAATTATATAAAACATTCATTACCCCACAACAAAACAAATTTGTTATGAATACGATTAAAAACGAAAAAAATAAAAATTTTGTTAAATTCACATTAATAAATACAAATATATTCAGGTTGCGTTCCGTAGCAGCGTCCGGTCGACCATTCTGGGCTCGACTGGGTATTGTTATTTTCATTGTTTCACTCAACGTCTGATTGTTGAGGACTGCCTTGGCTCCGAAATAGTGCGTGCATCTACAAGGCCGTGTTTTAATGAAAGTTGTGATATCTCGTTAAATGTTACATAAATCATATCATTTACTAAATAAATGAATGATTTGAATGAAAGAATGAATGATTTATTGTCTACCCATGTGTAGTTACAGGAACATTGTCGGTAGTTGACATTATTCCATGATTTTCAATGAAAGAATTTGAAATAACCGCGCTTTCTTCAAAGACCAGCCCACGACCGGAATAAAACTGTGGGCTTCTTGGTCTCGACCACAACAGTCAAAACAGCAACGCATCGCATACGTTTCTTGCAAATCTGATCTGTCATTGGTGCAAATTGTGTTTACTTAAATTCCATTGGTCGCAGACTGGTCGTTCTGGTCGCCTTTGCGGAACACAACCTTGTCACACGGACGGTCCTAAACAAGATGCTCAATTCAATTTTGAAAACTTATTTGTTAATTTTTAAAACAAATCCGATATTAAAAAAATTTATCTCGACCGGGGTATCATTATCACGTAAACTGACTCAGTTTAGACAACTTTTTGACATCTTCAAATTAATCCCCCCAATTCAGATTGAATAGTTTCTTTTAATGGGCGTCAGAGTTCTATGTTTTTGCAGCGTATAATGCAAGGCGGATATTCGTCAATATCGAGACTGTTACGTCACAAAACAACTCGATCCGCCAACTTTAATCAAAGAAAACTTTTGCTCAATTCCTTTTGTCTTACTTGAAAACAAATCAACATCCCCACAAATCAAACGGTTTCAAGAAGATAGTTGAAAATACGGTTATTTTATCTGTTTGAAAAGAAAAACTGACTGTACTTTAGGAAAACACACTTTTTCAATGGTTTTCTAGTAATTTGATTTGGGATAAGTGAAAGTGGATTTTTTCGTTTTAGGAATGATGATGTGGATGAATTTGTGTAATGTAAAAAGTTTGCAGTGTAATAATGATTTGTGAGCATAAATTAATCTGAATATACTCGTGGTGTGAGATGAATAATATATTTGTATTTGAATCCGAATGTGCGTAAAAATTGCCATTACAATAAAAAGTATTAATTAAAATTTTCAGAAAATGCTTTCTTTGAGTTACTTAAGAAAATAAACGTAACATACAAACGTAAAATCGAAAATCAATACTAGGATTTCTATGAACGAGATTGGCTAGCAATATTCCACGCACAGAAGCATAAAATTAAAATTTTTCCAAATTAAGGCTTTCGAGGCCCGGAATATTAACATTAAATTTATTTTAGCGGGACATTTCGCCGCGTCGAAGCTGTGTAAGGCCCAGTGCCCACAACTAGAGCGCTTCGCGAACGCTTTTTCCATTCGCGTTGATGGATGAGCTTTTTTTTGAATATTTCTGTCCAATGATTACGTTTTGAAGTGGGATCTCATTACTTTTTCTAAAGTTACTTTATCTTACTTGTTAATTATACACCTGTAAAAGGCTTATATTAAAACCTTTATTTTTATGAATTCTGACCAGCTTTTTCAACTTTTTCTTTCAAACGGTACTATATCACCATAATCTTCATACTAATTTATATTTCAGGGGTGCAAGGGAATTATGGTATTTAATTGATGCTGATAATTTATTATATAATACGTAGGCTACAACATAAGTGAGTCAGACTTTGTTGAATCTAGCATCACCGCGGGTAAATCGTGGCCAACAAGTTGATCGATATTTTTTTATTTTTCAATACCGATCTCTCACTGGTCATTTATGTTTTCTGCGCATACATAGCTAGCTTGGTCCGCTTTAAATTTAAGTTCCAAACTGAAAATCGTTTTGTGACTGAGTGGGTAGACTCTAAATACGAAGTCGTTTTTTTTTTGTTGTATAAAATTTAATTAAGGAACTTTGGTATTATATTTTAAACCACCTTTACATCAAAATATTTTGAATTGAGTTACAACATCTATAACGCTAAGGAGATACGAAGGCTTGTCCTGGAAAATGTTCGCATCGCATAGGGTTCCTCAAATTGTTTGCGACTTTCTAGCAGAAAATTGAATAAAAGTCTTGAAAATTGTATTGTTCGTTTGGTTTGCAATGGGGAGTTCTCTTTTGTCGTTTAAAGAAAGCTAGACGGTTCCTTTAGAATGCAATATTCCTTGCTATAGGCAAGCTAAAAATTCTTTGATTTAAGATCATTATGACATTATTGTTTCCAATTACTTGTACATTGTGCCTGGTTTTTACGCCTTTGTGAACATGTGCTTTTTTGCAATTGTAATTTTGTTACCTTTATTATATGCACCCGAAAATCAATTTTTAAATGTTTGTTTTTGTACATATCTTGATTTTGGAGATTTCAGTTTTGTTTTTGGAACATTTTTTTCTCCCAGCTTACTTGGAGTACACTTTCATTCGTATTTGATATTAATTAAAATCTTTCCGTTTCCTAATTTTTCTTCAGTAAAAATATAGTTATAAATGATTTCACCATTAAAAATGGCATAACATTAAATTACTTCTTTATTTTTGATTACTTGATCAATGTAAACGAATGTAGAATTACATTATCATAAACCTGCCAAAACACTTCATATACTAAGTGGAGCAAAATAATATAGTAGTTACTAAGTGAGTAGACTCTACAAACGAATTTATTAATATATTAATTTTATTTATTCATACCATTCTCGAATCGAAACGTATTTACGAAGTAATGTAAAAACTTAATGAGATTTCGTCTAAATCTCCTTACTGAAATTAATAACGGCGACTAGAGCGGCGCGTAAAGCAGATTAGGCCCAAGTCAGGAACAGTTAGCGATTCGAGACTAAATTAAGTGTTAATTCCTTATCTTTAATATTATTTCCAGCATAAATTCCTACCGATCTCTTTCTCTCGTTTTCTCGACTTCGGATTGTTCGGAATTGTTCCGAATTGTTCCGAGTTGTTCTCGTTTTTCTCTCTTCGAACAAATGAACGTATTTTGTTTTGGCTGAAGTCTGCTGTTTTCAGTTTGGTTGCTGGGAACTAGAATGCCATTAGTCAGTGAAATACTACACCTTGTCTAAATAGTTACTGCACTAGGGTTTAATCAAAATGTCACTTCATTCAAGGAAATGCGGTCTTTAGATATGACTTGCACTAAAATGTTATAACTTTATAATGAAAAAAGACAATTTATATAAGCACTTTATCTTTTATCTTTTTTTAGGCAACTATTTGGAGAATTATCTTTGCCTTTATATAGATAAAAAATAAATTATCTAGTACAACAATGGGAAAAAAGTTTGTGAACAGTCATTACATGGCAAGTCTAGACCATTATAAACATTCATTAAAGTAAAAACGAAACTCTAATTTAGATTTGAAGAAAATTGATTTCACTGTATGACCAAAGGAATAATAATCTTTTTGATATTTTCTGGTACCGAAATAATTACAACGGTTTAATAATTTTTAATTTTTTGTGACGGTGTTTCGATCTAAAGTTTTACAGAATACACACATTCGTCATAATTTTATTAATCACAGAAATTATATGCATGATACATATCTTACTATTCATGATTATAATCTTTTCTAACCTGTAACATTCCCACACTCCGATATTTCTTCACTGACTTGACTTGTGTCCTGTCCAGAAACAGACGCCATAAGCCAGTTAAAACGTCATACAATAAATCACTGCAGGTGTGGGTCATCAAGTGACTTATTGGCGACCCAACAGTTCGAGAAGTGACTTATTCTCAAACATACTGATCGTAAATGCAATTAGAACGTTTTTTACGATCACTCGCTGACGTTGAAGATATTTATTACCTTCGAGTATAGCATTGTACGACTTTTTGTTTGGATGAATTGCTTCTGGGGGTGTTCGTTTGAGTAACGAAATACTGAATCGGAAATGTGAAAACGACGTTAATTGGGAAATAACTTTAAAAACAATCTGTTGTGTACATTTCTCTTGCCAACAATAGAATCGAAATATCGATGTAAAACGATTGGCTTGTTTGCAATATCGATTTTCACCAATTGGACAGAACACCATATATTTTTCGAAATTAAGTTGGATTTGGAAAACCTTTGTGTATAGGCACAAAGCACGAAATATCCGATGGATACAAAAACAATTCCTGTGTTTTAAAGTTGGTTCCCTAAAAATTGTTTGGGTGGAAAAGCGTCCTATATATTTCTCGTGAGCTTTTCATCAGGTGAAATGGAGCGTTAAAACGGTATCCGTAGGGAGTTCATGAAGAAGTTTAAAATCAAATGATTCATGTGAAGTGGAATATAACCCACTGTGAAGTATAGGGAAATCATTTAGAGTGGAGTTGTCTGTAAGCTAGGGAATAAAATAGACATGACGGGACAAGTAGCTACTTTCTATTAAACCACGTGTTTGTCAAACAACAATCTGCCACAAAACTTAACTAAACTTAACCTGTTAAGATGGTTTTAGGTTAAAACTTCTATCCAATAAGTGTCATACCTGAGTTTGAGTGCCATTACAAATTAATTATTTAACATCTATCTAATTCTGTTATCAAACATTTACATTGCTTTATTGTATTATTATTTTATGCATGAAGGTGCAAAAACAATTGATAAATGTGTATTAATGTAATATAATGGCGTATAAAATTAACAGTTTTTTTTTATGTTTTGACTGATATTTTCACGTCCGAACATTGGTTGTAAGATGCTTAAAAATGTGACGAAAGTAACATATTTTTTGTATGTATACCAAAGAAATAAACCGGACAAGTCATCTTCTTCATGGCTCTGTATATTATAGTTATGGTGCCGTATACGATGAAAAATTAACACTCACTGGTACGGGAATACCCTAAATAATAAATAATAATAAAGCTTATTAATCAACCTATTTTTATATATTCTCAAATAAAACCTCTTTCAACGTGCGTTGATAGATTTTGTGGGGACTGCCAGTTTAAAAAATATCCATTTTAAAGAATGAAAAGCCTCGTCCCCAAAACGATTTCAGTAGAAGTAAAACATTCACTATTATCTTTGCAGAAGAGCAATGGCAACAAAAAACGCATGTCAATCGGCGGTTATGTTCGATTTTGATGATAAGATGTGATACACTCACATGTATTTTGTTTTATTTAACATAACTAGTACAGTACACTCATTTGTTACATCCAATACAGAACAGCCAAAAACACTTCTATGAATAAAATCAATAAAAGCATCATCAAAACATAACTTATTCATATTATTTTTTAAATGCACATATTGCCCGCATACGACTACATCATTTAAAACAACTATCAACTCGTATCGTACCCTAATATTGCCACGGCATTATCGTCTCGATTACCCTCCATGCACAGCAACACGCTTTATATCGACAATCCATATTAAACACATTTCCCTAATATTAATATCTGAGTATCTTTGTTCTCTCTCTAAATCTTCCAAGACCAGGGACAAAACCCTGAACATCCGTCTTGGGCACAAAAACCACCGCCCTCGCAAGAAACTAACAGCACCGCCAGCTCGCTTTGTACAAATGTTGTAATTCAAGCTTTGAACATCATCTGGTAAAAACCAGTAATTAACGCTAGGAAAACACGGCTGTGTTGGTCTGGTTTTTAGTGCATGGAGTTGGGTCTTGAGTCCCTAACCGCAGAATTTATACAATCCGCCCTGTGCTGGTTCCAACATACTTCATGTACGTTGCATATAAGCTTTAATTACAATTCTAGGATAACGTGGAACTAAAGGATGTTACAATTAGATTTGCTTTGTAGTAATTATTCTATTTCGTTGATTTTAGTTAGGGTTTGTGTCTTATTTCCAGGAATATCTGGGCAGGTCGAATTTGACTGAATGCATTAATTACAGACACTTGCAGGACACTCACATAGAAAACCTTACGCAGTGCTAAGCGTCATTTTATGATAGTCAAAAATTGAATCAAATTCAATCTAAAATTTATGGGTTTTACCGATGGTTTTATGGTTGGCTATCACTTACAATTGCACTGCAACATTAGAACCCCACGCCCCCAAAAGAAAACGAATTAGGCCTACTTAATCAAATGGTTATTGAAGGACGCAGAGTTAAATTTTCTCTAGTTTTGAAATCACTTTAGTGTAGTTATACCTGATTGAAAGAAATGCCAGATTTGTATGAGGCAAGCCCCGCTACCCCATCATATTATGTTGAAGGACATTCGACACAAAATAGCCCCCGTCTATCGGTGGGCGTGTTCGGTTTTATTGTTAAACGTATCGCACGAACAGATGGATGGGCAGAAAAGTGATGCATACGTTACGCACAATATAGTAATGCGACTGGGTGTGTAGACTCTAAATGCGATTTTATTTATTTATTTATACACTTTAATGAGATCCCCTCCGACCCAGAAGCCCGCAGTCACCACACCATGTTTATAAATCTCTCAACACGTACAATGTGTTTTTCTGAATGTCTGTCATAGCCTGCTATATTTCACAATCCAAATTAATTTTCTTCATCTAACAATTTACTAAATACAAATATTAAATAACACCTTACCTTCCAATTAAGACCGTGTAAAACAATCGAATTTAATGTTTTCTTACTCTGCCAAATTAGTCATCGGGTCACTGCGTTCTCTTTCTTTAACCCTGGCACTTTATCAACGAGTATAAAAAAATGAAGCCACCGTACAGTGCTACCAAATGTTTTGCCAACTTCACGGCACCCAAAAACTATGTCAATTTGCTTGTGTAGTATTTGTGGTTTACGTTACATTTTGTAATTTGATGACAACGAGTACAGTGTATTATTATGGTGACTAAACTCTATGTTATATGTTTTTAAGTCGACATTCGAACAAAACATAACATGAAAACCTTATAGATCAATGCAAAAAAAGTCCTGAAAGTGAACATATAAAAAACCAATAAGTTTTATTTTAAAGTATTAGTATAAAGTATGTAATGTAAATGTAATTTAGTGATATGTGTTCGTAAGCTATTTGACCCGGAAATATAATGTTGATGTTGATGTTGATGTTGATGAATGATCTAGAGTGTGTTCATACAGTTTCAACGTATATCCATTATGTTGTAGAACAGACTTTTATTTAATAATTAAAAATTAAATTATTTTAATGAAATTTATACTTAATTCTACTTTTCTCAAACTGTAGTCTAGAGAAATAAATATGAATATAATGTTGGATTTCTGAAAACAAAAGTTATGTATTGCGGAATTCAATTTTGCTAACAGGTGTGAAAAACGATGCGATTTTGCATAAGACATAAATCTCATTTTATTTTGGTGCAACATTTTCCTCCGCCTTCTCTTTTACTTCGTACGACTGCAAAATATTTATTTCTCACTGTCGACTCGTGAGCGCAACTTATTTGCATCCACAGTGAAGGGAGAAAGATTAAAAGATTTGTGCAAGTTTAAAGTGATAACAACATTCACAGATGCAATCAAACCACATTGTTGATTTAAAAAAAAAACATTTTTGGAACAAAGTTAATAATAAGAAATATTATACAACAAAAAGACAATACGTTGTTCGAAAAGTTGAGAAATTTTGCGCTACAGGATGTTTTGGCATTTTAAAGTAAGTTATTGAAAGTCATATTTTTACTGCAAAATTTGTGTTATGTTGCCACCAAACAATTTTATTTATTTATTTATTTAACGTCTATCCTATTCAGTTATAAAAACTGATTTACAAAGGAGGACAACTAAATAAATCTTATTACATAGATGCAGACACAACAATGAACTTTGAAATAGTAATATTACAACAATGCATTAAATACTCAACAAATTTGATAACAAATAAAAAGGATATTAAATGCAATTTATGAATGAATCGAATAATATATAAAAAAAAGGGGGTGGGGAATGAAAAGAAAAGAAAAAAGAAAAAATGAAAGGAAAAAAAAGAAAGAAAAAAAAGAAGAAAAAAAAAACATTAAAAAAGAAAAACGAAAAGAAAAAACTGATTTATTAGACGATCCCACTCAAACGAATATGAGGTTTGCCAAAAATCAGGAACAGCAAATCAGGGAGTACTCAATCTTTCGCGGAAGAAACCACCGAACGCGAATCTTCATTCTTGTGTTCAACCATCATTCTTGTGTTCAAATCTTGATAACAATTTAGTGCAAAAGATCTTGACTCTAATATATAATTATATCAGATATATAATTATTTAAAATTGTTCAAGTCAAAAACTGATCACAGCAATGATACAGGACACCTAACTCAAGTTGCAAGTTCCACCAGTGGGCGGCAACCAGACAATCTAGGCAGAAAAATATCAATTGAAAATACATTGAATACATCAAAATCAAAGCAATAATGAACAAACAAAGAGAACAGCAAAATCATGAATAAGAACATATGAAGATACTAAACATTACATAAACACAGAGACAATGCCCCACAACTAAATAGTAAAAATCAATTCTTCTTTGTTCTTCGATTCATTATCATTGCTTCAATTTTACTTTTAAATTGTACTATTCCTAGCTCAGTAAACTGGCTTCTAATATCATAAGAAATTGAATTCCAAAAGGATACTCCTCTGTACAAGAATGACTTTCTTAATGATTCAGAAATTAATTTAGGATTTTTCAAAGAGTTCATTAGAATAGAATTTCTATCACGATCAACAAATTGAAAAATATTGGGTAAAATACCTGAATACATACCTTTCAATATTTTGTATGTATTTACCAGTACCAGTCAGTAGTAATCATTTTGACGCTCTAAATCGTTGAGACTATTGATACAATCTAATAAATGATAAATATTACATTATAGCAGCCATCTTTTTAAGTTAAATCCAACGAAGCATTTACAGTGAAATTGTTTGAGTTTGAGAAAGGCACTCGAAAAGAGTTCAAATATTACTATTTTGTTTACTTCTAATATTTTTCATCTTTACGTACTGTACTTTCATTGTATAGCCGGCCATGATGGTAGAGCTTACTTTTTTAGTTTGATGACCATACAATTTTGAACTTACGTAATATAAAACTGTGCATGCTTAAAAGTGTTCGAATTTATTTGAATATTATATTTCCCTAATAAAAGTAGCCTTAATTTAAACCTCGCAGCCGTTAGCAGGTTTGTATCAGGTTTGTAGCGTGTGAATAGAAGAAATATGTAGTTTGGAATCCCAAGTAAGGTAATGTAATTGGTATTGACCTTCGTTTTTTACCATTCTTTCGAATACGAAGTTGTTACATTTTTAACCTTTGTATAACAATTTTTAAAATATCTTAACACTGAAAATAAGTTATGTGACTGAGCGAGTAGGTAAGGCCAACAAATACTTATTTATTTATTTATTAATTTAGATCCAATATATATTTACTTAACTATCCATTTTTTAATGTACAAATATAGTTTGGTGGATTTGGGGGCATATGTGATAGTTTCTTAGTCCGTACATTTATAAAGTCTGACCTAAAATATCCGGAATTTTGCGCCTCTAGGCAAAATAATACTTTTTCGTCGCTAGCACCATTTCCGGTGAAACCGAAAAAATCTATGAATATGTTACTGTTTATTATTTACACACCATTCAACCAAAATTAAAATTGAGTTTAATTTATAAGAAAAATATTTTAGTCTAATATATTCAAAAAAGTCTCAAAAGTAGCAAACGAATTAACCACAATCTCTGAATAAAAGAAAACCACCCACAAAGTCTATTCGACCTTAGAAAGCAGTGATGTGAGCGATCCACTTAATTTAAGATGTTTATTATGTGTGTCGTTGGTTGTGTGTAGACTTCAGAAGCCACCAGTAAATTACATCCACATTTCTTCCAGATAAAAAGACAAAAAACAAACAAATGGTGTTCATTAAACGAGCTCTACTATTTGCCGACTTTTATCTTCTTTTCTTACCGGAATTAACTCGTCGACGCCCTAACAATAGGCGCGGAGGAGCCAGCTTCTTCCTCGTAAAAATTGAATCAGTCTCCGCTTTTATGTAGCGATGAAACGAAATGATTAGAACGCTATTGTCTGAATGTAGGGCATGTGTCTGAACAGGTAGGACTAAGACTAGGAGCTATTTACAAACATCGTCGAGTTCTCTTATTTAATGATAATTAAAAGCAGGAAAGAATATTTCATAGAGCGAAAAGACAAAGGTAATGCAATTCTTGTCGTGTGTGAACTAAAATAAGATAAATCGCTCACAAAGAAAGAAAAAGATACTAAGTTTAATCATAGAAACTATGAAACTGTGACCTACATTTTTACAATATTTGATATTCGACTTTTTTAATTTATTAACCATTCACAATTTTATTACTGGTTCGAAAATAGCGTACGGATATAATAAATGCTAATGAATTGTTTTACGACAAATTTTACAATTAAGCTTTAAAAATTGTGTACGATCGAAATTTCTTAATTCAAATCAATTTGTGCCATTTAAAGATGACCCAGATATCTAAAGTGTGATCATTTTCCCTTTTCATTGACACAGAACACAGAAACTAGATCGACGACACGAATTTTTGAAATAAATAGTTAATCGATCTTAATTAAATGAAGATAATATCCACCTTTTTTAAAATAAAGTAAACATTTGCTTAAAATAAGGGCAGCTGTCGGGCCCCGCCAGCTGTCCCAAAAAACATTTTTTTTAAATTATTACTTTTCTCCAAAATTCAGTATCATTATCTCACTTGAAGTTTCGGAAGGAAACACATATTTGAGGGTTATAGTTTTTATTTCTGTGTTCAAGAATACAATCGGAAAAGTACCACATGAAAAATAACTCACACGCATACAAACACAAAAATACTTAATACAAAAATAACTAGATTCAATTTCATGGATCTGAAATAACTTTTCAATTCGTGATTTGGTCTAGGTAATCTCATATTTACATAAAATGAACAGAAATTTGTAGACTCCAACAAAAGGAACTAGATGCGTTTTGAGATATGTTATATTATGTTTTTTTAGAGTCGAGAACCGTATTGGTCAAAAGCGTCACATGCCTTTTAATTAGATTCCGATTTGTATTTCTATCTCTCTGGCGCGCGCAGTCGGCTAAGCTTGATTCGTTCATTTCCATTAAAACTGGTTCAAGGCAAGATTTGTTAGGAACGAACTCAACAAATCTAAAAATTCAATTTGATCTTTCTGTGCCAGATTGTGTACATATGTTCCATTCAACTCTTCCCATGCATTTTAATTCGTTGAGAACACAGATAGTGAATGAGCCGCCTAACAGGAGATGGAAGAGGGAAGGCATGAGAGGGGGGGGGGGAGAATCTACATTTTCATTGACATCAGGCTAAAATAATGTTTTCAACATTGTATAATGTTCGCTAGTATTGTACCAAGATCCAAAGAGCAAGAAAATTCTACATGTTATTTTCCTATGAAACATTATTCGTCAACCAAGGTATGTTTTTGAATACCACTGTTTTCAATAGACCTATAACTTTTGAAATTGAAATTTATTTAATTTAATTTATTATCGTATATCCTATTCAGTTAAAAAAAAAATTACAATGGAGGACAACATAGAAAAAAATCGAAGCCAACACGTTTTTCAACAGACAGTTCAACATAAAATATTCGAGTAAATTTCCAATTAAAGTTCAAAAAAAAAAAAAATCTTCAATTTACCGTTTAAAATATGTATCAGTTTTATTTCCGTCCGTCGACCCGAGCGTCTGTATGTTCCTTCTTCCGATAAAAATCTTACATTACCTAAGAAATACATGCGTTAATTTGCTCAACATTGTTCTTCTTTCAGAATAATATAGGTTGTTTTTGGCTATCCTCAACCAAAGAGACGATTCGATATAGGCTCTACCCGGCACCTCCACCAAAAACGTCCCGGTAATAAAACATAGTTTAACGGTAAACTTCGCATCCTCGCCTCTCATACCCTTGCTTGACAAATAAAACTTAAACACCGTAGAACTTGCATTGACGATAACGAGTAATAATTTGTTTAAAAAAGCTTGCCCTCTTGTTAGTTTGGAATTTAAGATTTACAATTTAGTATATGTTTATATTTGTAGAAATGTCGAATTGCTATTTAATACATGTTTTGAAGAAATACTACCGCCATCTATATCGCACTCAAAAGAATTTAGGGAGAAGGTGGGGTTTGACAAGCTTAATGACATACCCAGTTAAATGGCAGACTGCACCTCCCTCACAGTCATGCAGTCTGCCACACACCAGTGTATATAACATTTAATATGACATGTGCCATAATGCTCTCCGTGCGATATAGCTGGCGTTCAAGATCATGACTTTTAGGACTACACACTACTCGAAATAAAACAAAGATAACGATATTTCAAATGTTTTTCAACCTCCTTCATCGGGGTTTTAATGACAGTTTACAAAATAGGACAATAGAATTTGGGATTTAAAAGGAACAAACAATGCCACCTAAACAAAACAAATGCGCCTAAGAAACATAATATGTGGTTTAAGTTGTTATTAAAAACCAGTAAAAGAAATGATAAAATTCACAAAACACAAAAGAAAAAACATTATGGCTGATTAGTTACAAAAACTTTCCAAATTCCAGGACTGTCATTAAAAACCTGATGAAGGAGGTTGATAAACCTTTGAAATATCGTTATCTTTGTTTTATTTTGAGTAGTGTATAGTCCTATAAATTATGATCTTAAACCAGAAATACTCTAAAATTGTTTAATCATTGTATTATTATTATTATTATTATTATTTATTTTTACAATCCACATGATATTCTCATGTATACAAGGTTACAAATGTATGAACAATGTACATTTAACAGAAAAGAAACGAGAAAAAACCAGCAGGGTTTTTAGAAGAGAACAGATAGGGCAAGCCCCAAGCAGGCATCCTGTTTCACTCTGTGAGCGCTTGATACTTAAAAACAAAAAACTATAAAGAATTACTAATCATTAAACAAACTACGTTACTTTAAAATGAGAAATACAATAGAATAAAAATCAGAACTACTTTTTCAATAAAATAGGAGACATTCGCTACATTTGGGGGCCAATGATAAGATGAAAAAACAGCTTTATTTTGGCTAGATTGGTAATACAACCTCACTAATTAATAATCGAAAAAAAACTGTGAGAAAAAAAACGTAGGTCAACTAATGGGGATTAAAACCAGCCCCGATTTTACATTTAAACACTGAAAATAAAGTTTTATCCGTTTTTAAAAAAATTACTATCATTTTTCATTTCCCAGGGGTTTTGTGTTCCAAAAGTGACTGAAAAGGTTGTAGAAACCTTTTTGATACAGAAGTTCTAGACGGGAGGATTGAAAAATTAAAAACCTGTGTTCTGGCGATTGAGTTGTTAGGGGGAATTGAGATTCTGTTGTAGGGGTTTTGAGGTTGTTTCACCAGAACTGTTCCTCGAAAAATGAGGTAGCTTGTTTCAATAATTTTTAATTTTAGGGGGGGTTACATCGAGTTAGAGCTCAGTCCACATCGGAAATTGTTCTTCTTTAAAAATTATCTTTTTGCGCGATTCTGAATTACTTTATTTTTGTGATATTTTTTTGAGATTAGGGTCCCAAAGCGGGTAAGCCGAAGTAATGATGGTCAAATTAAAGAGAGATATGCTGTCCTTATGTGTTGGCTCTATTTTCTTAAGGTTAGGGTTGACGAAGCCTAGTAGCTTAGGGGCCCCCATCTCTAACACATCTGTGTGTTGACCCATTAAGGGTCTGATGAGAGGGTTATACCTAACGTTTTTATGCTTTTTCTTGATTTGAAAGTTTCCTAAAATACATATTTAACAGAAGGGAAATTTTGGATCTAGAAAATCTAATATATTGTGATTTGCGGGCGTTCGGGTGATACTATTCAAAGCAACCATTTTTCAAGTGCAGAAAGTCACCGTAGTAAATTTTACACATTTATCCCTAAAATCGGTCTAAAAAAGGGTATATCATCGCATACTGGGCTACTTGAGAAGTCCATGTTGAGGTGGGTCAAAAAAAATATTGCAAACAGAAGAGGGCCAAATAACAAACCCTTTGGGCCCCCCTGAAGTGACTTCCCAGTGGTTGATTGGAACCTTTAAAATTTAAACCGATTGTCTCCGGGGAAGAAAAACGTTGGACCCAGCCAAAGGGCCTACTTTACTTTTGTACCCCTTAATTTTGCTAACATCTTTTAGGGGGAATTTGGTCAAATGTTTTGGCCCAATCAAAAGCTTGCAATCTCCTTTTTCACAGAAGACTCTCGAGCGAATTCAGCCATGGTCAATTTTTTTCGTCAGGAGTTAAGCCACGATCCTTAGGGATGAAGCCATGTTTGTTTAGAATTAACCCAGTTTTTGTTTTAAAATGTTTGATAAACGTTAGTAACCATTTCCCCATCACTTTACCACTAACGAAGTCAAGAATGGGTCGGTTTTTGTCTTTTTTACCCTATCCCCTTTCTTAAAAACGGGAACCCCCCGTTGCCTTTTTTCTACTTCGGTACATTTCTGTTGACGCCATGGGTTTGAAAATACGCACAGAGGACTAGCGCCCTCGGCACCTGTGTGGGTTTTTAACCCTGGTATTTGGTCTGGTCCCGGAGCGGCTTTAGGTCGGATTTTACGTAAAGATTTCAAATTCCCCTTTCAGGGAAAATGGAAGTCGGAAATAGATTTTTGTGCGACCGAGAATGTTGGGAGAAAATTTTTTTGGCAAATAGTTTTTCTTGTGGAGAGAATTATCACGGTTTTAGTGTTAAATGCTTCCTATATCCACAGGGTCTGAGAGTTTTGCCCATTGGACATGTAGTGTCGGGTGCCAAACTTCCCGTCTGCTGGGATATATTTCCAGAGTTTTTTGGGATCATTGCCTAAATGCCCCCACGTATTCGTCGTGAGCCTTGGCACCTTTCGCCTTTACCAAGTTCCTAAATTTTTGTAGTGATTTTCCCTATCGAAGGAGACTTCTTTCCCTTTACGGAACAAAGAGTCGCGGCGTCGTATTCTTTGATTAGAACGTTTGTGATCCCGGGGGGGTCTTCTTTTTGGAATTTTTTTTTCACTTTTTTGGGGTTGCTGACTTGACACAGGCCGAAATTTCCCTCCACTTTCTCCCTCCAGTTCGGTGTTCCAAAAATTAAATTCGCGTGGGAGGTGTTCCCCGAAAAGGTTCGATAAAGATCCCCAGTTGGGTTTTTTAAATTGAGCACCTCCGCACAGATGTTTTTAGCTTTTTAAATTTTGACTTTGAAGTGGCCGCTATTGCTAAAAAATCACCACCCCTGAATGACTTCAAATTTGAAAAAATGAAAGGGTTATTGCACAAAAGGATGTTAAAATGGGGCGAGTTACTTGGTTATGTGTGGCTTCCCTGACGAATTGCGAGAGGAAAAAATGTAGAAAAAGGATGGAAAAATTGGAGAGGGGGTTTTCTTGCCCTAGGAATATGAGACCAGGATACATCAAATTTTAAACACCCCAAATTAAAAATAGCCTATTTGTTTGAAAAGCGATGTGTTTTTTTGCGAAGTGATCAGTGAAGTTCATGCCCAGAAGAATCGGTGCTCGAATGCGGCCAGCAGGGATTTTTTTTTTGTATGTGAACTTATCCCCAAAAATTCTGCGTCAGTTTTTGAGTTGAGAACGCGGGGGATTTTTAGGGCTTTATTGCAATAAAATAACCACCCGCCTCGTCGAGTTTTTCGGTCCGCCAAATAACTAATCCAAATTTTGGGAAAAATTTCGGGTCACCAAAATCTGAGCGAGCCTGTCTCGCCAACAAATATCGGGAGTTTTTCTCTGTGCTAATGCCGAATGTCTGGGTGGCTCTTTGGATTTTTTAGACTTCTAGCGTTTAAGGAAAATATTTCAAATTTTCGTTTGCTAGGGGCTTTCACGGCGGAGATGTCTAAAATTTTCTTCAGAGCTACCCGAACAGAGAGTCAGAGAAGGTTTTGGGAACGACACGCCCAACAGGACCACACGTCTTTGCCAGAGTGTACGCTCGGTATTTGATGGGGGTGTTTGCACAAGTTCGAGACAGGGACTATTGCATTTTCACGCAGTGAAAAAAAAGTTGGTTTTTCCTACCCGTAGAGTCCATACCGCGCACTTTGGGGGGCTGATAAAGGAAGTCAAAGTGGGTATGGTGCGATTTTTGTAGATTTGCTGTTGTTGTGGGGGCCAAATTTTGAACCGACTGTCCCGCCACCCCCCAGCGAGCGGACCGGGGGAGTTCACTCCCCGCCAGCGGATCAACACGGCACAAAACTTACCCCGGAGCACGGACACCGGGGGCGTGAAGGGGCCCGGGGCCGTGCCTGTGCGGGGCCCCAAACATCGCGGCAGACGGGGTTGAAAAAACCCGGTCTGTTCTTCTCCACTAAAACATTACAGCACCAGAGAATGCAGAGAAACCACTTACACAACACCATCAGGTTTCCACCGGGTATCCATTAATCACCTTCTTCATGTGTACACTACGGATGTCCGGTGCAACTTTAGTGTAGGTTGCAATCTCTCTTAATACTGTAAACACTAAAAAAATACGGCGCGACCCGTACACAACTCCCGCACCTGCCGCCATCTTGGTCCCTAGGGCCAAATAGCTGGTGAAATATATACACAGAGAAAAATATTTACCAAACAATTATTGCTAACTTTATTTTGCTGTTCCAGCAATATTTTCGGTGAATTAACAGAGCAGGTATGCTGAAACAGCAATACAATTATTGCTAACTCTAAAATAAGGAATCCAGCATGATATTTCGCTGCAACAGCAGAATATTTTGCTAGTTGGTACTTAGCGAAACATTCTGCTCCTGCAGCAAAATATTATGCTAAATTTACCGAACGTTTTGCTGATTCGAATGTAGCGATATGTATTGCAAGCTACCTCGCGAGACCTGCGCGAGATTTGACGAGATAGCTTACAGTGCGCACGCCACGAGGAAGAAATAGCAAAGTGAAGCACCGAGCATCAAGCATGGCCGTTTACTTGCCAGTTACCTTACCTATGACTGTGAGGTTTAACAACAAAGTAGTTGCAAATAATAAAGGTATGTATAATACAACATGTGATTATATAGTACAATTATTATTATGTATGATACCTAATATGTACCGTGCTGATAAACTCAGAGAAATAGCTAATACCAAAATTACAACTTCGTTGCAGATAACGAGACAACAACGGAAGGCGGCAAGAGTACAGAAACTTTGAAGCAAACTATACAACCATTTGTGATTGTCGGAGGAAAAAAGGAACAATGCCGTCGTGTGTTTTCTTAATATTGAATAACTCTCGCGTGTATCTGTGTGAATTTTTTGGTGAAAATAATTATATTTTTTTAACATTGTGATATTTTAATAAATTTGTTTTTGCCACGAACGAGCGACATCTTGTCCCAAGCCAGCAGAATGTTTTGCTGGGATTACAGAACATTATGCTGGTACAGCAGTATGTTTTACTGAACCAGCATAACATTCTGTAATCCCAGCAAAACATTATGCTAACCTGCAGAATATTCTGTTTATCCCAGCGAAACGTTTGGTAATTCCAGCAAAACATTATGCTGGCCAGCAGAACGTTATGTAAACCCAGCAAAACCATTTTCCTAAAGTAGCATAATGTTTTGTAAATATTAGCAATACTCGTTTGGTGTTTTCAGCAAAATGTTTTCTTGTCCATATAATAGCAAACGTTTTGCTGCTGGTGCAAAACGTTCTGTGAATTCAGCAATAATTTTGTAAATATTTTTCTCTGTGTATATAAATTCAGCAATAAATTATATATATATATATATATATAAAATAAAATAGCTGGTGTGACTCAAAAATTGTTTTTGCACCAAATCCCATTGGTGTTTTTCCTAAGAATACAACGTAAAACCTTAGATTGTCAGTGTCATGGTTCGAAGCGGCGCACTCTTGCACTGTACCGTGCTTATCCATCACGTACGCTTTACTCACATTGATACTAATGTTTTAATAATCCTCGAGATCCAACCAAGAGAAAATATTTGTCTAGTGAAATATTAATTGAAGTTTCTCTTGCCTCCATCTTAATTCCATCCAGGATCGTTTCCCGCAGGATCTGGTACGAGCAGCTGAGTAAGCAACTCAAGAAAGCGCGAACAAACAACCCCCCCCCCCCACGACATCAATCCTTGACCCGTTTCGTCAGGACACGGATACGGGATACGAGGACAAACAAAACACACACGATAACGTCTCCAACGTAGAAATCGATGATCGAGTGGTTGGTTCTAACAAGAAATTGAGGATTATTTTTTAATGATCTGGGAAAATATTTCAATTAAAAATAATTTTGATCGATTTTTTTTTTAAAATTTCGAATCTCATTTTAACGATATCCGCGTTATATAAGCACGAGAAATATTTTCACGCTTTATTGAACCAGGGTGAAAAATAAAATAAATACTTCCGTTTCGTCCGTAGTTTTTATCAAAGAAGTGTTCAATATTTCAATGCTGAAGGCTCGATTTAAACTAACTACGCTGGTATTGACGGGAAGTTCTAAAAAAGTTATATTAAGCTCTATGAAAATCAATCAACAAATCCATTATACCTATCTTTTTTATGTTTTTATTTATTTATATATTTATTTAAGAGCCTCATACAGCACAAGTACCATTTTACATAAACAATCCTAATATAACATATAAATAAAGTAAAAATCTTTGCTATTATCTTAAATGTTTGGTAGTTTATAACTTGATAATCTCAATGACAAACAATTCATGTATTTATTAGTCTTAATTAATTTACATTCCTCTTTATTCACCATCCATTATCAAGGTGTTTAAATTGTTTTCAAACGCAGACCAAAACATAATTATCGATTTACTAAACATTATATAATTTTTTTGTATTTAGTTTATATATTAAACATTTTCCACCATCAATTAATAATATTAATTATAAATGGTAATTGTTAAATTATCCGAACTTTTTTTTATCTAATTTAACTATTGTTTATATTATGTTTTTTTAGGTACAAGTTTACTATAAACTGGAGGCAAGGGACTGTGTGTAATGGGGCCTCGCTCTAATCTTGATGCCAGCAATGTGTCAAAATGTACCTTACGCATTGACTAAGAAATAATCAATATAAATAAAGCAATAAATGATGAAGTGATCTTTTAAAATAAAAAGAAACGTCAGATCATTATGTGATCTCAAATATGCAGCTGGTAGTTTTTAATCTCAAAATCAACTACTGTATTAGTAGAAATACGAATTAACCCTGCAGAAAACATTTAATTAATTTAGAGCTACCCATATTTTCAACATTTTTTTTTCTGGCACCGGTTGATGTTTTTAGGATTGGCCGTACCGCCTAGACGCTTAAGCGAGACACTAGATGGTGAATTATGGCACCTTGCCCGGTAATATGTCACGCCCGCTACCTGTCCCACAGTATTGTCTATCTGATATGTCTACCACATGAAATACCTGCTTCCAAACATAATTGTACAAGTCATAAATGTTTTCCAACCCTTGTGATTCGAAATCACACGTGCAATCTCGTTTCGACGCTCCTTTTAATTGAGTCCGGCTGCTGTTCATTACACGTTGGGTCCATCAGCCAAAACATGAATCAAGATGCATTGCTTTTATTCATGTTGTCGTTAAGATTACTTGCACGTGTTGTTTGGTACGTACGAAAGTTGTTGCGTGTGTAACCAAGAGAGAGAAACAATTAATTGGCTGCTGACCAACTATTGTTGGGTGACCACAGATCCAGATTTTTCATACAAACAAAAAATACAATTCATAGTTTTAAATTAATTACAGTTGTTTTATAAATCGTTTTGCAAAATAATGACCGAAGTATTCAAAATTATATGTTTTTATAACCAATACTTTATGGAATTGCATTTTCTATACTGTTTTGTAAATTAGGATTATTACAAGTTATTTTAAATTACACTTCTGGGGCATTGTGTCCTGTTGTGACGATGCTAAAAAAAAAAACAATATCTTACCCAATTTTAGTACATTAATTTTAAACTGGATGTCGTGACTAAATGAAATATACATTTGTTGCGTGTTCTTACTTTAAACGATGAAAAATGTTTTTTTACGGATAGGAATTCAAGAGAAACCTTCGCGAGAAGTCTTTGCGTGTTAGTGTCGTACATTTACAATGCTTTATATAAGTCATGTTTGTGCACAGTGCTAACTCAGTACCTGGAGAAGGCAATGTAATTCACGAAGAAACTACAAATGAACAAAACATAGCCAATAGGCTATTTGCACAAATTCTCTAAGTGTATTTTTTCGATAGCCACTAACACCCTATAGAACACACAAAATTTTTTTTATCCTTACAATTTTTAGTTTGGCTGTTATATTGTTTTTAGTTTTCTTGGTCAAATTAGCGTTTTGAAACGCACCTGGTCGCGCGCCATTTTCGTGACGTCACCGGCCATGTAGGCTACTAGCGGACGCATTGGGATAACACGTGCAGGGGCCCTGCTTTCGCGGCAGTCAGCAATAATTGATCGAGTTATGAGTATTGTGTTGTTCCTTTATGCACTAGCACTTGTGTAGCTACGCTACATAAACTGTATTTTATTGTGTTCTTAAAGATTTGAGGCGTAAATCGACATGGTAATGTTGTGGTTGCCAATATGAACTTTTAACTGTAGGCCGAGCTACTGCCTGTAATCTCGGTGGTTATGCACGGTAAAACATATTTGTTTGGTACGTTATATTCGTTATTAATTAGTGGTGGCATTGTATTATGATAATTAATTATTAATAATAATTTATCTTACTGTATAAGTTGCACGAATGTATTTTTTTGTATGCATTTTACCCTTCTAGGCGTCAAATAGCCAACCTACGTGAAAGTGAAAATCCTGATCGCCAACCTCACGGTGGTAAATTAACATGAGTTGTGGTTGCCAAAAATAGTATGTTAGTAATTAATGTCCGTGAGCCTTTAAAACTATTTTCTAGTATATAAAAGTGCAAAATGAACTTGTGTAGGCCGAGCTATATGCCCGGGCTGGCCTACAGGCCTACAATCTTGGGGGTTATGCACGGGAAAACATAATTTTTTGGTACGTTATATTCGTATAATAATTAATTAGTGGTGGCATAGTATTAAGATAAATTAAAATTACTCATGTGTCTTACTGTATAAATTACATGAATATATTTACTTGTATACATTACCCTTCTAGGCGTCGAATAGCAAATCTACGTGAAAGTGAAAATCCTGATCGCTTACCTCACGGTGGTAAATTAATATGAGTTGTGGTTGCCAAAAATAGTATGCTAATTATTAATGTCCGCGTGAGCCTTTAAACTATTTTCTAGTCTATAAAAGTGCGAAATGAACTTTTAGAGGCCGAGCTATATGCCCCGCCTATAGGCCTACAATCTCGGGGGTTATGCACGGGAAATCGTATTTGTTTGGTACGTTATATTCGTAATTAATTAGTGGTGGCATTGTTTTATGATAAATTACTCATGTGTCTTTCTGTATAAATTACATGAATATATTTTCTTGTATACATTGCCCTTCTAGGCGCCGAATAGCCAAACCTATACTTGAAAATCCTAGGGTGGTTTCGCGCACAGAGGTTTTGCGGGAAAGTTAATTTGGGTAGGTTTGTACGTTATCATCGAATGGCAGTGAAGTATGGTTAACTACTCATTTACCTATTAGAATCAGAGACTTCTGGTTAATTAATATTATTAGCCTCTGCCTTCCTTGAATCCATAATATTCTGCCATGGTAGGCGGAGGCCTGCGTATTGGATTTGCACGTCAACCAAGCAAGTCCCACTACCTCTACGAGCCTCTTACATGGCGGGTGACGTCACGACCAATCAGAGCGCGTTATCGGTTGCCACGGCGGCATTTGAAAATTACGCATTTTCAAACACAGTTTTGTTATAGAATACATTTTTTTAAACGTTCAAAACCAAGTTTTTTGTGTTTAGAATTTAAAATGCATCAGGAAACACCCATTAATTAGCATTTTTGAACTTCTTGCATATACCCCATTGAGGGAATTGAAGAATTGTAAAACTTAACTAGTAATGTGTCCATACAACAAATGACACATGTTTACTTCGATTATGCCGTTTACATAGTTTGTTTATATTTTCTAAATAACCGTGAACAACATGAAAACGATATTTCAAAAAATCAAAAAAATATTGACAAATCATACATATATTTGCGACTAAACATTCTACCACATTCACAATATTAGTGGATGCAAATACTTTAAGTATGTAATGATTAACCTGTACTGTTTGCTGACGTTTGAACAGTGTTTTACATCATAAAAAGTTACTCGTTCTATAAACGAAGTTTAAAAACCCACTCAATAAAATGGACGTATAATAATAATTGATGATGACAGTAATCACATTGAAATTAATCAAATCATAACCCTAACGATTCACTAACGATTCTGTCAAGTATAATATTTTTCTAGTCCCATTACTGTTGTACATTAAAAACCGATTTCTTACGCGTTATTTTTTACATTTTCGAAAGTTATTTTTGTAATTGGCTATAATTAGATGCAACACTCTTGCCAAAGTCATAATTCGTTGTCACTGGCGCGTCAACGCATAACGATGAGAAATTATGATGGCTCCTACATTATGAGGTGTAGGGTGTAAGAACTAATTCTAAATCAGCTCTTTAGCGTTTTCTGGCAGAGTTTAAGTCTCGCTTATAACGGAGTCAGCTGTTATTGTTTATTAAATTCAAGTTGGTTTTTATGCAATGAAGCTTGCCAATATCCTGGGGTTTTATGAACTGAGGGGAAGGGATTATTGGCGCGGAGCCTAAACACGTCACGACATAGGGAAACAATAGGGTAGTTGTTGAATCTGACTGCTGGACGGTTAGGTTAGGTAAATAATATTAAATAAAATGTTACGAGTTTGTGAATTGTCAACTTTTGATTAATTAAATTAAAAAGTTCGTTCAAATTTCAATTTGGTGTGCTTTTCAAGGATAAAGTCACGGGCCAGTGAAAGTTTATGCCTTTAGATTGTTCAAATAATGATGAAAGGTACATGAGCTTGGCCCTTAATTTAGATCTCAATTCTTTTGAGTGTCTTCCCACAAGTTTTTTTAATGCGTTCACATACTAATTTCTCTTGATGCCGTGATGTCCCATGACAAGAACCCTACTGTAGAAACATTTCGAACCATTTTATTAATTAATGAATGTCGTTATTTATTTAATGCTTATTCAATTCAGTTATAAAGAACTGATTTTCAATGGAAAACAATGAAATAAAACTATACGTAAGTGAAGACAAAATAATGAATTGTAGTTAAGCTAGGTAAAGTTTAAACGCTGTAACATGGACTAGACTGAAGGTTATTACTAAAACTTGGCTATGACATATCGATAACACACGAAAATATCGGTATTTAAATATTTATGACGATTTATCGATATTTAAATATTTGTGCACACAAATAATTATTTTACACAAATATGAAAAATATATCGGAATATTGTGCCTGCTATTAAAAATGTGTGTGAATAAGGTTTGAAAAGGGTTTCGTACAAATTTCATAACAATTATTAAGTTCTCACACTCGCGTTAAGTGACCCGGCACCTCCACCATGTGTAAAAGTCAGGTCGAATTTACTATAGGCTGCCCGGCACCAACACTTTGATTTTGGTAAAACGTAATTATTTCGATTTGGAGTCCAAATATCGATATCCAGCCCAAGTAAATACTATATAGAACTAAACTGTTGGAGAATACCGTAATTTAACACTTTTAATAACACCTCCCGCTTGAAAAATATAAGAAACACGCCTCCATACTTTCCATGTTTTAAACGTATATTTTCCAACTAAGCTCTGAAATCGGAAACTATGATAGCACCCCCTGACGTCTAGACATATAAACTAGCGTTATTGTCTCGGAACCAACGAACGCATCGCGCCCTTCTGAATGCTTACAGTATCTGGTGAAGCCGCCCGCTTAGTTTTGGCAACGCCGCTCGAAGCAACTCCGAGAACTCAACTCACACTCGGAATGCAACAGAGGGCCCCGAGATTGAGTTATCAAAAAACAGAACAGGCTGCGGGAATATTCTTTCGTCAAAATATTCTCGGTGGGGTAAATTGAACGCGCCACAGCTGTCGAATCGAGTCGAGGTTTTTGTACGTATAAAACCAGGTTTTTGGTTGAAAGAGTCATTTACAATCAAACGCAGTGCAGTATGTATGAAAGTTGTATATTTTTAATATTATACAATTGCGCCCAAATGAGTTAAGTAAAAAACGGTGGTAAGATCATGGGCTTAGTAATTGACGTTACTATCTTTAACATAATGGGGCGGAGCGTCTGCGATTTTCGTTTCCGGTTTAGGCCTTAACTTTTAGCGCCAATAATATTGGCAGCCATTTTAGCCCATCAAAAGGTAAACATTTGTGTAAACTCGTAAACCCATTTTAAGATCAATATTTGCAAAATTTGCATTATTCTTTGGTGTTGAAATGACAAGTGTCCACTTTTGGTATAGGATTGCAACAATGTATAAGAAAACAAACATTGACAGAACCTCACTTTGTTGATAACATTTTTAAAATCAGAAAATATCTCCTTCGCTCTCTAGTTAGTTTCATTGCCTTTTAAATAAACCAAGTAATTCCCCCCCCCGAACCCCCCTTTACCTGCCCGATCCAAGTGAAACCGTTCCAGCGCTGCCCACCTGAGTTCTCTTTACCTCATTAGATAGCTAGCAGAGACCAGAGCTCTTGTCAGACTCGACCTAGCTGTCTGACGGTGTAATTAATGACACCGACTGAGGATGTGTGACACTTAAATAATTGTGTTGACCCAACCAACTCGGGACACAAGCGACTAAATAACTTCCGAGAAATAATTGGGCGCATCATGTTCAGGCGTTCTACGCTGTTGGTTTTGTTCGTTCCTTGTGGGAGAGAGACAGGAGTCAATCACGAGTTGATGAGGTGGTAATCCATGTCCTAGTTCGAATCTTGGTGAGGTCAAATAAGTGGCAGCTGTTGTTTCGCTGCTATCCTCTTTACACTATATTGTAATTCTATGTGGTAAGAATAGCCAGAGAGATATTTTCAGCATGTGTCTACCCCTACAAGTAGGTCTAATGTGCCTTGTTTTGATTATCCATTATACTTGAATCTAATTGCGTTTATCTCCATAATATTCTATACTGATAACCTAAATGTGTTGACGTAAAGTTGGCCCCTTATTCTTGGAAAATGTTTTTCTTTAGTTATTGTGTGTTAAACAAAACACTGTACATTCCCCTCTTAAGTTAAAACAACTTGCATGCCAACGGTTTGGCCCCCACTCGAACACCGAAGTTAAAAGCAACCTTCGGGCTTGGTCCGGGGAAGAGTGGGTGACCGTGCCCTGATACTCACGTATACCGCTGGTTAGAGCAGATGGAGGTTCGAAGCTAGTGTAACGGCTTAGTTCTCCTTACGTCTGCTCGGCAGTTCGGGTTAGTGGAGGAACCTCTATGACTATCAAGGTACACCGTCCTTTCGGAAAAGACGTAAAGCCGTTGGTCTCATTGGTACTTTTCGAAAGGAGTAGGCTACGTGCCGGTACCGAGTTTCCCCTCCTCCCTTCTATTCACCCTTCAACCTCATATATCACCACTCATCGTCTCGAATAGCCTTAGTGCATTAATATGTGACGTTGAGCAATACAAATTACAACTTGCATAATTAGGTTAAGATATTGGCTATTTTGTAGCTTTGAATATCTACTTTCGCAGTTAAAATGCAAGACGCCATCCTTTATCAATGGATTAAGTTAAAATTAGCTTAATGAGTAAAGTTATTAATATTATTTTTCGTGGGAAACCAGCCCAGGTTGCATTCATGCCCCTCTTCAGATGTCTAAGTATGTTGCGGATAGGACAATTGTGAAAAGATGTCCGAGGGCTGTTTGAAATGACTCAATCCTTTGCGTTTGCATTAATGACTAAGAAAACCCTCGCGAAAGAACTTCAGTCAGGATTGCCGGTCTCGACGGGATTTAAACTCGGAACCTCCTTCTGTCGGTTGACCGAAGTCAACACAATGAGCTAGCTGTAAATGAGCTTTTAGCTTTGTGTAAGTTATAAGGGTTGATTGTATCCCCATCCCTTCCATACTAGTAATTTTGTGTATGTGTATAAACGCTGTTTGATATTTTAAAATTTACTTGGTCAGAACCTACGGAAATACTCACGAAATCCCAATAAAATTACTTTTTTCGAACTTTCGAAGAGGTAAATTGTGCCTTGGAAGATAGATTTGACGCATTGTAAAAATAAACAACTCCGTATACTGATCTGTTCAAGTAAAATAACTTGGTATTATTTTGGTTCTACTAATTCTGGAAATTCATAAGAAAATTTATATTCTATTTCTTCATATTTCGGTTCGCATGCTTAATATTTTTATGGTGGAAGTTGCCGGGTCATTCCAGCGCTATAGTGTTGGAACGTAAACATTGTAATTCAATTTTGGTGATACCTTATCAACTTTTTTTTTCTATTCTGATACATTTTTTTTTCTTTTTGCACAATTTATAAAAATTCGATGTATCGATAAAGATATTTTCGTGTGATACCGATAGTTGAATTATATATCCTAGCCCCAATAATGTCTAGAACTTTAAACAGTTTGCCTAACGAAAACGGACCTGCTTTCTGTCGCTCTTGAAGAAAAAACCCACCAAACTCTTCCCTATCCACAATGATTATGATGGGAACACAATCTATCAGTGCCCTTCCCGAGGCTCGAATCCACGCCCTTCTGATGTACTGGCCAAGAATTATAAATCACTCTTCAACACATTGAAGTTCCATTCTCGCACAATTCAATCTTTATTTCCGGGAACTTAATTAATTGAAGTTGGATTTGACGTGTGAGTATTTGCAGCCATGGTCGTCGATGGTTAACCTATGCAGGATTAATGCTGGCATTTTTACTTGAGCATGGAGACGTGGTTATGACTAGCCGAAGAAGTTGAAAACCAAATTTGTTTTGTTTTTAATTTAACCAAAATTACGTTTTGATTAATTTTACAAGTTTAGTCTTAAAGGTGAACCTTCAATCATTTTCTGATGTGTACCTTATTGTAGTATTAAAAGAGTTTTATCACAGCATACATAGGCCTATAGTAGATAAAACTGCATCCAAATTGCAAAGCCTGCCCCCTATATTATAAATATTTCTCTTAATTTTACACTTTTTAATAAGAAATTTAGGCTCAAAGAATTTGTCACTTTTCTTTTTTTTCTATTATAGAATAGACCGGGCCATATAGATATTCATTAATCATTATACTATTTTACATTACAAAACAATACACCCTGATTTATTAATGATTGGAAACGATTACAGCAAACATCAAATAAATAATAAATTGGTTGGTTGGTTGATTTCCCTGCTTTACCCTATATAATAAATTGTTTTGCTGTATCACTTTTAATTATTGACCTATAAGTAAGAGAAGACCGATATTTTAAACGAATTCCCTTTCGAAGCACTGTTTTTTTAACATAACGTTGCAAAAAATACATTAAAGTTGGCAGGTTAAAATTTGATTTATAGCTTCGTGTATGAAATTCATTTAAGATGAAGATAAATTGTTAAGCAAATTAGTTTGTCAGATAGTACATTAATTGGTAGTCATTTACAACATTTACCATAAAAGGTTAACTTTAAATAAAATACGTTAACTTTAAATAAAATACTATATTATCATCCTAGCTTCCGTGCTAAACTAATTTGTGAAGACAATGATTGCTGTTTTAAGAGTGTCCAGCACACAATGCTTGTAAGAGGAAGTCGTGAGAATAGGTGATTGAACAAATGACAATGCACAACGATAAAATACAAATTATGGATGATCGATATAGTGACGATTGAAAATGGGCCGTCTTTTAATCTAACGGTACAAATATGATATAACACGTTTTGAACTACTTTTTTTCTGCGAACTTGCAATTCGATAATATTCTCATTATCTCTTATCGAAATGTGATTGAAAAATATACATTACTATTCGTGTATTCTTCATTATTTTATACAAATATCTTGTTATTATGCTCGACATCAATCTTACAATTAATTGTGTTATTATAGTTGAAATTCTATGATTTAGATTTAGTTGTTATTATGTTGATTGATCCACAAAATGAAACACCCTTCAACATAAATCAATTCATAGAAAGTCTACTGAAAAATAATCTTACAGATTGAAAAAAATATCAATACATCGAATGTGTTTGTGCCAATTGTGTTTGTGTGAGTGTAAAGATTTTTCTCTACATTATCTGATCGAATAGTGTTATAGAGTGCTGACTGCTGATGCTAGAAATCGATACACGCTAACCACAAATGAATTAAATTTGGATTCGATTCTGTAATGGTTTTTATAGGTCTTGTATTCATATTTTTTTCTGTGTACAAGCTCAATATGTTGTAGTATTGAAAAAATGGGCTCCGTCAACATAAGTATCGTCTTATCATTTGCTTTCCAAATTTGGATTTAAACTTGCATTGTAAAGATAGAAGGGTAAACCCTAACAATGTTGAGTCTGTCTGTGATGAAAGCTAAACGTTATTTCTCGTACAACACAACCCTTTATCGCAAAGAGGACGAGCAAAAGATCAGCGATGTGTATTTCCCCTATAATCTTCTCCTGGCTTGGCCGTCTGCATCGTTCTACGCTCAGTGGCTCACAAATGGCATTTGACGACAATGGACGTTCTCGGTGATGGAGTTAGGAGGCCAGCGTATGAGAGCTTTGTCCGAGATCTCCGTACAAAGGAAGTCGGTAACTGAATTACAGTCCATCCTATCTGCGATGGTCCCAGATCCCTATCCCCTAGCTGCGATGGTCCTAGATCCCTATCTTAAGATGTTGTTGGTCTTACTTCGTTCACATGGCAAGGAGTTTCACTAAGCCTGGACCACTAAGATCAAACAAACGCTATGGTGTGTTATGCATCACGTGTTAACGGACGACTTACCACTTAGGCCACTCACTCAACAAAACTTTGCTAATTGAGTGCACAATTTGTTACCGCACGATTGAAGCGAGGGTATTTAGACGATGTGAAAGTCTTGTCGTGTGTTTGTTGTGACGTCATTCGAGACGATGATTCGTATTAGGTGAAGAGAAGGACCTTTAATTAAACTTTTGCCTTTATCGGGCTTCAAAACTCACCTTCAATGGTTTTAATCCTTTTAGCCACCCTGGACAGTTGCAAACAAATAACACATCTTACATGTAACGAAGTTGCAACAATAACTCCATATTTTATGCTGGACGAAAAATGTTTGACAAATTGCCTAAACATATAAATATATCTTCTATCTTCTTTATAAATAAAAACGAATGTATGAATGTCTGTCTGTGCGTTTGTCCTTTATGAATTACTACACCATTCATCCGATCTCCATGAAACTTGGCACATATAATTATGTATTTTTTTACGGGGAAGGTTTCTATGTTATCCGTTTTGTTGTTGTTACTCCTCCACATGGTGATCGGTGCCTGCAAAGAGGATACATTTGATTCCATATAAATAGACTACAACATTCACCCGATCTCCATGAAACTTGGCACATATAGGTATTTTGTCACGGGGAAGGTTTCTATGCTATCCATTTTGTTGTTTCACGTGGTGATCGGTGCCTGAAAAGAGGACTCACCAATGAATTGACTTCGACACCGTTGGATATAAACATGAAAGTTGACACATATTCGTATTTTTTTTTATGGAGAAGGTTTCTATGTTATCCACTTTTGTTGGTTTTGTTGTTTTTGTTTTGTTTTGGGTTTTGTTGAGTACACTCCCGCGAAGAGTTCTGGCATAATACACTACAACACAACAACAACACAACAACGTCGCAGCAACGCGCGACGGGACAGCTAGTCTTATACAATATGCTCGAATACAATCACAATCCTTGACGGCATACATTCGCAGTTGATTAAATTTAGTTTTCAATGGGTTGCCTAAATATCGCCGAATGGAATAACGCCGGAGTGACCGTGTGTAGTGTACTTACAATTTTCCTACTAACTTTTTTAGCTCCTAACACAAAAAAGAGTAGCGTGGTACGTACACTACACACAATCGATTCAGCGTTGTCCATTCGGCGGTATCAGCGCCCTCGTTTTCAACTCCTTTATTCCATATATAGGAATCAATCCAAAAATTATAAAATGCATCTCAACCAGGAATCGAACCCGGGTCTCTCGATTGACGGTCGGATGCCATATTATAATATTATTCCTTATTATATTATAATTACTTATTATTTTAAGCTCTGTGAATGAACGAAGCACATGCTCCTCATTGGATCATACACCACTGTCACAAACTATGTGACCGCACGCCACTGTCACAAACTAGTGTCATCCTTGAGAGAAAAGTAAGTTCTGAAACAAAGGATTCTTATTGAAATAAAATCATTGATTCAATTTTCTAAACGGCGTTTCTTTGTCGCTTAGACTTTGCGACTCTAGTCTTTGTTCCCGAGTTTAAGATATCAAATCACCAAGTGCTGAGCTGCGGGGCTTTCACGTCTCCATCATACCATTTCACCTCGGGCTCAAATCCCCACACAAAGGGTCCAAAATGGGCGATTCGTGTTACTATATTCGCGGTAAAAGCATAGAAATGTTCATTGTGACTGAGTGTGTGTTCATTATCTCAACGTTTTTTGATAACTCGCGCAACCAATTTGAGATCAACATAATGTATTAAAGGTGGAATAACATTATTATTAACAATTATATTTTATTGTGAGTAATACATTAATGTTGTAATAAATGATAAATATGCTGCTACCAGTCAACACACTCGCTGATAATTCGACTATCTCGTTCTGCTACATAATTTATGACGTCACGTTGGGACTCTTCAATCGTACGTCACACTTAACTTTATCGGAAAGAATCGGCAAAATTTCTTCTACTTTTATTTGTGGTTTCTTATAGACTGTCACTGTTTATGGACAATTATGCCATTTAAAAATAAATAATAACGTTGAATAACCAATAGCACAATTTATAACGATGTAAATATCGTATTAAATTTTTCACATAATCCAATAATTCATATAATTAATAATTATCTTTTTGATAAATTATTTTTAAAGTTAATGATAAATAATAAAATATAATTAAAAAAAGTGGTTTGCTAAATTAATCTTATATTTGATAAGACAATACGACATTTAAGGTTATTCCTGTCATCCCACCAAGCAGATCTTTGAAATAATTTTTATTAATTTCATATTTGACCTATAAAATTTAACTACATATACGTGAATAAATACCAAATTTAGCTTTTCATACACAATTTTTAAAGGTTTAACTAAACATATAAGTTTGTCGTGCATTTAGCGCATCCTTTAGAAAAAAGCTTTATATTTTCAATCATTGGCTTTGTCGTACCGGAGAAGATAGGAAATTTAAATTTTGAACATGACAGTGTAGATATTATTATTCCCGTAGAAGCAAAAATAATCTCGATCGAAACATCACTTATTTCCGTACTCTCTCTCATGATAAAAAACAAGTCTTCCTCTTCCCTTGATGGTTGTTTATAGCGGCATTATTGAATTTCATATTTCTCGTCGTGTTTCGTGCCTACGCTCTGAAGTGTAAGGGAGGAAGGATGGATTGATTTTACACACTGTAACTCCGAATTCCACTTTATCAGTAGACGGGGCTGGCTGGTGCTCGGCTCGTCTTGGCTTCTGACAGAGCGGCTGTGATGGAACGGCAATCAGACGTCGATGTAGACGACTCACAGCCACCTTGAAGGAACCGACGCCGTACTGTGTAGTGGCGCCGGCGTTCATGTGGAGGGCGGTGGGAAGTGATAAGGAATGGACGAGTCAAATTTTGGATGGAATGTTAGCGATAGGTTTGTTAATTATGACATCCATCTATAAGTTAAGGCTATTCCAGAGCACTCTTACCGATATTTTGAAAGTCAAAGTAAAATGGCTCAAAGTTGGTTGGATGAAAGATTGACTTTAATAAAAAAAGAAAAAAAATAACTTTTTTTTTGGACGGGACAAAAGCTCTATTTTGGTCAAAATATGCAAATTTTTGGGTCATTACGGAAATGAATGTTTTAGATGCAATATTTAATTTTTAGCTATGATTTTTTTTATTGCTTCAACACACCTTTGTCTCTGGACTGAGTACAAGGGAAACTAATTTTATGAAATTACTTTTGATGAACGATTTTTTTCGTGTTCCGGTTCAAAACTCTTTTTTGTACCATGTGACAAAAAAAATCGTACATCGAACATTATTTCAGAAAATTCTTTTCCCTTATACTCAGTCCAGAGACAAAGGTGTGTAGAAGCAATAAAAAAATCATAGCTAAAAATTATATATTGCATCTAGAACATTCCTTTTTGTATTGACCCAAAATTTGCATATAATGGCCAAAATAGAGCTTTTGTCCCGTCAAAAAAAAAGTTTTTTTCCTTTTTTATTGAAGTTCATCTTTCATCCATCCAACTTTCAGCCATTTTCCTTTGACTTTCAAAATATCGATAAAAGTGCTCTGGAATAGCCTTAACTAATATTTTTTGCACTAAGGAGTAAGGTTTTACTTACTGCTTCTTGCCAAGGTTTTTTTCATTTTCATTTGAAGATATAGGCCTATTATTCTCTTGTTCACATCCTATTTCAATATTTATTAATTATTTTCTACATAATTGAACGAGTGAGCGTAGCGAACGTAGTGATTTCCATTCGACTTAAACGGCCCTTATGGTTTTTCTGCGTGTGTGTGTGTGTACGTTGAAAATCAGCCGAATCGCTGAACAGATTGCGCTGAAATTTTAAACGGACATCCGGTACGAGTTTATTGAGAACTGCTAACAAAATCAGCAAGATTCATCGCGATTTAAACCTACAAGAAATATTGAACTGAAAAATAGACTTCCAATGTTATGAAATTATTTTAACGACAATGTTTTAGATTTTGAAAATATATTTTTTGTTTGTTATTCGCCTGGCCGTGAAATGCCGTGCCCATGCAAGGTCTGTCGAATGTTGCACGTCAAGGTACTCCCAAATTCCACTCGTAGATTGAGTAAACCTTGCAATATTTTCACGTATTTCGTACTGGCTATGTTTACCATAGTAGGCCCTATTGCCACAGATGATGGACTATACACTGCGTTATATGCATTTAAAAACATGTTTAATTATTTTTGTAATACAATCTAGAAATTACAAAATCTTTCCCGACCAGGGGATTGAACCCACTTCTTTCACATTTCGGCTACAAGGGCCTCTTAGCCAACTTGACTAGGGAAACGCCAAAGTCATAGTAAGACGAGTGAGCGAGTCATGTGGTGAGTACCCGGGAACATTTGCATTTAAGTTTGATAATAATATTCGTATAAATAATAGTTTTTTAAAGGAGAGTTGGTATACGGGGACGGGCGCGTCATTACTGTAAGGTCATCAATGCGCCTCTCTAGCCTATGATAGGCTAGCTAGGCTTAAGGTAGGGGAAGAAAGTAATGGAATCGGGTACAATGTTTTAGATTTTGAAAATATTTTTTTTTGTTATTCGCCTGGCCGTGAAATGCCGTGCCCATGCAAGGTCTGTCGAATGTTGCACGTCAAGGTACACCCAAATTCCGCTCGTAGATTGAGTAAACCTTGCAATATTTTCACGTATTTCGTACTGGCTATGTTTACCATAGTAGGCCCTATTGCCACAGATGATGGACTACACTGCGTTATATGCATTTCAAAACATGTTTAATTATTTTTGAAATACAATCTAGAAATTACAAAATCTTTCTCGACCAGGGGATTGAACCCACTTCTTTCACATTCGGCTACAAGGGCGTCTTAGCCAACTAGACTAGGGAAACGCCAAAGTCGTAGTTAGACGAGTGAGCGAGTCATGTGGTGAGTACCCGGGAACATTTGCATTTAAGTTTGATAATTATATTCGTATAAATAATAGTTTTTTAAAGTTAAGTTGACATACGGGGACGGGCGCGTCAACTGTAAGGTCATAATGCTCCTCTCTAGCCTATGATAGGCTAGGTAGGCCTAAGGTAGGGGGAAGAAAAGTAATGTAATCGGGTACTCAACACATGGCTCACTCACTCGTTTAACAACGACTTTGGCGTTTCCCTAATAGTATTTGTAGATGTGTTGCTGAACCATATTAAAGACAATTTTACAGAAAAAACATAACATAACAACACATAACATAACACAGCATGGCATATAAAAATAATAACAATCGCATTGTACGTACTTAGTTCGTATGTTATGAATCATCTTTGAATCCAGAATTTACAAGTTTGTTGCATTTGCTGATGAAGATAACAGCGTTTTCAAATATTGACTAGTTTGTTTTAAGGCCCTATAGTATGTTACATGTATACAAATACGCTCAACTTTTCATAATATGATAATTCGACATATTGAAATTAACATACCACTTCTTAATAAACAAGTTATTTTCTTCTTCAAAAAGTTATCTTTGGTAGAACATTTTAATTATGGTTTATTAAAAAAACACCGATGTTAAAATAAGGCTAACCCAGAAGGAAATTGAATTCGAATGTAATGCCAAAAACTTGGTGAAAAGAATTATTAACAACTTTTTTAGTATGTTTTTATCTGTTAAAATTGTTCATTGTGTAACACTCATAGTTTCACAAAGTAGAGACATGCGGCACAAAGGGATGGGCGTCGTATCCCGAATTAGTAATTAATTGTTGTCCTTTGCCCTCAAAGATCTTCACCGATCGTCTTGAATACCACAACTCATTAATAGCACTAAACCAACAAACACTACCAGCCTGTCCGCAGGTGTGTCCATTCTATCGCTCGTTCACATTTCTATTCCTGGTTCGAAGGCGTCATATTTCATATTAATGACGTCAAGATGTGGAATGATGACGTCTACTTTCAACTTTAAAAACACTTTTAGTATGACGGGCACCATCTGTCAGCTTCGAGAGGAAGCCGACATGGTGGTATTGTGCAGCTGCCAACTACTCCGAGTATGAGTGAGCGCTTCCCAGACGATCTGTCGACGACGTTGATGACTTATGACTAGAGGTCGCAGACGGAAATATGTCATTTTATGCAATACTTGCTTTAGTTTGAGAGGTATTAGACTAGTAGGACAGTTTCTTGGTGATTGGAATCTACATTCTTAATGTTTTGAGGCGATTTAACTCAAAAGCAAACACCTAACTTAGAAATAATGTTCAATAATATGCATTCTAATTTTTAGCATTTATAACAATACTAGCTTACCCGCCGCGCGTTACTGCGACGTATGCCAGAATCCTTTCGGTGTCGAAGTCAATTCATTGGTGAGTCCTCTTTGCAGGCACCGATCACCACGTGGAGGAGTTACAACAAAATAGATAGCATAGAAACCTTCCCCGTGAAAAATACATATATGTGCCAAGTTTCATGGAGATCGGATGAATGGTGTAGTTTATAAATTATGAAAACGAATGTATCCTCTTTGCAGGCACGATCACCACGTGGGAGTTACACAAAATGGATAGCATAGAAACCTTCCCCGTGAAAAAAATACATATAAAATGTGAAGTTTCATGAAGATCGGATGAATGGTGTAGTAATGCATAAAGGGCAAACAAACTACATTCGTTTTTATATATAAGATAATAGATAGATAGAATAAGATAAGATAAGAAGATAAGATATAAGAAGAAGATAGAATAAAGAAAGAAGATTTAAATACACAAGTGCAGTGTACAAATGGAAAATAAGTTTGTAGAAGTAAAGAAGACAAGTTTAAATGGATGGTTGACTGACTGACTGACTGACTTTATATCCAGATACAAAATAGTGTAGCCGAGTGAAGATATAATAATATAATACAATACAATAACTTGATGAATTGATGTTCATATAGTGATTAAGCTAATTTAGTAGAGGATAATAATGTGTAATATGCAGATAAGTGTGATTGCGGTACATAACTGAGTAACTGAGTGGGTCGTGTGGTAAACTCTACATATTAGCGTTTCTATTTGTATTACAATATAGTTTGTAACTGACTGAACGATCCAGCAATGTGCTTCTCTTCATTCAAATGATAGCGACATAGTCACATCCCATCATTTATTACTTGATAATGTAAAACATTCCAATATATTACTACAGTGAGGTTTATCCGTTTTACTTGTACATCAACAGACTTCAAATACGATTCTTATGGACGAGCACTCTTAAAGGAAACAATGAAACTTTCAAAGTGTACTTTTTATTAAAGTTAGTTATTGTTTAGATTTTTTCGATGTGGATTTAAAGTCGATGATGGGATTGAGTCTTACTTACAGCCCTTGGACATTCCTTTCTACATAAAAATAATAAATAAGTTTATTAAATTCTTATGTGGACTTATGTCCATCAGTTCTTGGCTTAAGAACGAGTAAACGGTGACTTTGGAGACGTCCTTACAACGACGCACAATACATTCTGTGCTTTGTTGATTCTGGAGCTGTCTGCGGGTGGAATCGTGTCCAGCTTGATTGATCGGTGTTTTCTACTTAAATATGCCGGTCTCTAGTTGGTCATTGTTCGCTCGTCGATGGTGTCGGCGCCTACAGGGTTGGCTTCTGCTTTAAAATTTAATGGTTTCCACTGAATATCAAGATGACTGTGTCTGAGTGGGTAGACTTTAAGTACGAATTTATTTTATTTTTGTTTTATACAAATATCCTAATCACCAACCATATTACCTGTAAAGGATAACATTTAACTGATGTGTGCCCTATAGGGAACGCTCCTTTACAAAATATGTCAGTACATTGGTTTAAACCAAGCCAACTATGACATAGCAACGTACTTGGATGGATAAACATCAGTTTGACTGCGATGTTATAGTATTTATGTAGACAGGCTTGGGTTTCATACGTGAACTATGTTTACAATGTTTCTGGGGTTTGTTTTGCAGCCCCAAGCCTAATCTCGTTTGACGCTTTACAACCCCCCCCCCCCCCACCGGGCAGATGATCCCGTCTTAAGGACTCGAAAGAGCAATTCCAAGAAAATCTTCTGTGCAAATAGTGAAATCGCTCTTATACGCACAGCGTTATGATCACTTTCAATAAGGGCGGGCGACTAAGTTGTGCTTGCTTGTCTAGCGGGAAATAACGCGAAGAAGATTGAGTGTGTTTAGTCAGTGGGATTTGATTCAGCCGTGAGTGCGATCTTCAGTGGTTTGTGAAACTTGTAAGATGTTGGAAGTGTTGGTTTTGATATGAGAGTTAAACTTTAATTTGTAAGAGTAACCGAAGTCTAGATGTGGGGATTAAGGTAGAACACGAAAATAATTCGTTTCAAATATAGTAACATCTCGTTAAGAGGGATCGCTGAGGTGTGCGCAACTGAAATGCACGTGCTCATGTGTTGATGCAGCTCATGTAACTGAACGGTCCGTAATATCATTACCAAATTTTGGGGAAATGTTAAAACATAATTTTTCTCTTGATATCACATTTGGTGGAAGATTAGGCATTAAAAATCATTGCTAGACCTAAGCCACAAATTAAAAAAAAAAACATGGTTTTCGTAAACGGTGTTTACTAACGATTAACAAAAATTAACATGCGCGTTCACATTGACTTGGAATCCAGTAAAAAAAAATCCGTTAAAAAATCGGTATAGTCTGAATATAAATTCCCGAATTTCACAAAAATGTATTAAATATTACGGAGATTTCGCTAATTTTGTATTGAAAATCTATAAATTTTCAGCTTTTACATGACATGACTCATCTGCTAATAGCAACAAAATAGTCTATCTGTTGATCATATATTCTGTGTACAAAGATAGGAAATTACATAGTAGAGTTTAAAATGATAAATTAAAAAGTTTATTTAGATAACATTATTGTATTTCAATAAGTATTGAGATAGCGAACATAATAAATAAAATCATAAATATATTAGAATGATGTTTGATATACACAAAATTCAAGTTTAAATGCCGAGCATTTAATTAAATTGTTAAGCGTGTAGGTTTGTTGTCGGTTTTTAAGAATTTTAATAACCAAATAACACCTCAAAGTATTGTATAAACTGTTCTGTAGACCAATATTAAACATATTCTTACAAGATAAAGAAATAGTTAACTAAGCAATAATTATAAAGAAATAATATAATAATACATAATGAATAATTTCTCAATAATGTCGGACTGTCAAAGCAAACGTTTAAATCAACAAGATCCAGTGTATTAATGTACACTGTGCCTGCGTCTCTCGTGTAACCACATTATCAGAACAGCACCGCGCGAGTGAATTCCTTGTTGTTGCCAGCTTGTCTTGTGGGGTGTAGAGCAGTGGCCGGGCGCTGAGGAATGTGGGAAGGTATGCGCTTCCCGCCTCCCGTTGTTTTACGTCGTATTAGTGGGAATATTTCCTGTCCGATCCTTGGCGTGTGACGTTTACACCGCGGCCGACTCCGGGGGGGGGGGGGGGCATCGGGAAGACAGGAACTTGCCCTGCCGGAGGCGGTTGTATCACTAAAACACTGCAGTGAAACATTTACATATTATCAAACGTCGTGTATACTGTATTACATTGAAACTCATTGTCAGAATAAACACAACTGAAGTTTTTTTTTAGAAATACTCGATTTTCTATCAGTTTTCTAATTATAAATACAATTAATTAGTAGTGTCATTTTCTAATTATAATTTTGTGATTATATTTCAATTTTAAAGATTTAAATAAGAATATTATATCTTTGTCATGCAGTCCACGCAAATGATTCTCTGATACATGGTTTATGTGTTAATTAGGCATTAACTAAAATATGTGTGTGCCAATCAATTATTAATAAAATATTGCACACATTTACAATAACGTTGGTCTACACACACGAAACTCACTTTTTTAAACTTTTTAATGTAAAGTAAGCATTTACATTAGGCCGAGCATGACAAGCTTTAAACTTGAGGTAACTGTGTTTCTAATGCATTATTCCTATGTCTAGGCGTGTCTATTTCAACTTATTTTTGGATTAGCTAATAGAAGACTTCATTATTTCACTTACCCTGAGAAAAATAGGTCGGGTGTTTTGTTTTGTCAGTTTGTTTGCTCTCTACCTGGCAAATGGCATAATATACGATCCCAATGAAAACTGGAGGGGACCTTCGAAAAAATTCTGAACTTAGAAATATGCCCAAGTTTTTGGATACAATCAAAGAAATGTTTTTCATGAATATTGTATTTTTACTATTTGTTTCGATTGTTAATGCGATATTTTCGTGATATTTGGACCGCGACTGGTCAAAAGGTTACTCCGATCTTGATGAAACTTTATGGGAACGTTTGAAATCATGATTGAACCGAAGAAATATTTCTCATAAAAATCGTGCCATTAGGGCAACGATAATCAACCAAAAAAGCTCATCCATCAACGCGACTGGAAAAAGCGTGAGCGAAGCGGCCTAGTTCTATTGCACGTCCAACGACGTGTCCTGTTCGAAGACTGTCTTACTGTCTCACTGTCTTATTGTCTGTCTTGTCTGTCTTACGCACGTGTCCTAAGAACTTGAATCATTGGGAAACACTGAAATCAGAACCTACATCAGTCATTGTATCTCTGCCCAACAAACAATAAAGATGTTATTTCTCCAACATCAATCAAAACAACCGACATTATTTTTCATCCATCCAATATTACGTTTCTTTGTCTCTTGTTCAACAATCTGAAACCACAAACATTACACAATTTTTTAATCAAACGATTGCAATGTTCTGCATTTTGATGAATACGTTTTTAATCTATTAATCTCTGCCTCGTTGAAATTCAGAAGGATACAAGTGACATAAATAGACATAAAATAAACACATAATTGACGTTTCCTGGGTAACAAATTTGTTTTCGAAACGAACTTGATGCGTTCCGGGAGGCAGCCATGCAAAAAGAGTGATTGATGCTGTAGTGTAGTAGAACTCTTTATTATACGAAACATCCTACAATAACAAAATTCACAAAAGCACTACGGATAACACAATTATAGTTTTTAATAAGTAACACAACGAACACGTATTTTCAATCTTACCTTACTGGTTTGTCTCGTTTTGTAATTTAAACAGCGTTTTTAATTAAAAATTCGTGTCATAGTTCGTTTAACTGACGAATTTGTTTTTCCTGTGATTCTGTTCAAGCGAGGTTAAAGCCAGTCGTAATATATTTCCAGCAACAACAAGCTGAAGTGATTGATTATGATTGCGTATAACAGTAAAATATATTGTGGGGCGAATCATAACATAAAAAAATTTGAAAATTATTTTTATATCACACTTCAAACTAGAAAAAGTATGATTATTGCAATATTTGATAATATTTCAATAATTCTGGTTTAATTTCAAACTCAGGATGTGCTTAAAATTGTGATTGCCGCAGATGCACTTGATGTGTTTATTGATGTGTATTAAACTTTGATTTGTGCAAGATTTATATATGAACATCTAGACGCCACTTGGAAAAAACACAAATTACGCGCTTTGCCATGTTAATATCCACGAAACACAACTAAGAAAAAATTAAAAATTGGTATTTTATTGAAATCGTAATATTTCAAGAACTGTTCAGTTCTCTTTTTTAACGATGACAGTTCATAAAACGCCCACAACAAAGATTACATTTGCAGTTTTAAATGTACAATTATTTTTTTTTTCAAATAGTTTTTACATGTTCTATAAATTTTAATTTTAATTTTAATTATTAAAACAAAAATTTGTAGGTTGCATTGTGTTTAAAATGATTCGATAATTGACTTATCACTTATTTGGTTTCTTCTTTCCCCCCCCCCCCCCTCCCCCGCCAGGGCCCGTAGTGGCGTTAGTCTCGGGATATTCCTTTCTCGATCTCATGCACAAGGCCATCTCGTAACATTAACTATAGTGATTAGTTAGAGAGTATTTTACTTCCCGGTATTAGAGGCGAGCACTGGCAGACGTTATCGGGGACATCTAAACCTTCCCGACGACGACAACAACGACCACTACTTAAGAATCCCGAACAACTTTACTCCTCTTGACTGTGGCTGGATCTGTCCAGCATGAGTCTTTCAAGGGGAAGGGTCCCTTCAACCCCTAGGCTACATTGACGCATTTTGACCGAACGGTTGACGCGCCCTTAATTTATTACAGAAAAAATCTAACCTAGTTATTAATCCACATTTTTCTGTTGCCGCTGTAGCTCTATTAACGAGAGATCAGGTACATCAGAGTCCATAAAGTGTTGCAAATAAAATGAAAATAAAACGTAGAATAAATCAATTTTCGTTTATTTTCCCAGTAAAACAATTTACAGTATAAATGAATAATGAATAGGTTTTCAATTTACAAATTAATATAGCATCCGAAATTGATTCTTCCTTCGAACAGTGTATAACAGTATAATACCGATCCTTACCAAAGCCTTTTTGGATGGAAATCGCTTCTCTAGCTCCAATATCAGCACAGTAAATTTAGACTTAATTGTTAAATTCGAGAAAGGATTAATTCAAAGTCCCATCCTAAGCCCACTCTCACTTTCCACTCTCGTAAAATCCTGATTATATTCGTATATTATTTAACAATAGTTCTTGATCTTTGCCGCTTATAGCGTTATATGTAAGCTGTTAAGAAGCCGGCACACCTGTTAGCGTTTCTCTTAAGCCATTGTTCTGTGTGCGGGTGGTTTTAAGTGAACGGCTAGACTAGTGCACTTACATGGCTCTATATAAACTAATGGCGGATACTTAAATGAACGTAGTATCATGCGAAATAATTCTAAAGTCATACTGTGAAACTATCTAACTTTGATCCTTGAAACAGCATAGTGGATTTATTTCATTTTGGCAATAGACTAAAACATATTTAATCATTGAATGATTGATACATCGAACGGAACAACAAACGGAAAGTGAATAAATAACAATATTTTTAAACTTCTGATGTGAACTTAAGTCTATCAGTTCTTGGCTTAAGAATGGTGTAAATGGTGACTTTGTAGCCGTCCTAGCAACGAGGCACATACAAAATTCCAAGGTTGTTCCGAATTAGTTTTGTTGATTCAGGCGCTTTCCGCGGGTGGAATCTTGACCAGCTTGTGCCGCTCATGTTCCTGTTTTAAATAACTGGTCTCTAGTTGGTCATGGTTAACTCGTCGATAATGTCAGTGCCAACAAAGTTGTCTTGGTCCCCTTTGAATGTAATGTCCCCTACCTAAAAAATCAGTTATGTAACTGAGTGTGTAAACGAGTCGCCTGAATAGCGTCGACTGGAACAACGTCGACCACCTCGTGTGTAGTGTACTTTCTTTGTTCCTCCTAATTTTTCGTTGTGCAAGGCCTGTACAAACGAGGTGGTCGACGCTATTCAGCGTCCTCGTGTAAACTCTAAATACGAATCAAATTATGTATTAATTAATAATATAAAACAGTAAAACAGTAAAACAAACACCACACACAACAATGTTTCTTCCTTGTTACTGCGTATTGCGTTGTCGCCCCTGGGGTAGAGTGGGGTGCGAGTTATTGCCCACGCATCCATGTGCGGGTGCGTGCAGACGACTCTTCACGCATCGCTGCGGAGCTGACAGGCGCAGTGACTGATGTGTGCGATGCACTCGACCTCGGTTATTGCTCTTGATTGACAATCACAATCACAATGACACGTACACACCATTGACATATGCGTTGTATGATTTTTATCACGTCGCTTCAATATCGACTATGGCGAATTAAACAAATTTAATTTGACGCCGAATGTTATACATGCCACTCATAGATATGCCCCCGCACGATTCGTCGGGTTTTGGTAGATTGCGTATTCCATAACTCACAATGTAAATAATGGCCTGAATGTCATTATTTAATCAACTATATTGGTACAAAACAAAAATTTGACCGAATTTATGTGTGATTCGATGAATTGTCCATGTCATTGAAAAATGTTATCCTTGAATAACTATTGTGTATCAAATTGGTTAATATCGATATACAATTGAATTGAATTGGTACAATGCCATCAAAAATACTTTTTCTGGTAAATCGTCATTTTTGCAGCATCCCTTGAGAAATTGATTTTCTTTGGTAAAATAAATGAAATTACTATATAAATATTTTCGTTTTATAAAAGAAAAGAGGTTTATGTGCAAATACATGAAATAAGTAATTCAAAAATTACATTTTCAGACCATAAAGGTGATTCCTAAGTAGAGAAATGGAACCTTTTTTATTCCACCATCGAAACGTCTTGTATGAGTGTTTTGCCAAATTCAAAGCGATTGCAAAAATTGACAAAAACTTGGGGACCATACATTTTTCTGATTAGTTACGTCCTACTATTTATAACTTATTTTTAAATCATTTTACGCATCAGTGTTGTGTTTTTTGTTAATATTTTAATCCAAAAACATTGTGAATATTAAATTTATCTTTTACTCTAGCAAAGCGATTTAACAAAAATGTTATTTTATTTAATACGTTTTTACTTTCCATTTTTGAATGGCATTTTAGTGGTGTACCTATCTGTGAGATCAGATATTATAATGATATTATTTTTTAGCACAAGTTATGAAATCTAATTTTATTGTTTCTTTTAAAGTTCGATGTTACTTTCCAACAAAGCTTTCTAAGAAAAAGTAATTAATCGAATCTTATTTCTGTTTCAGTTGCTGTTGCTTCGGACCGAGCTCTTCCGAACTCTAGCGTAAGGAGCCGACTATTGTGATGACGTCGTCATCATCGAAGCAACATCAGATATGGCCATCACATCCCCTCCCTTTTCTAACCTTCTGCAAATGTTCCTAGTGGCACATCTCATTAACACTCCACTTTGGCCTATATTAGTGCTGCTCTACGCTAGAGACATTCGAAATATTTTTAAATATTTCATCAAAACAGTGAACAGACAAACAATAATTAGTGCAGCGCCGTTTAATAACCACAGAACACCTCAAAACGCCACTTTTCAAACATGTGACTATATTGTGTGTGAAATTAACGAACATGCCAATTTTATTCCGTATTTTATGAATTCAAAGTCAATTCAAACGCCATATTACTATTTTAAGGATATGACTGTAGTGCTGATGCAAAATGCTTTGTTAGCTTTAGCATTCTGCCAGCCTATTTTTCGCTCGCAGCTCTATCGCATCAAACCAAGATACATTTTGATTGGCATAAAAGGAGAAATTCTTCATATTTAAATATAAAAGTGTTAACTTGTGAATTAATCGTATGTTTAGGTGTGAGTTTAAGTAGAATTTTGTATTGTGTGCGTAGTAAGTTAGAAAGTTATAAGTACATCGCGAGTTGCGCAAGAACGGAAATAAGGTTATGTGATAGAAGAAGATTTCGTGTGCAAAGTTTTGGATTGTCACTGTGTTGTCTTGTGAGTCTAAACAATACAAACTCTCCAGTGACGCCCCCGGTTGATTCTAGTGCAGATCGGTTAGGTTATCATGGAGAGAAAACGCTCATCCCGCAGGGCCTATGCCCGTCCCCCAGAAAAGACCTTCGGGACAAAATGTAAGGACTTTCTTCGCCAGTTTGTGGCGTTTATGTTCTCCAATGTTGGCATTATTGGACTTGTGGTGGGATACACAATCGCCGGGGCCTTCATATTCCAAGCGATAGAGGGACAAGAGCCGAAGTCTGTCAACAGGGCAGTCACAAAGCTGAGAAACGACACTGCAAACATGTAAGTGGATACCTTAGTGTGATAGCAATGCTATAATACAATCTACTAGCAGGAAAAACAAGCAACCCGAAGTAGTAACACTACACTCCACCGCCGCACCATCAGCGCCACTAGTACTGCTTATTTCTCGATTTGGTTAGTCGGGAAACACTCACGTAGGTGAAATTGTGTTTATTTTATTTATTTATGCCTTGTTTCTTTAACAATTTTACAGAGTTTGAAACACATGTTTTAGATTAAGGCTTATTTTACAAAACAAACAGTAAAATAGCAAAGTTTATAAGGTAGTTAAACAGAAAAGTATGTACAATGACCTAAAATAGTAAAATCCCGATCGGGGTTCAAACCCAAGTCTCCCACATTCCAGGTAGGCGCCTTATCCAACTAGACCATCGAGAAGTTAAATATTTAACTTATGAATATTGTAGTTGCATTACAGATCTGAATGGATGGAACAGTACTGCAACGAATATCTGTTGCCTTTGTTTGGTTTGTTTGGTCAGTTCAAAGACAACAGATATTCGTATATCCATTCCATCCATTCAGATCTATAATGCAACTACAATTCAGAAGTTAAAAAGTCACCGTCTCGGTGGTCTAGTTGGCTAAGGCGCCTACCTGGAATGTGGGAGACTCGGGTTCGAACCCCGATCGGGATGGATTTTTTAACTTGTTTTGTATGCAAATATAAGTACTGCTTAGTTTCACAGAAGTCGACCGCCATGTTTTTACCAAACATTTATCAGCTTTGTCTTCTGCAATAAAGTAAACAAATGTGGCCTGAAACGTACCTGAAACATTAATGTGGCCTAAATCAGAGAACAGATTTCTGGATTCTGTTTCAGGCCACATTTGTTTACTTAAAACATCAGACTCAGCTGTTAAAAAAAGATTTGGCAAAAGCAAAACCATGATGTTCGGCTGACCTGTATGGCCACTATCTGTAGTGTCTTATCTAGGCTCTCTTAACTTCCCATTCATGTCTTTTTGAGAGCAAAACAAAGGTTTAAATGGTGGGTGGGTTGTGATTGGCCACTTTTTAAACCTAGTCGTCATAGAATTTTGTCGTTTATGTATACAATCCATAATGATACGTTCAAGTAGTAACAATCTGAAGTTTTTGTACTGCCATATCACTTCAATATATTAAGAATCTGGTATTTTATACACTGAGAGAGGTTGAAGTAAAGTTAAGCCATAACTCTTCTTGCCACAATGATTGCAATGCCTCTGCTATACAAATACAAAAGTTTTTATACATCATGAGTTTAAATTAAAGTCCTCTTTCCCTTGATTTTATACATGGAACATTACTTCAAAAAAGTGTTTTACACATAATTTAAAGTATAAAAGCTAAAAGTTTCCTATTCGTAAAGAATTGATTTTGCCTCATAGTTAATATTTTTTTGTTTCAAACAATTAGAACAAAGTCGTTTATTTCGTCAAATATTTATAACAAAAAATAATAAAATCATGTCCCTCATATAATCAAATAAGCATTTCTCCCTCCAGCCTGTGGAACATAACGTTCACTCTGAACGCTATTCTGGACTACAAGGATCTGGAGACGGTCTTCACGGAGGAGGTGGACAGGTTGATGGAGACTTACCAGCGGGACGTGGTCGAGGCCATCGGCGACGGGTGGGACGGGTCGGAGACCGGCTCGCAGCAGTGGTCGTTCCCCAGCTCCTTCCTCTACTCGCTCACCGTCATCACTACCATCGGTGAGTCGAAGAATAAATAAAGCATATTATAAAACCACTCAACTGATCTATAACCTGAGTTACTTACTTTTGATCGCAATATTTCAGAGAACTCCGTCTCCTTCCTCAAGCATCTTTATGCCCGACATGGCAGGATGGTTGAGGAAGGAGACGGAGTTCTCCGAAATATCGCGATTAAAAGTTAGTAACCCAGGTTATAGTTTAGGCCTTATTGATTGTTTTTATAATATACGTTTCCGGGTTAATGAGTTGTTTTGATATTTTTTTGATAAATTATATATTTAATTTTGTTATCTTGAAGTAAGCTTAAAAGATTTTTTAAATTTCCCGTGAAAAACTTGCTCATGCAGGGTGCATTGTATGCCATCCTTCAGGTGAACTAGGTATGTTGAGGATAGTACAATGTGAAGGGATGTCCGAGGGCAGTTTGTGAGTACTCAAACCTAACAACCTTGGATTAAACCTACAACTAGGATTGACGCTCACCGACGGGATTTGAACCCGCAACCTCTCAAATTAGAGTCTCGTGCGTAATGCTTGATCCAACTCTGTCGATATATCGACACTACATACAATATTCCTTATAAAACTTATAAGTTTTATAAGGAATATTGTGATTAGTGCAAATATTATGCATTTAAACATAAGTTTTATTTTAAAAATTTCTATTATAACTCTGTCCACTATGTTGGCCACATATATATCTTGCAGACAAGTTTCTTTAATTGTATCTTATGTGTGCATAGCGAAGCAAGTGTAAACCAACCGTTGTCTCTAAAACCGACCTTGTGAACTAGGCCTTTATCGACGCCATGAGGACTCAATGTCTGCAACTGACAGAGCCTGGCCGCATACAATCATGCCACTCCTGACATCATGTCGAGAAAGAAAAAAATTAGTCAACAATTGAACGATCAATTTGTAATACGCTTAGATTCAATAGCTCCATGTCGAGACGTAATGGTGGCTAGTTGAGTCATTCCCGATTCTTTTACGTTCAAATCTCCTGTAATCAATCTATGGCTGTTACAATTCGATTCTGGTACCCAACCCACCCCATAAGCTATTGCGTCACAGTTCTCAATTTCCCGGCGATCCTTCAATGTGATGTCATGATACGGAAAGTCTATCAGGAACAAGTGGGTGATCATTAGGACATAATCTTTACTCCCGTCACGACTGTTAATACCATGGGACCAATTTCAATGGAGCACAGAATAACTATGAACTAAGAATAACATTTTTTAATTTGTCCGACAGTTATGATCGAGTCCGATTGTAACTAAAATCGATGAAAATTACGTAAAATACATTTGAAAACTATCACTATCCTTTCACTACTATGCACGTGGTTGTTAAAGAATTGTGGACAATGAAGCTGATCAGAATGTCCTAAATGGATTATTTATGCTTCTATGCTCTCTTCATATTAATTCATGTGTAAATATTAACACTTTTTCTATGTACAAAACAAAATAATTTCTTATACAGAATTATAAAACATTGCATAAAATGCAACTTTGATAATGTTTATAACAATCGAAAAATTAAAGACCAGTGGGTAAAGCGTCCAATTGACTAGCGGGAGGCCTAGATTTAAATGACGATCGATTCAGGTTTTGTAAATATCTTGATGGTGTTTATTAATTTACTTAATTCAACTTACAAGAGGTGTTTCCCGACTAAACGATTCAAGAAATGCTTAAGGTTTATCATTTGTACAGTAATCTTACTTGTTTCTTCAGACTTAATCAAGAGAATAAAATAAGGGAATCCTAATCACTTAACCATATAATCACGTTATGCAGTAAAGTTAAAATGTTGTAGATTGTGCTAATACTCTTATTTGATAGTTCAATTATTTTCACCTAATAATGTTGAATTTTGAGTATTACGAACCCTGCAAGACAAATTGTTTTCAAGTTAACCATCTCAAGTTAATTCCTTCCAATTGGTCCTTAAAGGGGCTATAACCCCCCCCTCTCCCCCAAATTAAAAATATGATTTTCCACATAATCTAGTCCAGAGCATAATCCCACACAAAAATGACAGTTTAAAAAATTATTCCTTAGGCTATACCTGTAATTTTATACGAAACAATTTGTTTTGAAATCGATGCAGTGTCTGGTCCTACAACTCGAAAATACAAATTTTAAATTATATTATATGGAAACATTTTATTATGTTGCCGTTTGGGGGATGTGAAGAGAGTAAATAAAACATTAATTTCAAGCCTCACTTTCATTTACCCAAAGTATTTAAGAAAAAAAAACTTGTATCTATCCTCTTGGTTTACAAGATCCGCAGACTCTTAGTCCATAGAACCCTCGTCTATTGCCTGGTAGGGACACATTATTGCTACTATATGAGACCTTTCTTTTCTTTCTCAATTTAATTAATCGGCTTCACTCCCGGAGGTGTATTTGTTCAATAATAACGGAGACCCGGGTTCGAGCCCTGGTCGGAAAAGATGTTTTAATTTCTGTATTTTATTTACAATGAACTACTAGGTAGCTTTCTTTGCACAATGCTAAGCTCTAACTAGCGATATACGTGAGTTTCCTCGCTGGGTAGAGCAGATGGAGGGTTAGAGAGCTAGTGTAACGGCTTCGTTCTCCTCGACTTCTGCTCGGCAGTCCGGGTTAGTGGAGGAACCTTTTATGACTATCAAAGTTACACCGTCCTTTAGAATGGGTGGTAAAGCCGTTGGCCCCTTGGTACTTTTCGAAAGGAGTAGGTTACGTGCTGGTCCCGGGTTTCCCCTCCTCCCTTCTGTTCATACTTCATCCTCATCTATCACTACTCATCGTCTCGAACAGCTAAAGTGCATTAACATGAGGCGTTAAGCAATATCCAATCCTAAGCCATACAAGCAGACACTAGCTTGAACTTCTGATGTAATAATACATAAGTTACATTCCAAGATACATTCTTGTTTATGTATGCATACATTTTAATATCCTTAACCTTTTGGGTCATAATTGTTTAATGTGTGTGATTCATTATTGTGCATTACGTCTGAATATTGAACTCACGTAGCAAAGTGGAACAAAACCACCCCTTGTATGTCACACTCAACCTTGACTCAAGCGTGCTTCGTGGACCCCACTGAATTCCCCGTATCTTCTCACCTGATCTACTGGACAGAAATGTGGAGCACCCGAACCAAACTAATCGTATGCCCTCCATCTAATTGCATGCACGCCGCAAACAGTGTTTCTAGCCCCGCGGACAAAGTGTTTTGTGGTTTAGTCACTGCCCCCTGAGTATATCAATGTCGGGTAACACGGGTCAGACAGAAGGCGGTGCAGTTTTATGTTGTAACTAGGGCGAACCACAGTGAGTGACAAACACAGTTGGTTTGTAATGTTAGTCTGCTGTGACAAGGTCGTTCATTATTCATGGTAAAGCCTTGAACGATGTCGCTGTTGAGAGGGATTACATCGTGGTGGTAAGATTTATAAAGTATAATGCAAATTTATAGAAATTAAAAGTCGTGTCAATTGAATCGGCTTAAGAAATGAAATTTGAAACACGCAAATTTGATTTGTTGAGTATATATTTAAAGTCATGGACATGGAATATACCCAACAGATCCAATTTGCGACTCTCAGATTTGATCTGTTAGGTATATTCCATGTCCACGACTTTTAATTTTTATAAATTTACATTTTTCATATAGAAGTATATATTAATTGTGATTATTTTTCATAAGTATAATTACGGAGTACCAACTGAAATACCTGAGCCTTTAGCTCTCTACTTTCAACCTTGACATAAATTTTTTGGAACTTAAAGATTAAAAATATAAATAATTACATTTGAAAATAAATTTACATTGTTTTAGTTTGTTTGCGTCCGAAATAACCTGTGGCTTGTCCTTTGTGACATGTTCGTTCATCATTGATGGTGATGCCTGGAACAAACAATGTCGCTGTTGAGAGGCTTTACATCGTGGTGTAGAGATTTATAAAAATGAAAATTTATAGAAATTAAAAGTCGTGTCAATGGAATCTACTAAAGAAATGAAATTTGAAACACGCAAATTTGATTTGTAGAGTAGATCCCATACGAAGTCAAAGTCATGGACATGGAATCTACCCAACAGATCAAATTTGCGACTCTCAGATGTGATCTGTTAGGTAGATTCAATGTCCACGACTTTTAATTTCTATAAATTTACATTTTTCATATAGAAGTATATATTTATTGTGATTATTTTTCATAAGTATTATTACGGAGTACCAACTGAAATACCTGAGCCTTTAGCTCTCTACTTTCAACCTTGACATAAATTTTTTGGAACTTAAAGATTAAAAATATAAATAATTACATTTGAAAATAAATTTACATTGTTTTAGTTTGTTTGCGTCCAAAATAACCTGTGGCTTGTCCTTTGTGACATGATCGTTCATCATTCATGGTAAAGCCTTGAACAATGTCGCTGTTGAGAGGCTTTACATCGTGGTGTTAAGATTTATAAAAATGAAAATTTATAGAAATTAAAAGTCGTGTCAATGGAATCTACTAAAGAAATGAAATTTGAAACACGCAAATTTGATTTGTAGAGTAGATCCCATACGAAGTCAAAGTCATGGACATGGAATCTACCCAACAGATCAAATTTGCGACTCTCAGATGTGATCTGTTAGGTAGATTCAATGTCCGCGACTTTTAATTTCTATAAATTTACATTTTTCATATAGAAGTATATATTAATTGTGATTATTTTTCATAAGTATAATTACGGAGTACCAACTGAAATACCTGAGCCTTTAGCTCTCTACTTTCAACCTTGACATAAATTTTTTGGAACTTAAAGATTAAAAATATAAATAATTACATTTGAAAATAAATTTACATTGTTTTAGTTTGTTTGCGTCCAAAATAACCTGTGGCTTGTCCTTTGTATCGATTCATTTGTTGAGTGTTGCTAAAAAGGACGATAAAAATGCATAGCAATGTAGAATTAAAATATAATAACACACAATATAAAAACAACGTTTCTCAGTACTTGTCTTTGTTATACTCTCTTGTTACAGAAATACCATTTGTATATTGTTGAGAGAAGAAACGACGTAAAAAAGATTAATTTTTACTATTACAATAATACATTTCCTTATTAGCAAACAACTAGACGATTTATCGTTACCGGAGGACAACAAAAGTGAATAGAACACAGTCAAAATATCTCATTGCACAATTGCAAATTTAACATTAATCCCAAATTGGGATAGCTGTTGTCAGTTCATTTTACATGCATATCGTGCAGTAATATTCTTATAATCTCAATTTATCGTGAGAATATTACAAAATTACTTTGTAACATTTTCTCTTCACTTCACCTAATGCACAAGGCGCATAATGAGTTTCACCTGAGGGGGTCTCTGATGTGTTGAGTCTGACGTGATGCAACTACAAGCTAGACACTCTCTCAGCACACGACACAACTAACGTGTTAAGTATAACCCACGCAAAAATACGCGTTCTTCAATATATATAAGTGGTTTAGGAGTAAGAACATCACAAAAAGTCTTTTGAGTGGATCTAAATCTAAACGTTTATCAATTTAATTTCAATCACACGGTTCAAATAAGAGTTTTGTACATGTGGTCGGAAAAATCGTAAATCGAACGATATTTCAGATAATCTTTTTTCCTCAATGCAAGGTGGAATTGGCAATGATGTGTAGAAACGATATAAAAAAAATCGTCGCTCAAAATTAAGTGTAGCACCTGGCTCAGTGTTTCCACTTTTGTCCCAAAATTTGCTTAAAATGGCTGACAGGGACGTAACGTCCCCCCCTAAAAAAAAATAAAAAAAATAAAAACATATATTTTTATGTTATATTCAAGACCCTCTTTCATTTTTCTAAGGTTTTAGACATCTTCCTTTCATTCGTGCGTGTCACATCTCAGCTCATGATAAAAAAATAGAACACGTCCGATTGATATGCTGTTTTTTGTTAGCGCCACCGCCAAAATGACCAACGCACTGCGAATTATTTTATTTTTGTTTTCTCGATGTGTTTATTAAATTAGCTTCGCTTCCTGATTTGAGTTCTCCCGTACTCGCGCTCGTAATCTCAATCATAGTTTTGAATGTGTGGTAAAGATCCTTCGTAAAATGTACTTGATCTACATGAGCCCAGTGAACGGTTTTTAGAATTAACTGCCACTTAGCCTTGCCCAAAGATATGAGTCCACAGACCCGGCACCTCCACCAAAATCTTCAGGAATGCTACATTAATATTATTAGTAGTAGTATTAGTAGTAGTATTAGTATTACAAAAGTAACTCATTGAGTCATTAGTGTTATAAATAAATAAATAAAATAAATTTTATTTAGAGTCTGCCACTCAGTTATATAACTGATTTTCAGTGGGGGACTTTAAATCAAAGCGACCAAGCCAACCCTGCAGGCCCCGACGCAATCGACGAGTGAGCGATAACCAACCAAAGATCGATATTTTTAATAGGAAATATAGCAATCAGTGGTATGGACAGTGCGAACACCCGCGAATCATCGCCAGAATCTACAAGGCCGATTCAGAACAACTCTGAATTTATTATGTGCTTCGTTGCTAGGACGGCTCCAAAGTCACCGTTGAGTCACACAGCAACGACAGTCTATAAGAGGTTCTACAAGGATAGGAATCTTAAACTATAGTCCACTCCGATTGTCCGTAGTCGTAATTCCGATACTGAATATCCATAATATCATCGTTAGTTGTGCACCTCTTAATAATCTGAAATCTCCACTGAAGATGAGTTTTTTTAACTGAAGTGAAGATAAACATGTATTTATCGATTTTATTTATTTGTTCCGGAAAAGTACCATATAAATAAAAATTCCCCGTACAAACAATAATAGATTGTGAGCATATTTGGTTCATTGCATAAGATAAGTTTTCTAACCCGTTTATGTGTCATTTCTACTATTTTGCTTCAATGTGATATACAAAAAAGTAAGCACTAAATCAAAATTGTTCCCAATACGTCATGTCATACAAATGATTTATGATATGAAATAATTTACTTTTTATTTTGGTGTGTTATATTTCGAACATGGACGCTAGAAATCTTCCATCAATTTTAGTTTTTATTCAAAACTTTTAAAATGTCCATAATTAAACACGTTCATTTACAAAACAAAACAAGTTTTGTCTGGTTATCTCGTTCTTTGTGAAGCTGTTTAGTTTGTAAGCAGTGATTGCAGATAAAACGGACGTTCTATGTGCTGACAAGCAGCAAACCCGTACAACGATATCTCTTGCCCCTATGCCACGCTGACAGATGTTTGAAGTCTGTGACACAGTTTGCAGAGCTGAACCAACACAAAGAATATAATACTCTCTTTTATTTGCACCGACGTAAAGTTATCGCCCCTCAGCAAAACTATTGGGAAAATACTGTCGCGTTCTAGTTGCAACACGACTGGAAAGTCGACATTCAAAATCGAATAGAAAAACTAACGCCTTTTACCTCCAGCTAGTGTGTAGTTCTGTGCCAATTTATCGGTTAAACTTTTGAACACTCGACGCTAAGGGAGTAGAATCGGGGTTGAGTTTAGGTTTTATTTGATCTCAATGTAAAGCTATGGTGTATCGTACGTGTTTGATAACGTTGAAGTATGATGTGATTTGTACTCTCAGCTTTAAGCTAAATAGCTTCGAGGTATTATATATAGGTTTGTGGCAGTTCTTACAGGGTGGAAGTTGGAAAGTGGACGGATTCGCTTTTGGTTTTAATTTTTGTTGAATGTTACCTGTTCATAACGAAGGCTTGGCAAGTAACACTCATTATAATAAAATATTGCATAGCTTTAAATCACGCTCATAAGGGCCTTCCACGACTGACCCCCCCCCCCCTTTAATAGGTTGAGAGTAGTTTGTTTTAGAAGTTAGGTCCACATCAAGATATTTGCATAATATGCTCATGCGAGTAACCTTACCAGAGGAACTGTGCTTTTGTTAATAAAACTCATTAGGAACGAGCTAGTTAAATCAGTAAAACAAATAATGAGGAAAAACAGAAATATCATAAAAGTTTGAAGATAAACATATTCTAGAGGTAGACTAAAGATATATATATTTTTATTTAAGATCAATTTAATGTAACTTTACCCCATTCTTACTTATGGGATATGAACTGCAATCCAAAAGTTGAAAACTCAACTCATAACTTGATTGAAGGATATGAATTAAAATGGCAAATTGGGTTACGGCATATTTTGAATTTTGAATTTTAAAAATCGTTTCGTTCCTACTCGTTGTCAATCTGTAATTCCTGCTTCAAATTAACCTCCTTCTATCTCCTATAATAAGATCCCTTCGAACATACGACTCACAACTTTTTTCTTTGTCAATATCACCCGAACAGAATTTATATGAAATATTATTTCGTCAATAGCAGTGTCTAAAAAAAAAATCAGAAAACCTTTAATATATTGGGTGTCACAAGCTGTGATACTGGCAAGTGTCGTTGGCGACAGCTACAAAATAAAGCTTTGCCATATCCTATTCCAGTGAGCAGTGTGTTTGATGTGTGGAATCATCATTGGAAATGGCTGGACGTCGGATCGAGTTTCTGCTAGAAGACGTTAGAAACGCGACGCGAAGAATGTTTCATTATGTGTTTACTATCTTCACCGAAATACATTTCGATCTTTAAAATTGAGAATTTCTTTTTGTGTCGTATTGAGGTGTGAAATAATATGTGTGAGGTTTCTCTCTGAAGAAGCAATACTTTTTGTAAACTCGCAATTAAAACGTTAAAGAAGGAGGTGTTAAAACTTACTGTGGCTTTACAAAAAAAGAAAATACATTACACAAATAATACTTAACCGCATCTTAAAGCACAACAATTGCTATGTAGTATTAGCATGTTCACGATTATAACATTGTATATGTATTATAATTTATGTTGTTTCTGCATCTATGTAATTAGATTTATTTAGTTGTCCTCCTTTGTAAATCAGTTTTTATAACTGAATAGGATAGACGTTAAATAAATAAATAATAAATAATACAATACCATTGCTGTAGTTTCTCATGAACTATATGGCAATTTTAGAACCAGTATTAAATACGTATAAAAATATTCGTAGTGCAAACATGGTTGTTTTTTGGTGGAACATTATGTGAGAGTTCAAATGTGTATAAAACGCATAAAACCAAACAAATAAAACCGTTTATTTTATACTACTATACATTTCACCCTTTTACGGACAGTTAAAAAATAATATACACGTACAGTTTTCTTTAAACATTGAGTCATGTGGTGTGTCTCTAATAAGTTCATTGTTAATAATACACTGAATTTGATTTCAATTGGTTTAAAACTAATTATTATTAAACCAACATTATGAATAATACAAATGAAAAATTAAGGAACCAAGGTGATATCAAAACGTGGCGCAAGAACGAATTTGAATCGCAATTACTGTTTTAGCAAAATGTTTTGTCGGCCACGATTTGGTTTTTAAGTACAAATTTGATATTGTTATTTAAGAGTGATACTAAACAATTCAGATAAAAATGCACGTAATTGCTAATTTTATATGTTCAGCGTAGGTGCATAGCTATTAATGACTGTCAGTGTAAATGCAAAACATGACGCCTCGGAGATACATTGAACCCCGTGTTTTATAATGAATGCATCGCTTATATTTATTTTAATTAAACTCACGCTAAAATATCATTTAGGTCAGCTATTTAAATCGCTTTGTGTTCGTAAATGAGAAATTAGATACATTTTATGACCTACTTTTAATTAATAGCATCATTCTAGTGCTACGTTTACTGTTCATAGGAAGTGTTGACTAAGTTGTTGGCTTTTTATCGGAGCTATTGTAAAAAAGTGTGAAGCAAACAGAAACGAAATGGGAAATTAAAAAGTAGTAATAAAATACTTTCGTGTTTAACAAGTAATGAATAAATAACAGTTTATTTTCAGATTATGTTTTGATGAAAAACGTGTTTTACACATTTTATTCAAATGTAAATAAATGCATGGTGTTAAGCTATTCTAAATAAAGATAATGTTTGTTTTAAAAGATTAGTAAATGTTCGTTTTACAAATTGATGTTATTTATTCTTACAAGATATCAGTTTATCCAACTTCTTCGTCAGGAACCGCATTTTGGTTGCATATTGAATAAGAATTTAAGTTGCATTTAAAAATTTTATTTTTTATTTTTTATACATCTGTAATTATTTTAGAATAGAATTTATTCGTAATAAACAGTATAATAAACACCGTACCTTAAATAATAGACCTACAAATATTTTGACACTTTTGAAAGGAATTTTTCAAACCAAAATTTAACAAATGAACATTTGTAACAATCCTAATTAAATACATGGTAGAGTGGGTGACCGCTCTGCCCTGAAACTCACGTATACCGCTGCAGTGAGAAGAAGAAAAGAAAGAGAGAAAGAGATCTAGTGTAACGGCTTCGTTCTCCTCGACGTCTGCTCGTCAGATCGGGTAAGTGGAGGAACCTTTATGACTGTCAAGTATTACACCGTCCTTTCGGATGGGACGTTAAGCCGTTGGTCCCCTTGGTCCTTTTCGAAAGAAGTAGGCTACGTGCCGGTACCGAGTTTCCCCTCCTCCCTTCTATTCATACTTCATACTCATCTATACCACTCATCGTCTCGAATAGCCAAAGTGCATTAATATGAAACGTAAAGCAATATCCAATCATTATTGTTTTTCCACGTCTGTTCCATGCTAGATTTGTTTAAAGTACGTCAGCTTTAAAATGGTTTTTCAAAAACATGGCGGGCTGTTTTGTCATTGTAGGGACACTTAACAGAACAGTAGTAACTTGTTTAAGGCTCTCTTATTTCAGGTTCTTTTAAGCGCAATCAAATAACATAAAAACATTCGAATTTAGAGTCTACCTACACGTCACATAACTGATTTTCCGTGGCATTAAGAATATGAAACTACAACCGTAATTTCCTCAAGCCTGGTTCGTATTTAAATCACGCCCGCACCTAAGGTGAGTTAATTTAGTAATTAAACTATGAATGCTAGTTAGGGGAGCTAATCTCGTGGTCTCTTTGACATGATATCCGATGCGAGCCGACACGCAGGGTCGCGGTCAGAGGTACGTGCATGACGTGCGGTCGGCAGTGTGATAGAGAGAGAGTGTAAGCGCACTTTCATGTTCCTGAGGTGGTTAAGAAGTTTATTACCACCTAAGAATAATTAGATACGTGATTATGTGATGACCTACGATGGCTGGCGTAGAATTGTGAGAATGTTTGGGTTTGTTGTCAGACTCGGAAAGTATAGCCTGGTTATTTAATTTGTAATGAGGAATGTTTAAATGGTTATTTTTTATTGACAAACAAACAACAACAAACAAGGAAAAACAACATAAACAGCATACACACAAAACACAAAACAAGTACGCACAGAAAACAATAAACATTATTCAACCATTTAAAACCTCTCAAAAAAATAAAAGACAAATAATACAAAAATATACTTTCATAAAATCACTGCCTGACTCTAGTAATTGCCAAATTAAAATGAAACTCCTGCATAGATATGGGCATTTATAATAACAGCTTTACAACCTATTTAAACTAACAAATTTTAATTTAGGACAATGAATTTTTGCAATAGCAACTAAATGAAAAAAAATTAGTATTTTCTTCTGACTAATCCGCCATAACTTGCGTTATATTTGACTATAAAAAGTGAAAATATTCCAGCTTGAAAATAAAGAAAAATTGCATATCGAACAGATGCAAACAGGATGCCAGAAAAGATACAGAAAAATGCGAAATAGGTATTGCTCGCTCTAAACAATAATATTTTATATAAAAATAGTGTCAAAATGTTCAAATGATAACATTATTTGTAAAATGTATCTATTACATTGAATACCCTATTGTGGTAAAACAGTGCATTCAATTTTACTTAATTTGTATAATAACTGCTTCAAGTACGACAGATACAAAAATGGTACAATTATCCTTGGCAATATACAACAGTGGCGACCCTTGATAGCCCGATCTTGATTTTGAAGGTGTCTGTTTAATGATCACAAAAACCTTCTTATTGAAGATTGAAACACAGTTGACATAGTCATTATTTGATACTATCAATCGTTCGAAAACAAGATTGATTGATTGATTGTCGTCTTTATTGATGGCGGGATTAAGGCCTGTTAGGCCTTCTCTTCCATCCAACCATTTTATAATTACAACACAAATCACATTGCATAAATCTAAACATTACATATTACACTAAGCACTATAAATACACTGCACTGAATTGGGGAAATACTTAGAAAGATTACATTAAATAGAAGTAATGTGCAAGTAAAATTAATAAGCTATTCATCATCGAAACTAGATAAATTAAATTACAAGTAATGGTATTAGTATTGTATAGTTTGTATAAAGTAGGCAATATTATGATTTAAATTTTTCAGAGTAATTATAATTTGATCGTACAATTAATTACGTTAAGCCTTTATATTTATGTGATGATTTGCAAAAGCCATTCATTCTTCTCATTCATACAATCACGTTTCATATAATAATATTATGAAGGTACATACATATAATGTTTTAATTGTCTTTGTTTTGCGACATGGTGAGTTTTATTTGATATAAGCGTTGAGTGACTAATATATATTAGTCACTCAACGATATAAGTATGGATGTTTGACGGGTTGCTGATTTAGTATATATTTAGTTGTTATGTAAGTAATGTTTATAGGTTTCGTTTTTAAATGAATGGTAATTTTGGTGATACTTATCTCTTATCTCAACTGGGAGAGCATTCCACGTACGTATAGCATGAATTGTAAAAGAGTTGTCCAGCAGTTTTGTCCTGTGCGTTGGAAACGTTAACTGGGTGCCCGATCTAGATCTGGTATGAAAGTCATGATTGGAATGTTAGTATTTGAAATTTGTCGCAAGGTACGAGGGTACAGGGAACGAAAGAAGGCGATGTACGAAGCACACGGAGTGCAGATTTCTGCGGTCCTTCAGACGAATCCATTCAAGGTTAGTAAAACCAGGTGTGATGTGGTCCCATTTTTTTATTCCCAAAATAAACCTTACACAGGAATTTTGTGCTCTTTGTAGACGTATGGAGAGGTTTTCGGTTAAGTCGTTATAGACTACGTCACAATAATCAAAATATGGCATAATGAGACTATTAACAAGCATTGTTTTTATTTTAGTAGGAAGAAAGTTTTTTAATCTGTTAAATGAGTGTAAAGAAGCATACGTTTTTTGGCACACGTGTTTTACATGGTCATTCCAAGTCAGGTCATCAGTCATGTGAAGTCCTAAGTTTTTGACATGGCGTTGGAAAGGTATAATAATGTTGTTAAGAGTAACGCTGTCTAAGGTCGAGTGGTTTACTTTAGCAAGGAGTTTATGATAACCTAGGATAATAGTTTGGGATTTAGCGGGATTTATAAGTAAACAATTTTTCATCGCCCACACGGCAAGAGATTTGAGGTCTTCATTCATCATCTTGATTGCATCATTGATTAGTGATGGGGATGCATGCAGGTAAATTTGCAAGTCGTCGGCGTACAAGTGATGGTGACAATATTTTAATGACTTTGCAATATCGTTTATATAAATAGAGAAAAATAAAGACCCTAATACACTGCCTTGTGGCACTCCGGAAGTAACAGAGTGAAGCAAACAGCTTAAGCTGTGAAAACATTGCTGGTACGTAAGCTTTTGAGTCTGCTTATCAGTCATGTTCCCAGTATTTCCGTTGTCTTAATGTGACCGAGATAGAGAAAGAGCTAGAGAGAAGAGAAGAGAGAGAGAAGAGAGAGAAGAGAGAGAAGAGAGAGTTCTGCAAGACCCTAAACTCTCCTTTGAATGAATAGCACATGTACATTCGTGGTTGAGTAGAACTTATAATTGAAAAGGGGATTAGGAGCCGTGCTTTGCTGTGTCCTCAGGCCTCAACCAATGACAGGCTCCCTACAGAACGGGTTTAACTAGATTCACCACTGTCGCGGGTCAAACGGACAGGCCCTAGGGCACACTTGTAATCTCACTCACTTGTAAGTCCCAAACAAGTCTGATAAAGACTAAGCTTGTGACCTGACATGGTCATGGTTTGTATTTGTTTCAGTTGCCAGATCTTATTTTATACACTTGCATACTATTAATGTTTAGACGGAGTTTGATGCTAGGTCGCCATGGGCTGCAGACAGAATAGGACATGGACTGAGAATGTTGTGGTTTCCTCAAACAAAGAGGGCACGACAGAGGCAAAAAACATTTTTCTTGAGCAAGGATATGAGTTTTAAAGATAGTTGTTATAATAGACATTTCTTACTCATTATAATTGTTAATGCACCTTTAATTATTACGTAATGTACCCCCCCCCACAAAATATTTAATTTGCCAAAAAATGTACTTTTAACCTATTGCCAATGATTTGTTTCAAAACCGGTACCTGCTTCGTTTTATACAGTTTTTAATTATACATTTTGTTTTGAAATCGGTTCAGGGTCCTAATAATCGAAAATGTGAATTTAACAAAATTGCCGTTTGGGGGAATGTAGGACAAGTAACTTAAAAATTAATTCTAGGCCGCACTTATCATTGCCCCAAAGTTGTCTACGAAAAACTCGTTAATATCCTTAGTCTATTAGAGAAGATATGACGATACTAGTTTACATGACAGAGTACACCGTAGATCAACATGCCATAGCCGTTTAGCTTAGACACACAATATATCAATCATAACCCAAGCTGGCTTTACCCTTGCTGGCCCGCAATGTGTTATTATGAACTTAGTCAATGTAAATTTACCTGTCACCAGTAATTTCAACCCTCATTTCGTCTGGGTAGGTTGGACCTAAATTAATCATGTTTCATAACATTGCATTGTACTCGACATTTTGTGTGTATTTTAGCACCATTTTGTTCCTTATTTTTATTTATTTATTTATTTATTTATTTAACGTCTATCCTATTCAGTTATAAAAACTGATTTACAAAGGAGGACAACTTCTGAAATAAAAGTGTTGCCTAGAATCATGTATTTCGCATATATCGTGTATTGCAATTTCCTAGTAAACTTTCTTCGTTCGGTACTCCGTTATGAAAATGATAAGCAAGTTATTACAGTTTTTAATAAACGGGCATGTGTTTCGGAAACACGGTAATGCCAAGCTCAAATAATAAAATAATCATTTGGCCACCTACAGTGTAAGATGTTACATACTATAGAGTTGGTCATAAACTGCTTTAAGATAAACGTTCTGTTGGCAACCACGAACGTAAACAAATACTTATAAGCATCATTGACAATCTTTTCCCCTCCCCCTCCCTCCCCCGCCCACACACATACTCAATCATTAATAAATACGTTTAGCAACAAAACAAAACAACACATAACACACTATTAGTTTTCTCAATGTTGGCAGAACGACCCGGAACCTCCACCAAAGACCGGAAAGATACTTTATTTATTATACCAGAACCAGAAGTAATATAAAATACTGAACGATGTCTTTATTTGTATTGCAGCAAGTATTTGACATAATCTTGAACCCACTTATAACAGTGAAAAAGTAATGGTAACTAAATATAAGTATTTATGTAGTTTCAATCCGACAATTTTTTTGGTTTTTATTTATTTAATGTCTATAAACTCATTTACAAATTAGGACAAGTTAAAAAAATAATTATAATATAATTAATATAAATGTTTTCTGTAATTAGTACAATTTCATTTTAAAAGACACGTAAAAGACACTGAATGAAACAGGAACCCATCTACCAAAGTAATCACTCCACATACTTAACATTAAAATATTGATATTTCAACTATCTATCACAGACAGGGAGCTGCCAGCTTAGAGAAATGACTCCTTTATGTGCAACGCTCATACTAGCATAACAACTTCCTTCTATGCAAAGGTCCACGGGAAACAAATACCTCACACCACATATTAACTCACAAAAAGTGCAAACTTTCCATACGGTACATCACGGCGCTTAAATCCCCCCAACTTAGCTCGTTAGCGCAAACATTTCACGTCAAAGGAACCGACCATACATTCAACCACTGCAGTGGACACAGCATATTTCCACCGGGGAGTTTAATTGCCCCCAGCTTCGCCACAATAGAGCGCCCCACATAGGGTACTTTAGTAGCCGGCCAGCTGGCGCGAACTTTCTTACTTTGTTGTCGAACTCAGTGCAGTAAAGTGGGTGGGTGGTCTAGTTTTACCTCGGTCAGCAACCTTCTTTCAATCCGTTGTGGCGGATGCGACATTTGCCACCGGACAGAAAGAGAGGGTTTTTTGTTGTTGCGAGTTTGATGTCATATCAAGAAAGTGTCAATGGGATGAGATGAAAAGAGGAAGTTGAATTAAGTTGGGTAATAGAGAAGTTGGCTTTATTTTTAATACTTAAATAGCATATACTATCCATGGCACATCAAAGTTATAATATCATCGAAAATGATTCATTTAAAAAAAATTATTCATTTTTCGTCGATCTACGGAAGTTTGAATTTGAAATTTTTCAAACCACCAAAAAGAATGAAAGCGAACCTTATTGGCCAAGCGCGCCACGTCCACTGATAGCGAAACTACGTAGTCCATGCCGTGATATAGCAGACGACTCGGGTTTTCTTCCACCTCGAAAGTGTTTTATACCAAGATAAATAGTTGGATGAGCGTAGCGAGCGAAGCGAAGATTCCATTTCACTACACTGGAGAAAAAAATCCGGAATGTTTTTTTTTTCCCTGTATTTTTGTCTGTTTGTCCACACGATTCCGGCTAAACCGATACTCCGATTGCGATGAAATTTTATGGAGACCTTCGAAATCTCTGAACTTAGAACTGCCACGTTTTTGAGCGCAATCGAAAAATAATTTCTAATGAAAATCGAAATTTTACGGTTTTTTCTTTCGATTTTTAAACTATTTCTTCGACTTATAACATCTACATGCTTAATCCGATTTTAATGATTTTTTTACAGAACCTTAATTTTATGAATTAAGATATTCGTGTGAAATTTGAGAACAATCGAAAAATTATTTCTCATGAAAATCGAAATTTTACGGTTTTTTTTCTTTTTTTTAACAATTCTTTCACTTATAACACCTACATGCTTTATCCTATTGTAATGATTTTTTTACAGAACCTTAATTTTATGAATTATTATATTCGTGTAAAATTTGAGCGCAATCGAATAATTATTTGTTATGAAAATAGCAATTTTACGATTTTTTTCTTTTTTTAAAATTACGATTAAGAAAAAATAAAAGAATAAAGGTAATTTTTTATTAATTAAATTTAATTTAAAAAAAATCGACTTAGTAATAATTTTTTCACAAAACAACAGAAAATCTGCATAACACATGGCAGGTCAATGCACCAATTACGCTCATCCAACAACGCGGCGGGACTTAAGCGTTTTCCTAGTAGTAATTACATACATCTGTTGTGTACAGTTGTGAACTATATTCAGTTGGTTTAGTTCCAGCCCGATCCTAATTGTATTAAATAATATGTTATGACAAAGGTTTTCGTAGGTAGATTCTGATGTTTTATTGGGTTTTGGGGTTTTCGTCCACGTGTAGTGTTTAGGTGGTGTTACATACCTTTCTAAATAACATTTCGCTGGCATATCCGCCAGCACCTTCAGGTAATGACAGGACCGGGCTTCAACCTATCCTTCCTCCTAAACTGACGAGCACCGATTGCGTTGTACTATCTGTGGTTAAATATTTAGGTACATTTATTTATTATTCATTTTCCAACGTTGAATAGTAATTAAGGTTGGCAGAAAATTTTCTTCCCCCAGTGCATTGTTCACAAATGCAATATTTTACAAAACAAAAATAACAGAAATAGTAATTTGTATTTAGTGAAAGACCTTCCTTCAAATGCTTTATCTTTTATCATCTAATTTATCGGCCTCAATCTGCTTTCGACACTGACTCAGAACCGCTCTCTTTTACTCAATTACTAATCAGATCAAGACGCTTCTCTGCTAGCTACACTAGCTCCACCTGACGTACATACAAGAGAGTACACTGTTTGTTTGATCAGTGTACTCTGTTATCGTAGCACGTTTCACCCTAGTTTCATGTTCTCGCCTTGAGGGGCGTAACAACCTAGCTAGCTTGTCACATCCAAGTGGTCTTGATTCTAACCCCCGTCCTTGCCGTCAAAGACTACGGTGTAGACGTCTGGCGGTATATCGTCCTCTTGTGTATTGTTCCCTTTGAATGTTGTCAGGTTTTAAATTTAAAAATGTTCTATCCGAGGATGAACTAAGTTATAGTTCAAGAAGACTCGTTCCTGCACTGATATATAGTTCGACTTGTCGCTACAAGTTACTTTCAAGAAATATAGCGGAATCAAGTATTGGAATTATTGTTTTATTACATCGAGATCAATATAATAACAGAAACATATGTGCTCTCACTGGATAATGCAAGAAACATGCTAATTTCTCAAGATGTGGTGCCATAATGGTTATTGGAAAAACACATTCTGAACGGAAAAGTGTAGAAAGAATGATTTATACCAATATTGTTCGTATTATTCTCTAGATTTATTTCGTTATAGATGTGTAGGATTTTTTTATGTATCGATAAGAATTTTTGATTCGTTCTGGCCGTTCTATTATTTCTATATTTCATGGAACACTGTGCATTTCTATAACTCACTTCGGTTACCGTTTGTTTGATAACTAGATAACTAGACTTGTCTGATTATTTGAAATACTGGTTTAACCTTGAGTTTGCCTGGTATATTTCAAAAGGTCTGAGACATATATTGTTATATGTATACACATACAGTTTATATATTTACCTTGACAATACTTGAGTTGTTGCAAGGTTTACAAAAATGGTTCTAGTATGTTTGAAGTTTAGAATTTAGTAAAATCGCAATAAGAATCGATGTAGGCCTTTTCACATTCTTAGAACACGTATTGTATCATATGGTGTTAAAAAGTATTAGCAGTACAACAGAAAAATAAATACATATATTTATTAATAATGTAGATACTCTTCAGTATGTTATTTTACCCCTGGGGGTGAATATGGGGCGGGTTATCAGGGGCGAGGCCCCAGGCCCAGTTCGTTTCGAACATATATTCTTGAAAATATAGGCTCTTGTAAAAACGCCTCGATGTTGTAACTGTATTAATTACAAACTTAATATAGTAAAACCTATTTATAGTATAGTATATTTAAGCATCTTTTAGTGGTTATATTTTTACGTATACAAATGAGTTGAACATTTGAGTTTGATAAATTTGATAAATGTGGTGTCATAATATACAGATATACATAGGACATGTAAGCAGTAAAACACACGAATATGGAACTACACAAAATATACTCAAAAGTTAGTTGCAACAAATTATGCAAAAATTAACTTGGAATAACACATCATAAAAATGTATACAACGCACTTATAAAAATTTAAAAAAGTATGAATAATATAATAAAATATTTAACGATAAAGTTTATGTTCAGATAATATAATTTTGAGCTAGTAAAACGCAGGTTTTCAGAGTGCGTTTAATTTTAAAATTTGTTTTCTATCTACTATACTATACTTCTACGGAAGAAAGATCTTTGACATATTCTCATCAATCAAATATCTTCGCTACCGCACAGGAGCTTTTTATACTTCTCCCTGAGGATTTCACGAATCAACTGCATGGCTCACCGCGGGTTATTTCTAGTCCCTGATCAGCAATACATCATTCAATATCGCTGATGGAGAGGTATAGAAAGTGTGATGGTTCGCAAACGTAGTTATAACATGTTTTAAACATTTTGTAGGCCTACCATAATCAGATTAAAATTAAATGGAAAATAAAAGGGAACTCATAGGGTTCTATCAACACAAACCACTCCTAATGGCGTCAAAGTCGTAAATGAGTCATCAGTACTCAGTGTTTGAAGATGTTCCGCTAGTTGCGCCAGCATCGACAAGACTAGTTCAGAATTACTTTATAAAATTGGTTTTCGTGCCTCTTTGGTAATTATATGCTCAATACGTTTCAATATTTTCAACCTGCGAGACGTATTCAATTTATCAATATCATAATTGGTTTTATATTTTTTTTAAATCGTAGATGACAACTCTTTAATTTACAATAAGTGCAACGGTTCGAAAGTAAAAAAAAAACATTATTCATTAATTGAATAGAAAATAGCCTTTTTGTTTATAGCACCTTGTCTTTATCAACTTATGTGGGTGTTTACTGTGAAATCTTTATCTATCTTTGCTAATGTCTTTCTTTGTTTTGATATGTTTTTGATAATATGATTTTTGTTTAAAAAAAACATATAATGACGGAAATGGTTTTTTTATTTCCGAAACGTTCTTCTTATTGTATTTTAAACTTGTTATTTACTATAATGTTTTTAATATTGTAAAATGCACCCTACTAACTTAAAAACTAAAAGAAAATCATTTTAGGTGCACTTCAATTTCTCAATATGACATTTGGCGCACTTCAATTTATTAATTTGATTGATAGTTGGGTCAACTCCGAAGTTCCCAGAAGCTACAAATGTTCTAAACTTAAGCTTACTTCGTTCTAAGTGGGGACTTGTCTCAAAGCTTCAAAGTTGAAGTTATCGAATGGCGCGCAACTAAATCTTTCATAATATCCCCGCCGCCTGTTACCTTATAACATTGAAGCGCTTATCTTGCACACTTCTCTCTCCCAGGTACAAGTCCCACTTGTAGCCTGAAACATTTACATCCCCATTAATTATACACCCAACTCGAGTTTCCCTATCTGATTCTCGTAGCGTCACGCAAACCAGTTGACCGTCTGCTTGCCCAGCCCTTGTCAGCTCTACAATCACCTGTGGCTGGGTTCAAACAACAGAACGCTTTCAGTGCGGGATAGAGAGGCTTTGTAGGGCGGTTTACTTGAAGTGACGCATAGGGATCAAGATTCTTATTAACCAAACTCAAATAACAGTTTAATGTTGGGTTTGATGTAGTACGTACAATAAGTCTGGTTGGCAATTTAGTTTTTAATGAGTATTTATTTGTTAAATTGAAATTATTTGGACATACACTGTTCTTAAAATAAATATTTAATTTGTAATATTTCGACACTAGTCGAGTGTTTTTCTTAAACTAAACAAACAGTTTAAGGAAGACACTCGACTATAGTGTACAAATGTACAACACAAATACACAAAAAAAAATATTTTAAGAACAGTGTATGTCCAAATAATTTCAATTTAACAATCAATTTACCTGTTCTTCTAATTTATTATATTTTGATAATTTTGATTTTTTATATAAATGTAATCTGTGTTTAAAGTAATTTTTACTTTATTGTTACCTATTGGTATACTCAATTTGTACCATTAGGCGCCCTAAGCATGTATTTTAATATCCAAAATTTAAATTAAAATAAAGTTTTAGGAAACCATGATTAAACTTAGTTTTACCTGTAATAGCGTAACCCATAATTAATTTGAACCCTATGTCCCTTGGGATTAATAATATTCGGACCTGCTTAATGCTCATGCTCATTGGTCATGTGGCATTCCTTAGGGCTCCGAATAAACTACAACTAAACATACTCCATATTAAGTAATTCAAATTAACAAATCTACCTGGCGTGAATGAGCAAGAGCGAAAAATTACAAATATAATACCTCACTATTTTTTTTATTTTTTGAAAGAAAATCTCGTCCATCGATAAGATAGAATTGAAGTATAAAAACAATACGAACCCATCATTTTGACTTCCCCCTCATTATCTCATGCTACAGCAGAAGTTTGATGACGTCTCGCTAACCCCTTCATAAAACTCTAGGATGTGTCCCGAAACCTATAAACTCTATATGAATAACTCATGCTGTATGACGTGACACATAAAAGTTTGTCCGGGCAGGGATTTGCCCTCATAACTCGGCTATGTTATATGCGGCGGGTCCGTGGGGGATAGGGAGAAGTACACTAGAATGACCACTGCTTGAGAGTTGAGACGATATGCGTTCTGAATTCCCTCGTGAAATATCTAGCTTTACGTGGTCGAGATACTAATTGAAAGTATTTCTTATAGAAAACTCTTTTGCTCGAGAAGGTTTTCAAAGTGAATTCATTTGGTATGGTTTGCGCTATCAGTTCACTTGAAATACCTGGAATATATTACGTTTATCATCGTAAACGCAAACGCAGGCAAACGAAAACGAAAACAAACGCAAACGCAAACGCAAACGCAAACGCAAACGCAAACGCAAACGCAAACGCAAACGCAAACGCAAACGCAAACGCAAACGCAAACACAAACGCCGAAACGCAAACGCAATTGAAAATTATAGCAACAGTTAACACAAACCTGAAAAAAATGTAAAGCATTCACTATTCAGAGATTTTATCCCGTACTGTCAAATCTCGAACAAATTTCACCCATGGAATTAAGTTCAAACATTAATTCTTGGCTCAAGCTATTATACATAACGTTTTGTTCTTAGTATTCATAATATTTTAATCAACATCCCCATGTTTTAGAGTTGCTTGCGCCCTTTTGTATCCTTGAATCTCTCACATACGCTTGGTTAAAGATTATCACGAGACCTTTTCGTTCTGAGCATGAATAGTCTAGACACAACCCAGTGTTGGTGAATTATTACAGAGCGTGGCGTACGAGCCGGAGACTTGTGGTTATCCGTCCGTTCGGTAACCTGAGTCCGGGCTTAAACCTCGGTTACGGTCGAGTTTCGTAATTTCTGGATTTAACATCAGAACCAAACTTGTTTTCCCTAGAACAAGAATAGTGAAAATAAAGATTTTGAAGTTTTAATTAGCATTATGTATAGCAATATGTGTTTGGGTACCATTTTGCACGTCATTTATGACAATTTCAGCATGAACTGTGGTGTGGGATATCAGAAGAAAAATAAGAAATCCTTTATTATTAAGTAGCTAAATTTTCTCCAAGACAAGACCCTAGCTTAAATTAACGCCATGTCTTGGACAATATTTTGCAAATTCTTAAATTCTATTACTTGTTTTTCTGATGATCACCTAGCCTAGAGTTTGTGGTAAATCATCAAAAGTTGATAACTAAACGACGCAGCGAAATACCTCGAACACAATTCATGAATATTTTTATTTTTATTTTTATTTTTTTAGTAAACTTACAAAATATGATACAACATTAATGCTGATGATGTTGATAAAAATATTCTGGGCCGTGAAAGTAATGATTTAAAATTATGTGTCAAGTTTTTAATAATATGTTGTTTGTAGGTTATATTCAAGACAATTCGTCTTATGTTTGAGCCATATTAGGAAAAAACAATTTCAAATATTTCGTGGAAAATCATATCAATATTTAATTTTTTTATTTTATGGCTAGTTACTCACTTGAAAAAGTTTTTGAGGCGATTACTATTTTTATGTTTTCAGCTATTCATTTCAACGTATTAAATTTTATTGTGAGCTCTCGAAATATAAGTGGAAAGAACTAAAAAACTTGGAAGTAGGGTACGTAGGCCTACTAATGATGCAATAAAGTGGAAACCAATTCCTAGACGAGCAATTCGAGAGAAACTTTTAAACGTGAAGTCTGGATGATATGTTGTAAAAGAATAACTTCGATCGAGAGGAAATTATTTCTAATTGAATTAAAAAAAAGAATAAAAGAATGAAATTAAATGGATCAAAGTGATGTAATAATGCTATAAAGTGCTGGATTATCTTGAACTAATGTTTAAGAGCTATAAATAATTGAATAAGGATTTCTTAATCCCAAAGAAGATCTGTCCCATCCAATGATAAGTGAGCAAAACTATTTATTCTGTCAAACTTTTGTTTTGTCACGTTGGTAGTGTCTTTCGTTTTTACAGTGTGATCAGTGATCACACTTAAAGTAACGTTTTGTACTGTACACATGATTTAATAAAGTTGAAATTTATGGTCATCTTTGAGATATGACATTAAACGTAATTTAATTACATGTTCAAATATTTTTTATTTGCACCATAACTTGGGCGAACAATGCGGTAACCGAAATAAATTTTGCAATATAAATTTTTAACAGTAGTTTTGGAGTAAATTTTTTTTTCGTCCATACATACTCTTAATATTGCGGCTTTTTAAGGCATTTTTGTGGATAATTTTCGGCAAAAGTATTCTATTTGGATTGCTGATATTTTCACTCTAGCTTACACTAATCTGTGTCTAGGACATGTGATGATTTGAAATGGGTATGTTAAATGTATGACGATGTTAATTGTTTTGCGTTTGTCGGTACAAATACACTGGGAAACGCAAAGAAAATCGAGGCATGTACAGTACACACCACATTGAAACAAAATTAGGGTATGCATTGTAAAATAGCATTTGGACATTAAACTGCTAATAATATTTATTGCAACTACAAAGTTATATATTTCAAATACTATATTACATTTTGAATTTTCAATAAATTTACCTATATTTTACCGTATAATGTCCAAATAATGTTGTTGCAAAACGAATTAAAATTGGATGCACAGTATCCAACATGAATTTATAAACACATATGACAACGCTACAATTCAAACAGGGAAGTGGCTTCTTTTTGAGTTAACCATTCAAGAAACACTTCTGAAGATGGAAAAGATAATATTTAACAAAGTTTAAAAAAACCATCGTTGTATCTATAGACTCAATGGCGATCTTACAAACAGATATCACTCTCAGGTGATGGTAGTTAGGACGGCCTTGGTTCAATCCCCGTTCGGTGTGTATTGTCTATCTTTGGTATTGTATTAAATATTATCAGGGAAAGAGTCTTAAATAATACACTGTCTACCTTTATGTCAATAAATAATAGAGAGATACTCTAAATTTATGACTTGGTTTGTAGTTCGGCAGTAGACCTCAATCACTTAAGCACACAACATTATTGTTTATCCATTGATGTTTTTACTACCTATACCAGCATTTATGAATAATAGAAGTTTTGGCGGCCACGATTTGATTTAGCAAGTACAAACATAGTTCCGATAACATGCTAAGAGTAGATTGGTGTAGTAGCCTAAATATTGGGAACGATGAACGATGAAAATGGGTCATCCCAAACATTTATCACGGGAATATTAAATAGTTGGGATGTTTTTGGGCTTTTGGTCGGGAATTTATCAACCACACTTCCAATAAATTAGAAATTTCACCATTTTAACTTTTTTCGTATGTTTTATTAGAAGAAATGGGTAAACATTACAAGATTAAAATTGTTTAATAAATCCCACGATGATAATAATATGTCAAACGCATGGAAATATGCACATCACTACTTACGAACGAAAATATTATTCGTCTGGTAGATGTGTGAACTTGACAGCGTATCTCAAATATTAGAGGTGGCCTGTCAGCGTGTCTATGATTTATAGGTTAAAATTCTTTCGCTGACACACAGCTTTCTTGGAGTTTTAAATTTATCACTTTGAAACTTCACCGAGGATAACGTGTGTTTTTACGCCTGACGTAAGTGGTATTTCACTTGTAAAGCTCCGAGATTTGTTAAGTTTCTTGGAGGCAAAACCGGCGAGTTTAGTTTTCATTGAAAGCAAATGGAAGATTTGTTTTAAGTTAAGTCTCTATTACAATGTTTGATTATGTGGATGAATTCATTACGTGTAAATATTTGCTGATTTCTTGTGTCAATACTTAATCAGTTGAGTTCATTTATGACGAATCAAATTATTCTTGATAATTGAAAAGTTACTCTTGAGATTTTAGGTAAACGTGATAGCTTGCATTGCGTTCGAAATAAATGTGAATAAGAAAAAAAATATTTTCAAGTGACACATTTGTTAAATGAGTAATTTGTAAATCCTGTTTACATCCTTCCGCGTATCGAAATTTTATTGGAACATAAATAAAACTGTTATAATTCTTTATCTGTTAATAACGTTATTTGAAATAATTTCTTTAAGTCAAATTTTCTTCAATTAATTGTTATTTTAAGACATTATTACCCACAATCTGGAACAAACAAATGGATCTGAAAAAACATTACTTCATATTTTCTAAATCATCTGTTTTACGAAATGATCTATAACTACGAATACAATTAATATTGAAAAATCAACTTTAAAATACTATTACATAGCTATTCATTATTGAGTTGAATGTTTAGCCCATAAGAAAACCATTCCGCTGTCCATGGCTCATATCACCATTAACTCAGCAAAATGGCAGACCAATGAGAGGCTGTGTAGACTGTATCTATAAGAGTAAATACAACTAATACAATATTAACAACTATAATTGAAAATATAATAATGGAAAAAAATAAGATAAAATACTAACATCTGTGAAAAAGAACACAGACGTAAACACTTTTTTGCGATTCTGGAACAAAATTTAATGTTTAGACTTTGTAGCCAACACATTGTTTTAGTACGAAACTTGCTAGATTTCTTTTTGAGGAAACATTATAAAGTTATAAAATATATAATAATTAAATATATATATATATAATATTAAATTATAAACTTGGCTCAGTGATGTTAGGACCTACCACAATATGTAGAGGTTTCTACTTGTCGGAAACACTATTATTATTACTAACTACGTTCACATGGTTCGAGAAATCGCATCTTGGGTAATACGTCGCTAATGATAAGCAATAAGGCTGACACGGCGGTAGCAGCGGTTCACGCCATTACTGAAGACGCGCATCAAGAAGCATTCAATTTGTTCAATCAAGCGAGCCCGAAGTGCAGGCAGAGTCATGTTGTGAATATTTAGAGAGGTGGGAGACACGTGAAGCCCATTTAGCTCGGGCTAATGCTTCGTTTGAGTCCAACAATGGCCTAATTCATGCACTAAATCGGAGGAAATATCAGGCGATATGGTGTGAGAGGGTGGAGTGAGCAGATTGGGACACACCTAGAGATGTTACTGATAATGTGAGGACTATGTAGTTGAAGAGGTCGAACAATGGGTTGGGTTTTGTGAGGTATAAACAGTGGCGGTTCGTGAGTTTGTCATTGTGGGTGCACTCTGAAATAAACATTATACAGAATACAATATAGAAATATTGTGTAACTATTTAACAATCAATTCCACTCTTTAGGCAGTGTTTGTGTTGTGTTTGGGATTGTAAAGGTGGGGGTGGGGGACGATACACATAAATGCTAAGGGTGCAGGTTCTTTCTGAAGTTTTGAGTTCGAGTCAAATCCGAGTCTGAGAACCTTTTTTAATTTTTTTTATTTTTACTTTTAATCTTTCATTAAAATATGTATAATATTAATTTTATTTATAGATGTAATTATGTATGAAGGCTTCAAAAGTCAAGATTGAGTAACATATCTCTCTAAATCATTTTAATGATCATATGCGCAAATGTTATTAGGGCTATGACATATCATGCAATTATTGGTATATCATGAAAATGGCGTTTAAAAAAAATATAAAACCGTGTATCAAAAGACTGTTCCTACTCTTTATGCTAAACAGGATTGGTAAGTTAACGCCAAAAATGCTCAAAGGATTTTACGTTTTCACATTTGCGCGCGACCCGGCACCTCCACCAAAATCAGTTTTTTGTATACCTCGAAATGTCGGGTACTCGCACACCCCTAGTAAATACACACTATTATTGTTGATAAATGTTATTTTGAAGGTAACCCGAAAGCCTTTTAAAATTCCATTTTTAGAATTGTAACAGTATTGCTGGTTCACGAATGAGTAGAATGTAAAAATGCAAACAATATTAATAATCGTGTGTTTGACTGTCTCCCCGCAAAAGTAGGCATGCATATTAATAATACTCAAGCGTCCTGCATTGACCATATCTACCAAATATGATGAAGAATTTTAATTAATTCCATCAAGTAAAAAATTACTTATTATTGACTTTTATTACATATTTTTAAGGGATTATTTCCCGATTGTTTTAGTCGGGAAAACCTCCCGCAGGAAAAATGATTATATAAAATGCAATTCTGAAATTCCGGATATCCCGGTTTCTACTCTAGATTTGTTGGATTTCCAATTTATGGATTGTATGATTAACGTAAGGGTTCAAAAGATTTTTTTAATGTGAACATTTTCCTATGCATGCAGTATTGAAAAGACTGGTGCAGTTACTACTTCATATTTGTGTTGCTTGTTAAACAAACGCGTTCAACGATATTTATCAATTTTAAACTGTTTGAGTTTAAGTTACGGTTTGTTTAGATTTCATCATTTAAAAGTACTTTGAAATTTATTAAACTGTTTAAGTAATGTATGTTGCTAAATTTGATTTGCAATTTGAAAACAAATATAACTTATCAATATCATTCTAGTAAATCAACTGGTTAAATTGCTACGTAAAAACAATGATTGGAATAAATGGCCCGGTCCGTGGCAGTTACTTTTAAGTGTACAGTTTGCGCCCAAAAATAAACGTTACTCTTTACGGGGGGGGGGGGGGGGGTGACCGGAAGTCAAAGGCTGGGGCATAAGCGAGATCAAGAGAAAACCTATTCCGATAAAAGCTAATTGAACCGAACACGAAAAACCAACGGAAATGAAAAGAAATAGGCATTCAGTGGAGAATTTTATGTTTTTTCTGATAAAATACATCGAAAGAAATTGTCATCTTTATGAAGCTGAATATATTCTGTAGACATTTTTCCGATATCTCGGCGTCCTGTATTTGAAAAGGTCGTAAGGTTTGAAGCCAGAGTTATTGTAATATTGAGTGGGCTACGAAGTGGTGGAAAAACGAAGTGGGGTTAAGTACAGCCTGTGCAACAAGTTTGTGAGAAAAGTCTGACATCCGCTTTAAATATTTGTCACTTTTAGTTGTTCGCCTTCTTGACCCTGAGAGTCACCAAAAACGTTGTGTATCATCCTTGTTGAGGGAAGTTAACGTCAACATAATAAAACGTGTGTCAATCATTGTTGAAAGTCACACTCAGACATACGCTCGGACAAAGTGATTCATATTTACTCTCTAATTGATTCTATGTTAAAGGCATATGCCGTTTGCCCGGTAGAGCGCGAACAAAAACAAAAAAACAAGCTTTTTTCAGGGTAAGTGAAATTGAAATATTCGCTTCGCTCATCCAATTATAATGGGTTATCTATTAGGCGTTTAAAAATGTCAAATTAAGTTTCTTAATCGAACTTATTGCACAACCATATTATCTTGATGATTCTAAAACGTACTGTTTCACATGTCCCCGCTTTATTTATAAGAAGTCAGCAGTTTCCTAAGGTTTTGGTGGATAAACGATAAACGTAAGAATTATTTTAAAGCGTATGTTGTATTGTAATGTTTGTTGTGAATGTTGATACAAATATAAAATCTTGATCTATATTAATCTTATGGCATCTCCTGCACAAACTACAAGACAAATTTATTACTCTCCACTCAATGATGTAAACATTAATGTGTACACACTTTACAGAAAAGTTGATTAAAAAAATATATCTTAATGTCAGAAACATACTCTTGTTTTGTGTAGGAAAACAAAGCCATCAAACTTAGACAGCGGTTTAAACCCGAAGTTGCCAGTCAAAAAGAAACCTCTAAAACTTGTCAACTATTGCATAGAGAAACTTGGGTGTTATCACTGACGAGCCAACCTAAAGATAAAGGACACAAGTTTGGGTTTCGACAACAAACTTGAACAGTAAGGAAGTCTTGAAAGGGTGCTGTATTCTCCCTAATAGGGATAACTTTCCTCGGAGGTCCCTCTTGGAAACAGCCTTTGAGTTGATAACTATTGTAAACTCGAACTCCTTCATGCCCTACATAGCGCGTAGAAAAGCTCTGCAATAATATTATCATACAAACAGGAATGTTTTAGCATAAGCAGGAATAAGACGAAAACACTTTACGGTTACTCGTCTTGCTCATTTAGGAAACAAACTTCGTCACCATCAAAGACAAGAACATTTACTGAAAACTCCAAATATGGATAAAGCAAACTTTAAACTTTTTCTTTATACACCTATTTTCAAAGTTATGCAAATTTAAATTTAATATTATCCACTTGGGTGGACTCTAAATTCGAATATATTGATGTTATTGATTTTGCAATTTTCAATAAAATATTTTCTACTGCAATACAAATAGGGTATACAGACGGATGTAGGGGGTGTGGTATCATATGTTATACTTAGCATTATCCAAAAATTGCAATCAAATTCGTTCGTTCATAAATGAGGCAATGAATCTGCGAAATTAACAATTTTAAACGTTTTGTAAATTATTCCGACAAGTAACGTGATGTGAACTTGAAAAACTATCACAATCGAGGGGATTTAGGTACCTGACAACACATGCCAAATTTTATTGGGGTACGATTATTCCTTCTTGGTGAAAAAAATGGCTTGAAACATGCTCAACTACTGCCTACTACTGCCTACTACTGCCTACTACTGCCTACTACTGCTCACATCTAATACGTCGGCCCGCGATTCTGACCAGACGGGTGGGACTACAATGTTCATATTTTACATGGACATTAAGGTTATAGAATGATAGTCTCTTTTGAAAAAAAAAGTTGAAAAAGTTTGTTGGAAGGCTTCCAAATAAAGGTTTTAAAATAAGCCTTAAACACTTGGCATACAATCAACAAGTAACCATAGTTACTTGACACTTGTTGACGGTATAAGCAGAGTTAGGCGGGAAAGTGCGATACGTAAACAAATAGCGGACATTTAAAATTTTTCTTCTTTGTGTGGAACGAGAAAAGGTGTCATTATACTCTCATAAAACAAATCAGAAACCGTCCCTGGCCTAGGCCCAGATGTGGAAAATTATTTATAATGCAAAAGTGTAGGTCTAAAGTTCCATTTGGCTATAGGACTAGTAAAATTCATACTTACATTACATGTTTGACAAGCCTAGCCAACCCTATGCCAGCACAACATTATGAACTTGCTCAACTGTTTGTTTACATAATTGCAACAATCAAATCATTTCATACAACTTGTCTTTCGATTGGCCGGCGTTTATGAAGGCACTGCCATCTAGAATAAATATAGAACTTTTTCGAGCTCTTTGCTATACGCAAATTTTTTTAAAGTGTTTGGATTTCGTGATACTCTTTCAACCATAGACATCCTATATAATTGGCTAGACCAGCAGTCGGTGGTCCACTTCCGGTACAATTAGAAGCCATCTTAAAATGACAGTTTACATGTTAATCAAATGGGAGCGATTTGTGGCCAAATAGTTCTCAAGATTGCCGCCAGGTTGACAGGTAAGCATACTAGCCTTTAACACCAAATGATTAGTAAATTCCCTTATGCAATCACTTCGTATTGTTTCTCTTGTTTAATACCATGCTGCACAAGCTAAAACCATATCAAACAATCCAGTAAAATACTTTATTGCATTAAAAAAGCATAAATTAAAACACCAAATCGCCATCTTGAAATGGGCCGGTTGAGTCTTCAATTTGCTACGCTCGCGCCTGTGCGGAGGTATAGGAGACTGCTAATCTAGCCTACTATAGGGGTTTAATATCAATGCTTTCAACTCACAACCATGACGTTTTCCACGACACCGTTCAAGAATACCAATTCCTTCGAAAACGAAAACGACTTCGTTTTCAAATTGCGTTTTCAACTCATCTCCCACGAACTCAAGAATTGGGGTCCAGTCCTTATACCGTCGTTATACCATGGTTATACCACCTATACCCAGGATGTACATGAATCCGGGTCTAGATATTTTACATCCTATATTGTTACTGCTAATACCATAGAATTTAAATCAACTTTGATAAAAATATTATATTTTAGCAAATGATTTTGTAATGGGAACTTGAAAAAGTAATGAGATCACACACATAACAAAAACTTGTAGAAATACAGCCAAACCTTACACAATCAAAAGAAATGAGATCTAAAAAAAGGGCCAAGCTCATCTACCCTTCCACATAAACGTACAGTGTCCCATAACAGCATCCTCGAAAAGCTTGGCAAAATAGAATTTGCATGTTATTACGTTTAAATTAATTAGAAAAAAAGAACTTGGATAAACTATTACGTTAAATTAATAATCGCAAATTCTATTTTGCCAAGCTTTTCGAGGATGCTGTTATGGGACACTGTACGTTTATGTGGAAGGGTAGATGAGCTTGGCCCTTTTTTTAGATCTCATTTCTTTTGAGTGTGTAAGGTTTGGCTGTATTTCTACAAGTTTTTGTTATGTGTGTTTTATTATACTTGGACAGACTTTTCACTTGTATTCCTGCTTTAGGCAGAAGTTTGGAAGGACTTAAGTCCATCAGTTATTGCCTTAGGAATTTGTAAACGGTAAATTTGAGGCCGTATTCTCTTTCTCTTTCTCTTTCTCTTTCTCTTTCTCTTTCTCTTTCTCTTTCTCTTTCTCTTTCTCTTTCTCTTTCTCTTTCTCTTTCTCTTTCTCTTTCTCTTTCTCTTTCTATTTCTCTTTCTCTTTCTCTTTCTCTTTCTCTTTCTCTTTCTCTTTCTCTTTCTCCTCGTTCCCACTCTTTTTTATTTAGTTCATTCATTAATTGAATGTAATATCCTTTTTGAAATTGTTTCCAAAATCATTGTGTTTCAATACACTGTTGTTGTTCTATTAGTACTTAAAATATTTACTTAACTGTTAGTTCTTTGCTGTATCTGTATCAATGTCAGTAGATTTATTTAGTTGTCCTCCTTTGTAAATCAGTTTTTTTAACTGAAGGATATACGTTTAATAAATAATAACATAAATAAATAAATAAATAAATAAAAGGCATATAAAACATTCTAAGGTTGTTCCGAATCAGAATTGTTGATTCTGGTACTGTCCGCGGGAAGAATCGTGTCCAGCTTTATTGATCGGTGTTTCCTACTGAAATATGCTGGTCTCTAGTTAGTCATTGTTCGCTCGTCGATGGTGTCGGCGCCTACAGGGTTGGCTTTGTCGGCTTTAAATTTAATGTCACCCACTGGAAATTAGTTCTGTGACTGAGTGGGAAGACTCTAAATACGATATTTATTAAAATTTATTTATTTATAAATAGCACACAACTCATAAAATACGTCTTTAGTGATAAAATCACATGAAAATAATATTTTGAAGATAATTGTTTATTTTCTTTGTTATGCGGAATGTTCGAATGGCCTTTAGGAATGTGAAGACAATAATGTTCACAAAAGACTACGATATATATGTTGTTTAGGAAGTATCTTCTGTGAAGTGCTGTGAACTTCGGGTGAAGGACCAAAAGAAAAGAGGGGGGGGGGGGGGTATTGGAGTGGGTAAAAAATGACAAGAAAGAAAACACAAACAAAGTATTGAAAAACGAAAATACGTGAGACTTGTGAGCTCACATAAAAGAAGTCCGAATGTAAGGAAATTGTTGAGAATAAGAGTAGAAACCACGATTCTCATATGATAAGAGCACAATCGGTGAGTCGCAAGAGAAATGCAACTTGTTCAAGTTTACGTATGTTGCATGTTTTGTACAGCACTCTTTTAAACATTTTATTGTGTGTGTCACACTGACACTTACCTCTTTAAACGAACCTAAAAATGATAATATGAACTAAATATCAATCAACCGTTATTTCTGTATTATATTTTGAGGTTGTCTGCTACATAATAACGATATTAAGTTTTAAAATTATAGTTTGTGTTCTTTCAAAATAAACGATATTTTTTGTTATGTGATTTGAAAGGAATATTTTAATCTAAATATACATTAAATGTATGATGTAATCTGTGTTACTGCTCTAAGCAATTGGCGCCTAGCACTTAGCAGTTAAAAGTGTGCTGCTTTCAATACTTGCTGTGTGTTTTTTTCTAAATGTCACAACTAGTTTACGAGTAAGTTAGAAATTTTCAGGAATGTTGGCCACGGAAGAAGTAGTTTAATGTAGTTTACCTGTCCCGGCCATGAAGGGACAGATAGACCAGTGCAGGGTTGGGTGGTCTCTTTATTTTGGCAGTTTGTAAAACATTTGGAAGTATTAGAAGACGATACAATCGTCAGACCCCCAAAACCAGACGCATATCTTGTGTCTTAATGTTAAGTGTAAACAATAAACATTTTTAAATAATACGTACTTTATGTGAATAGTCTATTGATAGTAATAATAATTTAAAAAACGTATTTAGAGTCTACCCACTCAGTTATATAACTGATTTTGAGTGCGGGGACAGTAAACCAAAGCGACCAAGCCAACCCTGCAGACCCCGACGCAATCGACGAGTGAGCGATAACCAACTAAAGATCGATATTTTTAATAGAAAATATAGCAATCAGTGGTATGGACAGTGCGAACACCCGCGGATCAACGCCAGAATCAACCAGGCCTATTCAGAACAACTTAATTAAAATTTATTATGCGTCTCGTTGCTATGACGGCTCCGAAGTCACCGTTTACAAATTCCTATTACAAGAACTGATGGACTGAAGTCCGAATCAGAAGTTAAACAACATCTGACTGTAGCGGGAAATCGAACCCTGGACCTTCTGCATTGGAAGTTGGTGGGATAACCACAAGACCAACAAGCCGAGATCGAGATTTGAACATTACAAAATAATAAAAACCAAAATAACGCATGCATTATTGCGCATTATTGCCATGAGACTTGACGCACGCAAAGACGGAAGGACGGACAGAATAGTTAAGCTTATAGAGGAGCTTTGCTCCCTTATCAAGTTCTCATCACACAAGTTCTTAGGCTGGAAAGCAGAATCGAAAGGTGCGTTGTGAAAATTATCAAAGATGCAACGTTAATGACAATTTCTGTTTTTCCCATTTAATTTGAAACGTTTTCCTAAGGATTAATCTCTTAATCTTACCCGAAAGCGGATTGTGACGATTCAAAGCGAGTCTATCAAACATGTCAGGAAACTCCCTTTGAGTGAGGCACTTGATACAATCAGCTTAAAGCGGGTAATGTAAGCTCTGACTTATGTTTGGGTTCAGGAACTAATTAGGTAAGTGATATTTTACCAAAGAGAATTAAACATCAAGTTTGTCTCTTTACAAAATGAACAACTAAACAAAACATCTAGGTCGTTCATTCACGTCTATATCTCAATTTTAATTTATGTTCTTTCACTAACAAGAGAAAAAATAGATGATTCTGGCAGTGGCGAATCCATTTATGTACAATTGGGGGGGGGGGGGGGGGCAACATACTAAACAGGGAAGAGGCCCGGTCGCCGGAGGCCATTTCGTAGAAGTTAGAAGGTGAAAAATTTTTCACATATTCGACGTTTTGAACGCCTAAACACGTTTTAGAATCATTCCATAGCAAGAAAATGTTAGCCAAAGGTATGTTACCTGGTTATTTTAGTAAGAATATTAAGTATGTGTCAGACTCTGTTAAGTATAATATGAGAAATTGTAATGATATAGAGGTTAGGAGGTGCAATAAAAGTAGGACACAGAACAGTGTTTTCTATAGTGGAGTTAGGGTCTACAATTGGCTTAGTAAAAGTCTCAAGGATGAGGTGTGTGTGCATAAGTTTAAAACCCAATGTAGGGAATATGTACTTAAAGAGATTTGGTAGATTATCCTTGCCTGTATTGTTCACTTTTATCATGTTGTTATATCTGCCTGGTTGTATATTTTATCTTTTATCATAACAATGTACATTGTATGTAATAGCAGTTGTATTGCTAAATAAATCAATTACTTACTTACTTACTTTAGAATTTGTCGTGTATTTTTGACGTTTTTTAACACATCAAATCAAATACTAAGTGCATGGGTGCCCCTTTGATACGCCACTGTGATTTTGATGAATTGGTTTGTGTATATACACTTTTGTTTGTTTAATGAAGAATGGTATTTGGATGAGCGTAGCGAAGATTCCATTTCACTACACTGGAGAAAAAGTCCCCCACTGAAAATCAGTTATATAACTGAGTGGGCAGACTCTAAATAAAATTTATTTATTATTTATTTATTTAATCCGGAATGTTTTTTTTTCTTTTTTTTTGTATTTTTGTGTATTTGTTAACACGATTCCGGTTAAACCGATACTCCAATTGCGATGAAATTTTCTAGGGACCTTCGAAATCTCTGAACTTAGAACTGCCACGTTTTTGAGCGCGATCGAAAAATTATTTCTCAAAAAAATCGCAATTTTACGATTTTTTCGATTTTTTAAAAAAAAATTCGACTTATAACACCTACATGCTTTGTCCGATTTTTATGATTTTTTCACAGGACCTTAATTTTATGAATTGAGATATTCGTGTGAAATTTGAGCGTAATCTAAAAATTATTGCTCATGAAAATCAAAATTTTACAGTTTTTATCTTTTTTAAGCAATTCTTTGACTTATAACACCTACATGCTTTATCCTATTTTAATGATTTTTTCACAGAACCTTAAGTTTATGAATTAATATATTCTTGTAAAATTTGAGCGCAATCGAATAATTATTTCTTATGAAAATCACAAATTTACGATTTTTTTTTTTTTTAAATTACGATTAACAAACAAAATAAAAAAATAAAGTTAATTTTTAATTTAATTCAATTTTATTTAATTTTTAAAAAAATTTCGACTTAGTAATAATTTTTTCACTGAACAACAGAAAATCCGCATAACACATGACAGCTCAATGCACCAATTACGCTCATCCAACAACGCGGCGGGACTTAAGCGTTTTCCTAGTAAAAGATAACAGTTGTACATGTCCAATTATTTGTTTTTCTAATATAGTACCTGCTATTAAGTTTATTTTTCTTATGGAAAACCCATTTTCCCTGATTCGTATACGTAAATGCATTTGTTTACCTATTAAGTTACAGAAGCGATATATCAGCTGGGTAAATAAATTAAATACTATCTCGTTCTAGTATAACGCTAGCAAAATGTTGCTTTTTATTTTTCAACTTTGTTTCTTAGAATGTTCGTGTTTTTCTTTTCTTTCTTTCGTTTAAATGAACGGGGTGGGGCTTATACCCATCATCTTTATCTAACACGTACTCCCTTACTGGGGTGATAATTAGTGGCTTCATCATCAACAACAATTTAAACTGACTCAACTTTTTGCTCTCGGTCCTGATCTTTCATTTGTTACTGCGGACAAAGTGTGTATGAAAATAAAACAAAACCTTCTTTCAGACTAGACAATCTCAAGGTGATTAATTAAATGGTAAGGCAAGAGTCGATTAGTCACTTTTTATATGCACTGTGGTGTTATGTTTTCTTCTTGCGTGCTACATTCTTCACTTGCTTAAACTCTTCGTCTGGCTTTGTTAAGTTTTAATTATGACAAGTTTGCAATTTTTATCCTTTAGAGCATTTTATGCACTTTACAATACATTCTTATCAATTGATACTTGCTATTTTACAAATGCAAATGCAAAATGATGCAATTGAGTCACGTAATTCAAAACAGAGTTTTAATGAAATCATTTCCCATTTCCAAATTTATTTACATTCAGGTGAGGGTGAACATTAGCTTTAATGATTTGAGCTTGTTCTGAATCTGCTTTCGTGAATGTTTTATTATTTGGATGAGCGAAGCGAAGACTTCAATTTCACTGACCCCCAAAAAATTTAGCTCGGGTGTTTTTTTTTTTTTTTTTTTGTTTGTTTTTTTTTGTTTGTTTTTTTGTCTGTTTGTTAACTCTCTACCAGGCAAACGACATATCCGATCTTGATGAAAATTTGACAGGACCTTCGAAATCTCTGAACTTAGAGGTGTATTGTTTTTTGGTACAATCGAAGAAATATTTCTCATGAATATCGTACTTTTACGATTTTTTTCGATTTTTAGTGCGTTATTTTCGTGACATTTGGGCCAATTCTGACCAAACGGGTGGGGCTACAACGTTCATTGGATGAGCGAAGCGAAGACTTCAATTTCACTGACCCCCAAAAAATTTAGCTCGGGTGTTTTTTTTTTTGTTTTTGTTTTTTTGTCTGTTTGTTAACTCTCTACCAGGCAAACGACATATCCGATCTTGATGAAAATTTGACAGGACCTTCGAAATCTCTGAACTTAGAGGTGTATTGTTTTTTGGTACAATCGAAGAAATATTTCTCATGAATATCGTACTTTTACGATATTTTTCGATTTTTAGTGCGTTATTTTCGTGACATTTCGGCCAATTCTGACCAAACGGGTGGGGCTACAACGTTCATATTGTACATGAACATTAAGGTTATGGTGATGTAGTACCTTTTGAAAGAAAAAGTTGAAAAAATTAGCCAGAATCCATAGAAATAAAGCTTTTAATATAAGTTTTTTGATTTTTTGTGCGATATTTTCGTGCCATTTGGGCCAATTCTGACCAAACGGGTGGGGCTACAACGTTCATATTATACACGGACATTAAGGTTATGGTGATGTAGTACCTTTTGAAATAAAAAGTTGAAAAAGTTAGGCAGAATCCATAGAAATAAAGCTTTTAATATAAGTTTTTTACGGTAAATAATACCAATTGACAGGTAACAATAGAAACTTGACAACAATCACCTACAATGCGTAGGCAGCAAAACAAAGCAATTGCAAAAGTAAATATATCCCACGCAAACAAAATTTTTTAAAAAGCTCATCCATCAACGCGGCGGGACTTTAGCGTTTTCCTAGTATTATACACGGACATTAAGGTTATGGTGATGTAGTACCTTTTGAAAGAAAAAGTTGAAAAAGTTAGCCAGAATCCATAGAAATAAAGCTTTTAATATAAGTTTTTTACGGTAAATAATACCAATTGACAGGTAACAATAGAAACTTGACAACAATCACCTACAATGCGTAGGCAGCAAAACAAAGCAATTGCAAAAGTAAATATATCCCACGCAAACAAAATTTTTTAAAAAGCTCATCCATCAATGCGGCGGGACTTTAGCGTTTTCCTAGTTAATAACTTCAAAATAAATTAAATAACTCAGCATACCCTTCATCTGATACTTCTTCCATTCACTGTTAACAAATTTAATACACATTATGACCCTGATTTGTTAATCATGTGATAAAACAACGATGAATAAATTGAGATACAGAATTAAGATTGTTAAATGCACCACACAAATCGTGTTGTTACTTTAACATAAAAAAATGAAAATAATTAATCAAGTTTTTTTATATTACGATTTTGTTTAATATTTTAAGATTAGCCAACTAAGTGCTAGAATTTCACGTTTTTTGAAAATTAAACTTTACTATAATGCTATTTCTATCTTTTAACAAGAGAGAAAATTGTAAAAAAATAAAACGTGGGAATTTTCAGAAATTTTCTCCTTTTTGCGACGCTTCTTTAATTTCCACAGCGTGAACTTTTCCCACTCCAATTGCTGATCAAAGGGTTAGCTAATCCCCTTCACGTAAATGCCAGGGTTGAATGAGGGTGCAAATTAAAAGGCAGCCCTAGAAAGTAGACCCATCGACTGTCCACCATGCTTTTAATAGAGACACCGTATATTCCATTAGTGCCGGGTAGGGAACGCCTAGATGGTAGCTTACCCTCGCATTTTCCGACGACTTTTATTGTCGCTGTAGCCTGTGGTAGAGACACATTCAGAAACTTGTTGTTGGCTTTTTACGTGCATCTGCGTACAATTAATACATACACAATACAATTTAATATCAATTTTATCACTTGTTTTATTATTATTATTTTATTATTTTGAATTTATTAAGCAAATTTAGTTATTTTCAGTACAAATTACCATTTTTAAATACAACACAATATTACAAGGTTTAAAATTTCTCAGACAATTTTAGTCACATTTGAAATTCTAAATAATTGCTTAAAAATTAATTACGAAGACACCTGTAATATCACTTTTTCAAAAATCGATTAAAGCAAATATCATTTCAATTTTTTTTTTCAAGGAATGTGTCAAAATGGTCGAACACAACTAAATAATTCCGCATTTTTCAGTCTGATCTCTGATAAATGTAGAAAATCTGATTTGATAGGCGTGAACATAATGTCCATTGTTATCAATAACACAAAGTTTTATTAATTAATTAGTTGATGGCAAAGAATAGACATTTTGTTTTTTGAAGAGTATTATTTAACAAAAGCACCAAGCCTTCAAACGGTTGGTTGAGTGAAGTTTTCTGTATCTTGTACCAACCTTGGACACAACATCACTATATAATGAAAGTTATATAATTTTCGTGCTTTTTTACACTGGTTTACGTAATATTAAGATCTTTACCCAGCAGACATTAATTTTGTCTTTGTAAGTAAGTGATTGGAGGAATGTTTTGTAGATCCAGACCATTCTAATTTTGTATTTGTTTTTGTTTTCTAACAACGAATGCCAAAAAAGTGAACTGTGGCTTTTAAACGTTTAAAGATAACAGAAAATTAGTTCTAGTATTCTCTTTAATTTTAAGCTCACGATAAATATATCAAACATGAGTGTCTATGGCGGGAATCGAATCTGCACATTCTAACGAATGGAGTCTCAAACTCGGGCACCGAGCCAAGTTTATCTCAGTAGCCAGAGATACAGGGAGCGGATCTTAATTACGATAATGTTGTATTGTGCACGATGCACAAAAAGAGGATGAGATTGTGGAGACGTGTAGTATTTGTACTCGTCTCTCGTACGTTCCTAAACCTAAGAATATGCTAAATTAATGAGGCTGTAACACGTATGCCTTGTATCCCAATTGAATTTTATTTCAATTTATTTTACTTAAAGATTGCAAAGAGATATTTTAAAACAACTCTTTGTGTTACTTTGTATTTTCTCATTATTTTGAATGCACTATAACTAGTTTACGTAACGCTAACGTGAATTGGGCGAACATTTAGCTTGGCGCGCCAACGGTTGTAATACCGAGTTAAGTAGACAGTGATGCTATCATCTGGCTTGTATCATTAGGTAAAGCCTCATTAAGCAACCTCGTTCTAAGGCGTAAGGTCTAGCTGAATAAATTGGATTTTGTCAATTCTTTATGTCAAGCTTAACCCCTTATACCTTACGACTTAGGACTAGTGAGAATGTGCATTATTGAAACTTATACACGGCGAAACAAAACAATACGCCTTAAGTGGCGGTACTAATGCTAATTTTTTCCGGTTACAAATTTGTCAAACAATTTCAGTCATTATGTTTGAAATTTAACAATTTTATTTAAGCATTAATTTTTAAGGCATGTATAATAGCACTTATCCAGAAATTGACATAAAAATAATTTACAAAATATATTCAATATTGTTGAATGCGAAACTAGGGAGAAAGAATGAAATGCTTGGCTCAACTTCTATATCTCACAGCATTCACCGCCGAAGACTTTTGAAGGAGAGCTTGGCTGCCGTCTTTTGTTTTACAAGTTTTTGTATTTGGGGGGTTTAAAGCTACAGGAAAAGGAACGTACCAAACATCAAATCAGTTCTATACTCCCTCTTTTTCACCATATTATCATTTGTGAAATATTCTTTAGAGACTATTAATTTTATACTAGGAGTAGAGTATTAGGCTAAAAAAAATTCAGTTACCTTAGTGAATGAAAAAATGTCATTGTTTTCACTGATTATCAATACGATCATCATTCAAACCAGTAACAATTCAACATGACATTTTTTTAGAGTCTTAAACCATAACGTTTTGATTGCAATATAATGTTGACGTCCCTGGTAGCCACTCGTGACAAAGTGGCTGTATGTTTACAGCGTTGCCCGGCCGCACACATCCATCACGAGGTGGTTGATTAATCTTCCGCTCTGCTATGATGGATGGCGCGCTGACGGCTTGGCCTTGAGCACACGTGTACCGCTGACAACGCGGCGTGTAATATCGATCAGGTTTTAATTGAATGCAAGAAGATGGACGAGGGAGACTGCTTGGCTGGTTCGTTCGTTCGCAGGGAGATTTATCGATCGAGAGGAATTGTTCGGGAATTGGGTAGGCTACACTAGGAAGAAAACACTTTTGAAATGTTCGCTGGACTGAACCGATTTATATCTCTTGAAAAAAAAAAATACACTTGTCAATCATTATTCTGTTTAGATTCGTCAAAGGGTGAAACGGGTAAGGAATTTATGGATAAAATGATAATTGGTAGAGAGTTGTGTAAGGAGCATATTATTCAAAATTGTCTTTTGGCAATTTTACTGTCAAATTCAGCATGAGAGTTATGAAACCTTATAATTAGTTATTTCTACCGAATTGGTAATTTTTACGCTCTTCATAACCACCATGAAGTTATTTTCCCGAGAAATAGTTAAAAAATACAGATTTTTGAAAATTCAACATTATATGTTTAAAATCACTTTTTAGCGCTCTCAAGAATATTGGACTTTCTGATTAAGCATCTAAAACGAAAATCACTAATTTTACATATTTCCGTGCAAATCATTTTTTCTTGGGAAGCTAAGATTATTGTGAGTGTTTTGAAATTTTATCGAGACGCGACAGCGTGATAACTATAATAATAACTATAATAATAACTATAATGCACATTAAAGTCTCAAGTTCTTCCAAATAATACCAGGGCAGTTTTGTCTGCTACGTCTCGTGCAGCACAATATTATTTTAGAACCGCACAAGATTTTGCTAATACCGGTGAAGGAATATTTTTCATTATTTAGTCGGCGACACACGCTTTTATAATTAAAATCTGAACTCTTGTCCCTGTAGATATTTCAAAACTTTTCCAATATTTGTACGGTGTCCAATGGCGAGTTTTGCTTCCGTTATAAAAGTAAGCAGAGCTATAAGAAGTCTGCTTGATTGCGTTTCAGACCAAAGATATCAAGTTTTAATCATCGGTATATGAAAATCTGTGCAAATATCGTTCGCTTCGTAAAAACTCTAGAGTTTTTCTTGATGAGGATTGAAATCCATACTCATTATTTAAAAACCACAAGTTTTTAAAATCAAAGGTTTGAAAATATATTTAGTCCTTTACTTAGTAAAGAGAGGAGGTGGTTCTTTACAGACTACACTCACCCAGAAAATCACTATACTAACTTTAAGACAATACTTAGCCACGACAAATTGAACAAGAAATATACAGGAAATTGTTATCATTAAAATATTATGAAAGAGGTGTGTATTTTTCTTTTTAACGGAACCTGAATAAGAATAATACTTTTTTCACTTCGTCTTTGTATGATTCTTTTCATGTCCGAGATAGAAACGAATATTCAAGCTCATAAGTTTGAATATTTCATCAAAATGGCATTGGCATTAAAAACGATTTTTTTTATTTGAGATTTTTATTGGGCAGAAACTAAACATTCTAGTTTATTTCCAAATAATATATCATAGTTAGAAATAATCATTTTGAGAAATACACGACACTATTAATGTTTATTTTTCCATATATTTGCGCTGAAAAAACAGGTTAATATTTGTTAGCGTCATACAACCTGCAAATGATGGGAAATTGCCAGGGATCTTAAAGCCGTTAGCAAGTTCATTGGCTTTGACATAACGTCAATAACATGGTGCAGAAGTGGGTGTGGGTTAAGGGACTTCACACCGACGACAATGGGTCACAAATCTTGACCATCATTCTTCGGGACGAAAAGCAAACAATACAACAAAACACATCACGATTCTCGTTCGTTTTTGTTAGGTTTCCTCCTTGCGTTGCGTTTGTGAAACTCCAGTTGAGCGGAATATCAGCAAAGCCAAACAACATTCAGTGGACATTGGGCAAACATCAGCCTAGTCTGAAATGTGTCAAGGAACGGCCTGAAAATCTGTTCTCTCAGAATGAAGAAAACAACCAGGTTTTAGATTTAGCTTTTTGAAACTTTGTTTTAAATATCTGGGCTCAAAATTTTATTCTTTAAAGATCTTAAGCGCGCGTTTGTTGCGCTTGGTAGGAGCGTCAGCGGAAGCGGAACGTGAGCGCAACGGAACAACGGCCGAGGGAACTTATCCTCGCGAGTGGCGGAGTTTGAGAGATAAGGCTTGTTTCTCGGTTGCTAATTCAAACAGTTTGAAGGGAACACGTCGAGTAAAATGCCAACGAAGTAGAACGGAATGCGGAAGAATATGCAAACAATGTTTGATAAAGTATTGTTTACGACTAACATCTGCTCGAGGGTGAGCTTTAAAGCGCTTAAGGTGGGATGTTTTGTTATAAACTGGCGCCATGCTGAATTTTGAATTGTATAGCGTTAGGTGAGGAAGTAATCAACTTTGTTGTTCGGTTTGGAAAACTCTTCAAAACAACATTACTGTATTTTGAACTATCAGATTGTACGGGAGTAATTTATTAAATTCTCAACTTGAACCCGAGTATTTACTACTCGAAATCGAGTATCAAAAACAATTATTTTGGTGGAGGTGCCGGGTAGCATGTAGCACATTCGATCCGATTCGTACATATGGTGGAGGTGCCGGGTAGCATGTAGCACATTCGATCCGATTTGTACGTATGGTGGAGGTGCCGGGTAGAGCAATTCGATCCGATTGTCGTATGGTGGAGGTGCGGGGTCATTACACGCGAGTGTGAAAATGTAAAGATTGTTATGAATTTTGTGACTCTACTACCTTACACACCCTATTTCGGCCCCGTTCATATACTAGCGGTAAACGCGCAGGTTGGTGGGTTACAGAGGTTACATTCGTTGCTTAAACAGACCCAGGCTACAGCTACGATTAAGGTTTTCAATGCGCATTTAAACTCGGGTTATAACTTGAGTTTCACCCCCCGTTGTATACGCTGTAATATAAAAGTGGTGTTATTTGAATCTAAAAGAAATTGTTTAGTCCAAATTGTAAAAATGATGAAAATCTAAAACCTTTTTTTTGTCAAAATGCAAATCAATATAGTTTTCTCATCTTTTCATCAGTACACCCCAAACCTTGCCTCCTCGTAGTTTATGCAAACATTCTTCTCAACGCAGTTTCCAGGTTTGTATCGGATCCTCGGATGTGCTCGGAATCACATCAGATCAGCTGCTGGTTAAGCCAGCAGAGCAGTGTTGCCTAGTTTGGCTCAGCGAGGGAAGGGATTCACCGCCGGGAATCATTGCAACGCCGTGTTTTGTTTTGCCGCGCATAAACAAGGGGGGTCTAAGCCTACAATAAATCACCACTACCTCTTCCCACACTACGCACACAGTATGCTAATGCAATGCGGCGCATTTGCAGACTAGCCTTGACAAAAAGTATTGTGTGATGGTCTGTTACAATCTTTATCAGTCGGACAGATGTATGGAGGATTCTTGTTTTTAGCGACAATAACGGGAAACAAGAATCTTGTGTTTTTACTTTGCAATGACGATATTTTTATGATTTAATAGAACCCATAGAATTATGAAACAATATCATTTGTGTTGTAGTATAACTGTCTTTTTGGGTAATCTAGCTTTAAACAAAAGTTTACATCTTAAAATGTGTATGGTAAATAAAATATGATTTGACTTTATTTGTTTGTTACATATCATTTGTTACATATAAAAACCACAACACCTAACGTACTCTGAACTTACCATTATCGCTAAATGAGTTATTAGTCATTAGTTAATTAGGGAGAGAAGATTCCTTATACAAACACTCCTGTCTGTTATTGGATATTGGAAGATACCAACTGTCGTAAAAGTTTGCCTTGTGTGTCTATATATATGTGTTATGAAAAAGAAAAGAAAAACCGTAAAAAACTCGCAATTGAATACATACACCTAAAAAACTATGTAATACACGTGAAAATGATTTCGTCTACATGACTCCGAAGTTCTATCATCCTTGCCTGCAAGCATGACGAAGGGACTACTATGCCGTAACTTATTCTCTACACTACTTTCTATATTTCCGTCGTCTTGCCATGCAGCTTTCTGTAAGCCGGTCTTCTGAGCCAACGCTCACCGCTCTATCGTCATGTACAGTCACTACAAAATATCTGGCTGACTGGAAAGTGGGTTTCGAATATGGTGTGGCGTCTTAGATTGAAAAATATAGACTATTTTAATAATAGTTTTGGTTGAAGACTTTAAACGTCCCTTATATAAATTTGAATTATCTTTGGATGGTTGCGTCGTGTCGATGATAAGGCACAGCTCAACGTTTCGCCACACATGCTGGTGGCTTCTTCAAGGCTCAGTCTGAGTCTTAGAAAGAGTGTTAGTAGAGTATAATATTAACTAGTTTTTGTCTAACAAAAAATATTTTTAGTGCGTTTCAAAACTATTTTTAGAATTGCACCATAAAGATCGCGTGTCAAAACCTAAATGGCGTAGGAATCATGTCCTGATCGAATCATGTCCTGATCGAATCATGGGTTTGGAACTTTTTAGTGTAATACCATTTTGGTGCCCACTAAAATGTCATAATTTAAATTCATCAATAATTCATTAGTGGTAGAATTCACCATCATCCTGTCTGAATTCTGGTGGCTGGTTTTGAACCACCAATCTCACAACATTACCACGTTGAGCTCGAATATAGAACTTACTTTTACTCAATAATACATTCATAGTTAAAGTCTAGTCATAATTTATTGGTCAATAAAATACACTATGTGTTACATATATGTATACATTAGGTGACAGATACAATGACCTGTTTTGGCCCTATGATTATCGAACTTAAAGTTCAAACACATTAATTAGAATAACACGTTTAAATAACAAGTATAAAATCCTCACCATCCCCCCCCCCACAAATTATTTCAAATGTTGAGAAAATAGGATTTATATACGGTAAAATAGTAAACCAAATTGTGTTTAACTGCTGTATTTTTGTTTTGTCCAACAATTCGTTAATTCTACACAAATAAGTTATTAGGAGATAATCGTTAACGTTTAGTTGTTTTTGAATGTGTTACGATTTTCAATGTCAGAAAAAATTATTGTAAATTTTTATTTTGTCTGTCATTCTTTTGAATTGCAGTGGGATTGTTCTAGTTTATTATCGTGGCTGGTAATGTGTTCAAAGGAAATTACACACATAACTCTGTTCATAGATGAATGTTACAAGAAACTAAGTCCCTTCTAATACGACATCTGCTCTATCCCAGGTCTCATTTACCTATACTTGTGTACCTGAGTGTACTAGCCCGGAGACAACGCAAGTCCATTGCAAAGACAATCCCAAATACACGATCAGACGTCGGGACAAGAGACGCAAAATAGGAGAGGTCGTATCACGTAATAGAAGAACACCAGATGAAATAAAAAAAAATATATATCCATTGAAAGCTGCTATCGCCATCGGCTTTTCTTACAGTTGTAATTGGTAAGAAAACGCATTGACGTCTACCGTTAGTCTAGGTACAAAGAAAATCAAAGCGAGAATATTTCTTATGGCGAAAGGAACAACGCTTTGTTGTCTAGAAGTTCCTTTATTTCACAAAGGAAACAAAGCAAATAGATAAGTCAAGTAAAGCCAGAAGTCTTTGATTTATTCAGCATTGCGTATTCATTGTTCTATAAGGGTTAGATTTGGAGGTGGTCTGCATTTAAATATATAGCTTACGATGAATTCTCGGGGACACGTGTATTATGTCAACTGATAAGTTGTTAAACAAAAAGGTTAAATGTAACCATTCATTTTGAGAACGGTTTAGCTGGGAGGGAAGGGAACCGGGTTTCTCTAATGATAATAAATAAAGATAAACTCACAAAGAGTTAACAAGAAATGCTTGGTGACATTCTTAAATAACCAAGGATTGTAAGATTGGCTGCTTTGATAGTTAAGTTATAAATTTGTTAACACGCCATTAAATATTAAAATATGTTATATATTACTATTATTCTCATTTTTGAGCTTTAACCTTAGATGTAATTAAATCACAATCGTGAGTTGTAGTATCAGTTAGTGGTAGTTGGCAGATAACACAATTTTACAAACGTTCAAACCTGTGTTATTGGTTTCCCTAGCTAAACGTTAAAACCTATGGGAATATCATACGTTTAATTGAAAAACCTATGGGAATAGGTGCTCGTAATGACGCACTTAAATTGTTTTTCACTAACTGAATAAAGATTGATTGGTATTTTGGTCCAGCCTTACAATTAGAAAACGACGGTTAATTTCACAAAAGCTTAACATGCCATGCTTCACATGGCAAGTGCTTTAATAAGTTTTTTTGATGACGGAATTTGTTCTTGAATTCGGTTGATAATCTCTCAAATGTGTTTATTACAATAATTCTAAACATCCATATTTTGTTTCTCTATTTCATTGATCGGGTAACATTCTCGTAGGTGTAATTGATTTTATGTAAATCAATCCAGAAATAAGAAATCCATCTCAGCGGGGTATCGAACCCCAGTCTCCGGACTGTTTTAATCTATTCAGATCTTAAATGCAACATGACAACACAGATGTTACGAAGTTAACCGTCCCGGTAGCTTAGGAGTAAAGCACTCAACCGGCAATCGGGAGACCAGGGTTCGATTCCTCGCTGATATAGATTTTTTTTAATTTCTGGATTGATTTACATTAAATTCATATTTTGTGTTGTTTTGTTCAGGCATTTTACTTGCAACATAATTAATTATAATTATTTTCTAGATATTTTATTTTTGAAATTTTCTTATCTATAATATTACTGTCAGCTTAACCTAACTTTACTGACGAAAATTATCTGTTATCTCTTTTAGTGTTCCGTTGAGTATTCCACTTAACTGTAGCTACATGCTAACGGTAATGGAAAATATAAGCTAATACTGCTTCTAAATTACTTTAAATTACACGAACATTAACAAGTACTTTATTCTTAAATAATTCATGAATGTAACCACACGATCAAGTGTGTTGTGCTAATTGTTTAATGCAGTAGATAACTTCTGTTGTTAAAATAAATACCTAACATTGTGTGAAATAAAACAATTATCAGAACGATTATTTTCAGGGGAAGTAAATCTAAAAAAATCTCACTTACGTCTTCATACTGGTTGAATTTCAATAAATTTCGTTAACCCTTGTTTTGGTATGTTATGTTTTGATTCACACAATGAAAATAGCATATGACTGTATTCGTGTCAAATCATTAAAACACAATTTGAAAGTTAAACTTTTACTGGAATGAATACTTTAAACACTCGTTTTACATAATCGTCAACGTTTGTTTATTGTTTTAAAAAATTGTATTTTTTATCTACCGTACAACTTACTGGCATACATGTTCTTATATGCTGAGCTTCCAGAGCTTCACATTGCAAACTTTCTTTAAAACTCTTAGTTAATGATTGTTTACAACTTTATCTTAATATATGATCAAAACCACAATTTGTATCGTGACATTCATTTGTTATTGTGTATTATATATCGGCGGTTGTATATCTTGCCTTCTACTTTATCATATCCCATTCACGAAGAACTTTTATTCTACATTAGTTTAAGTTAACTTTAGCTATAGATACAGTACAATGTAAAAGCAATTGTCGTAAATACAAGTCCTTGTTTATAATATTCTTCGCAAAGTAGCGAGGAAACTTATTTTAAGTTATACTTTATGAACCTTGAACATCCGCGGATATAACTAAAACAAAAATTTGACAGAAAACGTATTCGCCATAACATTTCGTGTTCAATTACTTAGCCACTCTTGTCTCAATCCCACATATGAAGCGATATATTATTAATGACAACTATCAGTAGCCATTGCATATTCCTTTTATCAAAACCATATTACTCTCTTAATTAGTTTAATTTAATATTGTGCTTTAGTACTTCAGATTTTATTTGTAATTGTACAATTCTGCTCTCTTCACATAAGGCCTTTTTGATAATTATATGTTTTCAATAATGTTATCTTTCATCACATTTTATTATATATTATATTAATTTAAATTGGATGAGTACCATCTGTATTAGTACCATGTTCTCATTAAAAATGTGTAATTAATAATAAAATAACAAAACATAACGAGAAGTGCTGAAGAGTATTAATTAAATTTACTTATTAAATTGTATATTATATATGTTTATTATTATGTATTTTATATATTATACTTACATATTACAGAGTAGAGAAGTTTAACTAGCGTAACGTGATATACTTTTGTTTCCGGGTGTACTGTGAGCTCCATTGAAAACAACAAGGCGTCAGGTGACACGTGCTGCATCTAAATTTCATCGAAATGTCTTATTATATTCCATCACTCCCCTTCCCGCTCATAATGCAATGCTAATCAGGTTACTTCCCTCCTTGCAGGCTACGGCAACGTCACCCCTCAAACAGAGTGGGGCAAGGTGGCGACCATCTTCTACGCCATAGCGGGAATGCCCCTCTTCCTGCTCTACCTCAGCAACATCGGCGACATCTTGGCGCGAAGTTTCAAATGGTTGTACGCGCGCTGTTGCCTGTGCAAGTGCTGCCCGAAGAAGCGCAAGACTCAGCTGCCGACTCCTCTGCCGACGGCGAGGACGATGTCGGCGCCAACCACGCCGTCGTCGGGGACGAAGCTACACAGAGGTGAGACACAACTCTTGACCTTCTTTATCACAAGACTTCTTTGTAAGATGTGTTAGACTTGAGTTATTATCTAAAATTAAATAACTTACTTTGATTACATACGAATATTTTAAGGGTTCCAACCAATAATTATCTGTGCTAGATCGACGTTGATTTAGCGTGAGTTGAGACAGTTGTTATGGTAATGGTTTCGTTGGAACCACAATATAAATAGTTTTCTCTTGATATTTATATCAATTTGCTTTTGTGCTTGAAATTTCATCATCGTTATAAGTTTAATTCTTACTTTGTTTGCATACCACAGATCCTTGTGCGTTGTCAACCGATACACCTACCTAGCTTACGTATTTATTTATGCCTATGAAACTAAACTTAACCAAATCCCTCGCTGATTGCTTACTTCTTGAAATACATTCTCCAGTAACAGTGTATGATAACCTACCAGATTTTATTTGCTGCGTTTACCACTTTTAACGTTATTGATTGTTTAAGAGGCATTATCTGATTCAAAACTACCAACACAATTCTCCAGGTCTAGCCACGTGAAAGTAAGTCGGGTTTAACCCCCATATTTAATGGATTTTGTCTCTATTATCATTGAATTTATAGTGTAGCTAGAGACCCAGCGCCAGTAACTGCTTGTCTACCGTTCTATACTGCCATGTGAGCTAAGATAGGCTTTAGCATTTATTTGCATAAAAATTGTTAAGAGCGATAAATTAGCGCTTCAATGTAGATGTGTATTGTATCTTCCAGGCAACAGTGACCGCGGCTTCTCTCCTCGTCTCTCAATGGTTCCCAGTCGTCTCCAGGGGAGTTTGTCCATGGAGGACGGCGTGAACATCAAACGAGGCCGCCAAGAACTCGACGGCTTCGGGCGCAACTTCCAAGATGGCTACCGTCGCAGCATGGACATGAACCAAGAGGACGGCTTCGGCGAGGACGACTACGACGACGACGTATACGGGTCCCAAGACGTCCACATGAACCGGGCAAACGCGCAGATGATGCAGCGCTTAAACAATGCGCAAGACTTCGAGAGAGACTCGGGGAGGTTGTCAGGTAGTTTCGGGGATGTTGTGTTGTCCGAGTTAAGAAGGGGAGGCTCTGAGAACTACAGAAGGAATCAGAGTCATCCCGCGGGGGGTATTGTAAGGTCTGGGAGTGTGAGCGCCATGGAAGGTGGCGGGAGGACGGTGGGACGAGGGGTTGACGTGTTGCGAGGGAGCCTACGTCGACAGGAGGAGGTGATGGAGATGGCGGACATGGGCGGGGGCAACACGGAGATGCAACGCCTCGAGAGGGGAGGATCCGAGCGGATGCACACGGGTAGAAGTCGCCAAGAAACGGGCTTGACCAAGGCTGAATTAGTCCTCGGAATGGACGACCTTGGTCTCGAGTATCTCGATCTCCCCAAGAAGAAGGGGCGGCTACAGAGAGTGTTCGGCAAGTCCGAGGGTCGTCTCAACCGTCCCGACCCCGAGTACAACATGCGGCTGGGCATGAAGGACACGTCGCGCTTTGAGGAGTTCCCGCGAGGGGCGGGCGGGTCGGAGCGCGCGCTCTACCGGCAGGACACGAAGCGGAACGAAGGACCAATCAGAACGTCGAGTATGATCCGGCCGTCCAATGGGCTGAACCGGTCGGTGAGCGCAGGAAGGATGGATCCGATACATCATCAGACGGAGGTTGTGACGTCAGACGAGGACGTTACTGAGGACGGCAGCCATGATGGGACTGAGGAGAGCGAGGAGTTTGACTCCCAGACAGTCACCGTGCCCGTCACGCTGTGTCTCACCATCATGGTCGGGTAAGTACACCACAACCATTGTATTAATATAAAACTATTTAGGCATTCTTAAGGCTATTCCAGAGCACTCTTACCGATATTTTGAAAGTCAACGGAAAATGGCTAAAAGTTGGTTGGATGAAAGATGAACTTGAATAAAAAAGGAAAAAAATAACTTTTTTTTGGACGGGACAAAAGCTCTATTTTGGCCAAAATATGCAACTTTTGGGTCATTACGGAAATGAATTTTTTAGATGCAATATTTAATTTTTGGCTACGATTTTTTTTTTATTGCTTCAACACACCTTTGTCTCTGGACTGAGTACAAGGTAAACTAATTTTATGGAATAACTTTTGATGAACGATTTTTTTCGTATTCCGGTTCAAAACTCTTTTTTGTACCATGTGACAAAAAAATCGCACATCGAACATTATTTCAGAAAATTATTTTCCCTTATACTCAGTCCAGAGAAAAAGGTGTGTTGAAGCAAAAAAAAAATCACAGCTAAAAAATTTAATATTGCATCCAAAACATTCATTTCCGTAATGACCCAAAATGTGCATATAATGGCCGAAATAGAGCTTTTGTCCCGTCCAAAAAAAAAATTTATTTTTTTTCCTTTTTTATTTTAGTTCATCTTTCATCCAACCAACTTTTAGCCATTTTCCGTTGACTTTCAAAATATCGGTAAGAGTGCTCTGGAATAGCCTTCCTTAATTACACTGCATTTAAAAAAATAACAAGATTTTGAACAATATTTCGACAATATTGCTCTAAAAGTTTCATCAAAATAAAAACTCATTCTATGAACATTTTATACCAAACACATATTCAATCTAATCATTTAATGGAAGTAAAAAACCTGTATCAAATATGTTCAAAATACTTATTTTAGGCTATTCAAGTATTAAGTGTACAATCCACAAATTTCTATTTCCAACCTCGAAGATTAAGTGTAAGAGCTTTCCGAGCAGACGTGTCCGGGACACATTTGTTGGTTGGAAAATAGCTATTCGCTCGGCACGGAAATATCCGACGTTTATAAAACTTTGCAAAGTTGTTGTAAGAAAGTGTGAGCCCATCAAATGTTGCTTCCTTGACAACTGTCCAAACTGTCGATGATCTGTGGCGATATTCCACCGAGAGAACAGGAATTTTCCGAAAAACGCATCTTCTATATTCTCTTATTTCCTGCACCACCGGAGCCACTTACTTTATATCTTCATTTTGAACTAATTTTATTTTATTTATTTATTTAACGTCTATCCTATTCAGTTATAAAACTGATTAACAAAGGAGGAAAGCCAAATAAATCTTATTACATAGATGCAGACACAACAATGGCCTACAGTTAAGAAAATATTTAAAATCCCACATATAACAAAAAACTTGTAAAAAAACCCTGCCTAACCTTACACAATCAAAAGCAATGAGATCTAAAAGAAATGCCAAGCTAATGTACCCTGCTACATTTTTGCAATCTTAATACATAAATTCACTTTGCCCTGTGACTGGACCCTTGCAAAGCGTGGCAAAATTTGATTTGCAACTATTGTTGTAATTGTAAAAGTCAAATTTATTTTGCCAAGTTTTGCAAGGATACAGTCACAGGGCAAAGTGAATTTATGTATTAAGATTGCGAAAATGTAGGAGGGTACATAAGTTTAGCATTTCTTTGTAATCTCATTGCTTTTGATTGTGTACAGTTTGGCTGTTTTTTTACAAGTTTTTTGTTATATGGGATCTCATTAATTTTTCAAGTTCCATTGCAAAATTATACAATAATTTTATCAAAGTCGATTATATTGATATGGTATTACCAATTAACAAAATAATTTAAAATATCTAGTGGTGCAAAGACTTGTTTTTTGTAAACAATGTTGGTGATTATTGTCAAGTAACTATAGTTACTTGTTGATTGTATGCCTGTATAAGGCTTATTTTAAAACCTTTATTTGGAAGCCTTCCAGCAAACTTTTTCAACTTTTTCTTTCAAAAGACCCTATATCACTATTACTTTAATGTCCATGTAAAATATGATCGTTGTAGCCCCACCCGTTTGGTCAGAATCGCTGGCTGATTAAAACTGACGAATTAGACCGTAGAAGCAGTAGCTAGCTGTAGCTAACATCCTTAAAGTGATTTTGAGCATGTTTCAAGCCATTTTTTTCACCAAGAAGAAATGCTCGTACCCCAACTAGGTTTGGCATGTGTTGTCAGGTACCTAAATCCCCTCGATTTTTATAGTTTTCAATTTCACATCACGTTTCAAGACGGCTGGGTAACACCTCGAAATCACCCCAACTCTGCTTCTTGTATAAAAATAATAATAATAATAAATAAAAGAGTCTTTATTTTATATCTTGGCGAAGCTTAAGGCCATGAGGCTTTTTGTTCTGCTGAACCAAGCACAATACAAATAACAATTATTACACAAGTAAAAAATAACCACACTAGTGAACAATACAAAGATATAAAAATGATAAAAAACATAAAACTAGTACAAGTAAAATAGCAGGTTAATATAACTTAATATGAGTTTGAAGTAAAATAAACAGTTCAAGTAATAAACTTAAGATATGGAATTATTTCACCATCAATTACATCAATAAAAGAATACAAAATACAATTAATAATCATTAATGAAATACTAATTAAAACCTACAATGATTTTAATCTTTCAAAGAATGAACATTGTTTTTTAAAAAAAAAAAAATTGTTAGATTACAAAGAAGGATCAAGTAAATACGAATGACATTTTTTTGTTAATGCTGATTTAGATTTGGTAATGCAAATGTTTGAAGGAATTAGGTTCCATGCTCGGGCAGCAGAAACAGGAAATGAATTACTATAATTATAAGGAGGTTTTATGTTTGGGAATTTTTAAAGTTAATGTTGATTGTGACCGTGTGTTGTTGTCATGATTGCAATTTAGAAGATTTACATATTGTGAAAGATAAACTGGAGCAGAATTGTTGATATTATTGTGAAGAAGAGAAAGAGAATGATACACACGTCGTTGCTCAAAGGTAAGCCAAGACAGTTCGATTCTGGATGGGGTCACATGATCATAATATTTAAGATTAAATATAAATTTTAAGCACCTTGAGTGTGTAGCGCACCACGGCTTGACTGCGGCGCCATAACGGGCACCTAGATAGTCACAACAACAATGTATTAACACAATAATTTTGATAGCAAAAAAGGATATTAAATGCAATTATTAATGAATCAAATATAAAAAGGGGTGGAAAAAAAGAAAAGAAAAAGAAAAGAAAAGAAAAGAAAAGAAAAGAAAAGAAAGGGAGGAAAAGATAAAAGTAAGAAAGAAAAGAAAAAAAAAGAAAAGAAAAGAAATGGAAAGAAAAGAAAAAAAGAGTATTCAAACTTTCGCGGAAGAAACCACCGAAAGCGAATCTTCATTCTTGTGTTCAAATCTTGATAAGAATTTAGTACAAAAGATCTTGACACTAATATATAATTATATCAAACACATAATTATTTGGAATTGTTCATCAAAAACTGATCACAGCAATGATACAGGACACCTAGCTCAAGTTGCAAGCTCCAGCAGTAGTCAGCGACCAGACAATCTAGGCACCCACCCACCCAAAGGTCAGAATCGGCCCAAAAATCAAGAAAATATTGCATTAAAAACCGGAAAAAATCGTAAAAGCACGATTTCTATGAGAAATATTTCTTCGATTGTCCCCAAAATAATCCTATCATAGGCTAGAAGGGCGCATTGTGGTCTTACAGTTGACGCACCCAACCAACTAAAATCAAAACCCTATCATTCATACTTTATGTATCAATGAACTCAAATACAAATGTAACCGGGTAGGTACTCAACATAATAGCTTGCTCACTCGTCTAGCTAAGACTTTGGCGTTCCCCTTGTCTTCTCTTTTCACATCACAAAAGCTAAATAAAAATAGGTAAATGAATGCTTACACTTTTTTATTTATCGTGCACATACACAAAATAGTCTACTCTTGCCAATCAACTTAGATCATAGTTTCATAATCATGCTTGGTAGGCCTATACGTAAACATTGAATACCAATTTTTAAATATTACGTTTCATCTACAGACTGGTCCACGTTTGAAACCAATTAGGATATCAGTTACGTCATTCAATGGCAACTTCTGTGACTCCACCTGGGGCTCGAAGCATCTAGACGACAACTTGTCTCGGGGTGATAAGAATTAAAGACCTAAGACGTATGCTTTTAAAATTTTGGTTTCATTTGTTTATGAGGGTGCCAACATTTAGACCAAGACGCAATTTTGACCACAAAGTAGAATAAGGGATAATAATTTCAATTAGGCTACAATAACAAGTCCCGGCATCTTTTCTTTGAGTGGAGTCTGCCAATCGATCCTTATTTGTTGTTGGCACATCACAGTAAGTTCCTTCAGTCCCGGTAAATACTCCGGGATCAACATGATGGTCGGCACAATGGACTCCCGTGTCCCACATTTAACCACAAGTTTTGTCAGCTTGTGGCATCCCTTTATGATGGCTGCCAACCCCACGCTGGTAACACAACTTTCAGGATGCCACAGCTGGATGTCTAACTCGGTTAGGTTCTTCAAGTTGGCACCAATGGCCACAGCCACGCTGTCATCGATATTGATGACATCAAGGTAAAGTGAAGTAAGTTCTTTTAAAGAATTGTTAGAAAACATGGAAATCCAAGAATTGTTTAGCGTACCCAAACAGTACTGAATCTTGAGACGGCGTAGACTTGACATGTTGGAGATCGCGTGGAGACATTCACAAATGGCTTTATTCGAAAAGTTCGGAAGTGACAAGGCCAATTCCTCTAGATGGGTACACTTGCTTATGGCCCTTGCACCTTCTAGAGTCCACGGTATGTCCCACCATAAGCGTCTCAAAGTCACATGCAACACTCGCAGAGTCCCGCTTAGTTGGTCACACATTGCTACAATTTCTTCATTATTTAGACAGACCGAATAAGGTCCTTTTGTTTGGCCAATTCTTAGCTCCTGCACTTGATTGAAGAAGCTCAAAAGCGAGTTTCTAGTCTTATAATTTAAATTCACTGTTGTCAAATGAGCGAGCATTATGACGACTTCTTTATAAAACTGTTTGTCAACTTTATTGACGCTTGTATAATTAAGGTTTTCTTCATTGTAAATCTCTAAACATTTCTTGACGGTTTTCCTTATGTGTTCCTCATCGAAATATGGAGACGCTAAGTATGGTGCATCGTTCAGACAACTGAATATTTCGTTTGAGGCTTCCCTGTTGTAAAGAACACTAGGGAGGCGATATAACTGGGGATCCCAGTGTATACGCTCCCACAGTTTACAGACCTTAGCCACTGTATTGACGAGTTCTCCAACAGTCAGGTACTTGAAGATGTGAAGCAGTACCTCCTCCGGGAGCGACTGGATGCTGGCTAGTGGAGACATTTGTTGCTCCTTCTCGGAGTGACTTTGGAGTTCCATTGTCCTCACGGCAAAGTCTCGCTTTATCTTTTTCTCCGTACTTCAGCGAAATCAGATTAAAGATATCAGGTGCACATTATTTAATATGCATACATTCTAATTTTAACACGAAATAAATGTGTAGTGATTGTGGCATATCAACAATAACAAAAATTGGCGTGTTTTTTTTAAATATAATTATTCTAATGCCTACTCGATCTGGAGAATTTATTGTACGAGGCACAGCTTTGTAAATTGCATTTGAGTTCATTGATATTTAAAGTATAAATGATAGGTTTTTTAGTTTAGTTGGTAAGGACGCGTCAACTGTAAGACCACAATGCGCCACTCTAGCCTATAATAGATTGGAGACGGAAATCCAGTCTTAGGTAGTGGGAGGAAAGGTAATGTTCCCGGGTACTCAATACATGGCTCTCTCACTCGTCTAAAAACGACTTTGTGGCGTTTTCCTAGTCTCGTATCATGCATATGACCATAATCTACTAAAGGTGCGTTTACTGTTCGGCGTTGCTCGAGAAGCGAAGGGGCAAAGTTGGCAGAGGCAAAGGAAAGTTCGCCGCGAGTCTGCAACACTTTTTATATTCACAGATAATTTTAGGACGCCTTTTTAAAAGAAAAAGATGGGTAATCGTCATTACGACTATTATTGTCACGTATATAAATATAATGTGGAATCGGGGCATGCGCGGAGCAATTTATTTTCTTGTCGCAAAGGCAAAAAGATGAACTTAGTTTATGTTTCTTGCGAGGCCTCGCGCCTTCGCGCGTCCGATTGAAAATACACGCTGATTGGTCAACGCGCCTTCGCTTCGCGAGCATCGCCGAACAGTAAACGCACCTCAATACTTAACCATTATACATAAAACAGAACCTTGCCGTTTAAAACGGTTATAACAGTTTTTTTTTGTAAAATAAGGAGTGTAGCTATTAATTAACCGATTTGTATAGCGTAAAAAATAAAAATTGTAAGTTTTGGTGGAGGTGCCAGGCCGAGTAAAATATTTACTTTGGTTGGATGTGGCAAGCCCCAATGACTCTAAGGGTCAACCTGAAACGTTATGTGTGATTTCAAGCGGTTTAGCCACGGTCGCTTAGCCGTTCCCACTCGGACACCGAAGTTAAGCAGCCTCGGGCGTGGCCAGGAGGAGAGTGGGTGAACGCTATGCCCTGGAACACACGTATACCGCTGTCAAGATCAGATGGAGAGTTCTAGAGCTAGTGTAACGGCTTTGTTCCGGGTTAGTTGAGGAATATATATGACTGTCGAGGTTACACCGTCCTTTCGGATTGGACGTAAAGTCGTTTGTCATCTTGTTTTTTTTTTCGAAATAGTAGGATACGTGCCGGTACCGGGTTTCCCCTCCTTCCTTCTGTTCATACTTCTTCCTCATCTATCACCACTCATCGTCTCGAATAGGCTAGTCTTAAAGCATTAATATTAGATCAATTCAAATCGTGCATGCCATGGTTGTACGTGAGTTTTTATGTAACAAGTAATTATATAGGTATAATTTATAGGGTTTTGTTAAATTGGTATAAGGGCGCGTCAACTGTAAAGTGCGGCGCACAATTGGCATAGCATAAGCGTAGCACAACGCAAGCGCAACATAAGCGCAACACAAGGAATGTAGGCGCGCACAATTGTCATAACGGAAGCGTGGCGTAAAGAATCTACAAGGCTGTGCAAAGTTTTAGAATGCTCGTTATCAGATGACTGCATGTCAACTTTGCGTTTGACATTTCGTCTTTGAAACCATTTGCAGTAGCCTATGATGCGGATATTGCCTAAAATACGTAATTAGCAGCTCGTCGCTAGCGCGTTGCGTAGCGTTGAGTCGACGTGACTCAACTTCATACTCGATAATTACGTCGTCTTCTGTAAGTTCGTCCATGATAAATAATTTTACACTGACACAAACAACAATAGTTGTGAATTTGATTGAACTGAAAATGGGCGTTTGTGTTGAGTCGTGTTGTTTCTGGATTCCTATTGGTCAAACGCAAGCGCAAGCATAAGAAATATAAAATATAACCATCTCTTGCGAGCTGTGCTTCCCCGCTTACGCTATGCATAGGCCTACGTGAATTGTGTGTTCAAGCAGCCAGGTGCACTTGTTTATATTTCTTGCGTTGTGCTTGCGTTGTGCTACGCTTATGCTATGCCAATTGTGCGCAGCACTTAAGACCATAGTGCGCCACTCTAGCCTATGATAGGCTAGGGAGGCCATAGATAGGTGGAAGAAATGAAATGTTACCGGGTACTCAACACATGGCTCGCTCACTCGTCTTACAACAACTTTGGCGTTGTCCTAGTCTAGTTGGGTAAGACGCCCTTTACACCCGTTATGGGGAAGATCTAGGTTCAAACCCCCGGTCGGGAAAGATTTTGTCATCTTTTGATTGCATTTAAACAAAATATTAATCGTGTTTTGAAATGCATATAACGCATTGTAGTCTATCATCTGTAACAATACTATGGAAAACATATCCCACAAAATACGTGTAAAGATTGCAAGGTTTACTCAATCTCCGAGCGGAATTTGGGGGTACCTTGAGCGTGAAAGATTCTATACACCTTGGTCACTGCACAAAAATGACTTCTTCTAAAACAAAACCATTGTGGTTGAAATAAAACCTACACATCTTAAACCTATTTTTTAATTTATTATTTCTTGTAGTTTTAAATCGCAACTGATTGTGCTTATTTTGTTAGGAGTTCTCAGTTACCTGGTCACGGATGTCTAATAAGACAAGAACACATAGACAAAGTTAAGGGGTTCTGAAGTTAAGTGGATTCACCCACACATTTCCTTGACCCTAAAAATGTCGGTTTAAAATAAACTAGGGAAACGCCAAAGTCGTTGATAGACAAGTGAGTGGGCCATGTGTTGAGTACTCGGGAACATCCCTTTTCCTCCCCTATACCTAAGACTGAATCCAGCCTAGTATGGGGAATGATACCGGGTATTCAACACATGGCTCACTCACTCGTCTATTAACGACTTTGGCGTTTCTCTAGTCTAGTTGGCTAAGGCGCCCTTATACCCGGAATGTGGGAGACCTGGGTTCAATTCCCTGGTCGGATAAGATTTTGTAGTTTATGGATTGTATTTATAAAAAGATTAAACATGTTTTTAAATGGATATAACGCAGTTTAGTCTACATCAACTGTGAAAATACTATGGAAAACATAGCCAGTACGAAATACGAGTAAAGATTGCTAGGTTTACTCAATCTCCCAGCGGAATTTAGGGATACCTTGAGCTGCAAATTTCGATACTCTTTTCTCACTACATAACTGCTTAACAAATATTTTTTCCGCTGCCTCCATCACAACCGAGTTACATCGAAGAAGCAGTGATTTTTTTTTTAAAAGTGAAACCATTGTCGTTAGAATAATTTCTACATATTATTATGTGCCTATTTTTTCAGTTTATTATTTCTTGTTGGTTGAAATCGAAATGGATTGTGCTCATTTTGTTAGCAGTTCTCAGTTACCTGGTCACGGATGTCTGTTTAAAATTTCACCTCATTTTATTTGGCCGTTTGGCCGTATGGGACCGGACAAATATTTTACATTTTACAGACACAGTCATGACGAGACCCGATCAAGTGGCGTTATAAATCCTCATTCGCTTCACTCACTAGTCTTAAGATATTCATAAAATGCAGCTTAAACTGTTTGTATTGTAATGCAACCTACCGCTTTCTTCACATGCTAACTTAAAAAGTCAGATCTGGAAATTATTTTCAAAAAATCTTAAATTCAGTCAAAAACACTATTTATAAAGCCATTTAATAAATTCATGTTTTTGTAAATGTATTCTGGAACTGGATACATTTGTGTGGGTTGGTCCAAATAGTTGATCTATTGGTCCATTTTAGCTCCTCAATGTATTGGATGTTGGTAATACAGAATGCACGTCAGTTAAAAAAAATTTGCACACATCTCTTCTAACTCCTCAGTTGTACTACGAATATCAAAGAAGTGAAGGCAATTATCTTTTGTCGAATACCAATAAACTAGTTACTAACTAGTTAGTAAGTTAGTAAATAAGTAGTTAGAAGTAAAGAAGACATTTTTTACAGAAAAAGTAAGCCATCAAGCTAGAAAAATAACTTCTTCACAGACTACTTTTTTCTTAATGAGAGGGACGCGTATTCACAGACTTAGGGGCTGTACATTACTTTCAACTAGTGGTCTGCTTTCACGTCAAAGTTTCATTCAATGTTTAGAAGTCGTTAAAATGTGTATTAAACTGACAGCGAGGCCCAATTTTAATTAAGAACGTTACCTGACCATTTTGAAACTTCCCCAAACTTTCCGTCATTTCCTCCCCTCTGCCCCCCCCCCCCGCAGTGTTTTCAGTTTATCACAGCCTCCCAAACAACTCACAGAGACTCATCTCAGTCTCACGTCTTAAAGTCAATATCCTACATTGCAGAAGTACTTAAAACATGTCCCTGGGGCTTGGGACGCTCAGTGGCAAACAACGTTATGAACTTTCTGGATGGGATAGGTTATGCTCATCATCACAATCCTCGTATCCATACCCCTTAATCAAGTCATAATCCCAGTGTACCTTCGTCCCGCCATTACATAACCGTAATAAGTAAATTAGTAACGGAACCTATTTGCATTTTAAAGTCAATTGTTATTATTGCATTTTTTAAATTTTATTATTAATATTTGCATTTATTTGTACATCATTTGAACACAATATTAAAAATAAATGCGAGGGTGACAAAAAGAGCATCTGCCCCATAGTACGTGAGTACCTGTCACCCTCTTGTACATACATGAAATGAAATACAATGTCCAGGTTAAATACATTATCAAATACAACATCAATAAATATTATAAAATCACTACATAAACTAAAACTAAACAATACCACAACTTACAAAAACATAACTACAACCTACTTAAAATAATCTTTGATGGCGCTGTTGCAACTACTGTCTGTTTTTAATTCATTTGGAAGTGTATTCCATAAGGAGACCGATCTATTGTAAAAACCATTTTCATATGCTGATGTTCAAGCCCGTGGTGGTATTAAGGGAATGCCGTTATGCAATTTTGTTATTTTTACTATAAACTATCATTTTAAATTCATGTTGTGCAGTTATTAAACGTTTATCGCGTTTTTGTAATTTTATAACGCTTCATGTAAAATGACAGCATTGCTGTATTCAAGTATTAATAATAAACAAATAATTTGTATTAATTGTCTGCCTAAGGAACAAAGTCCTGTGTCGTTTCCAATAATGCAATGCATTATGTGCCATGCTGGCATGACAGCTTAAAAGCCACCGAATACATGTCTGTACCCTTTTCATTGGTAAATATTAGTTTTAGAAGCTACATAAAAACAAAAAAATATAATGAATTCATAATTCTTCTGTATTGACAGCAAGAATAAAACTATACTGGGACAACATTGCAAATAGTAAAATAATGTGTTTTGTTGATATAATCGTAAATTGAAATATTAACATTTCATTTTTAGTTCAATCACTTGAGGCTATTTTCACGAGTGCATATAAAATATGAATGAAAATAACATACAAATACGAAATACGAACAAATCGAAGATGAAAAGGTATAAAACGTATGCTACAGTTGTGCAATACTATATTGTTTTAAATGGTATTTGTTTATACTTCGAAATCCTCATTAATAAAATTATTTGATTTATATTGCTTGATGTAACATTATGTGATATGAATATAGTAACTACGTGACACGCACAGATACGGACGGGAAAAATATAGGCATTTAGGTTAGCTTTGGCTCTCTGATAAGATAAGACAAAATTAAATGAATTGTAGGCCAGTTTTTTAAAGTTGATGACTCTAAGAGGAAATGTCCTTAATATTATAATTTCGTACATTGTTTATCATTTTGAAATTCTATAAAATACTTTCTTGGCCCGGAAGAATATTAAAACAAATAAAAAACTTATACTCAATTGGCCACTACTCATATAAAACCCAATTCTTAATTCTCAAAATTCTCCTCACCATGAAAATTCGCGGCCTTGGTTATAAGCTTTGTATTTAATTTTTATAATAATTTTGAAGCTTAAATTATAACCGTTGATTATTATTAATTTTGTCTCATTTATGTTATCCTAGTATTATTATTGTCAATGTTGATAAACTATTTTATTTTTTTAACAGAAAAGGATAGACGTAAATAAAAAAATAAATACAACAGTTAAACGCACAACCAACAATCCCGAATTATTAATTGTATATAATGATAAAAAATATACATTCAAATAAAAAAGTCAGATTTAGCCATATTTTCACATACGGGTGCCCTTAAGAAGATATTGGCAAGGACATTCAAGGACATTAATGAACCATTCCAAACCCTTCCTTAAAGATTGCCGTTGCCAACCTCTCGAAAGCAAACTTCCCTTCCCAGCACTAAGCCACTTCTGCCACTAAAACTTAGTTGCTCGCTAATGGGTTACACGCGCATTACCCTTCAATGTGTTCGTTTTGTCAACACTGAGCAGCACTTTCGAATCGGATCGTTTGGTTTACTGATGGGCTGATTTAAAGCTGATCGACGTGTGTTTGGTTTTCTAATGCGGTTAGATTTAAAGGCAATCACAATCAAATGAGCGTTAAATTATTTGTAGTTCTACCATAAGTTTTATAATACCTACTTAGTGTAGTAAATAACCACTTTGAAATGTAGTTTCATATCAAATAGTGTCTCAACCGATCTCGTGAATAAACATTGACAAAATACATTTTTCTCAATAATTATTATTGAAAATTCAGTCTGCTAACAGCCATACCGAACCAAAGATTTGCGAGACCAGTCTCAGGATGTACAATGTGGGGCTGGGCAAAGAAATCGATATTTCGATACGATATCGATGTATCGAAATATTTTTTCGTTGTCGATATTTAATTTGGATTCCAAATCAAAATACAACATTTTTAATTAGAATCTTCCAAATAATATATTTTAAAACGAGAAAAAGTTGAAACGTGGATGAGAATTTTTAGGAATGTGAACTAAATGTGTAAGTCCTTCATGCTGTTATGTTTATGTTGTTGTTTAATGTGTTATTTCTTCTAAATCCGGTTCGCGTGCTTCATGGTGGAGGTGCCGGGTAGCCTATGGTAAATTATTCATTAGTTACTTTTTCATTTGGTGGAGGTGCCGGGTTACCATGGTTAATAATAAATTTGTGACTTTCATTTGTTGGAGGTGACAGGTAACCATGGTACATTATAAATAAGTGACTTTTTCATTTGGTGGAGGTGCCGGGTCGGTAAATAATCGCGAGTCTGAGATCGTAAAAATTGTTATGAATTTTGAGCAATACCTTTTAACCATTTTGAGCCATACATTTTTACTAATATAGTTTTTTTTTTTAAATTTCGTTGAATCGCTATTGAAATTGTCGTGTGATATCGATAGTTTAATGATATGTCACAGCCCAGCCCAAAGATGTACATTGTCCCCTGTTTGTTTCAGCTACATCGTGGGTGGCGCTGTGTTGTTCTCGGCCTATGAGCAGTGGGACATGCTGGACGGATCCTACTTCTGCTTCATATCTCTCTCCACTATCGGCTTCGGTGACTTAGTGCCCGGAAAGACAATCATTGAGGGGTCTGAGGTGAGGCCGATACTGTACTGTACTGATGTGATAGGCCAATAGTTTACGGCTTGAATGTTTATTTATTTCTTATTTCTTATAATTATTGGTACACAATCTATATCATTCAGAATATAACAACGAGTATAGCTTCCCCCCCCCCAAAAAAAAGGAGATAATTTGATAACAATTTGTGCTTGGCATAAATAAAAGGCTTTAGGGGCAATGTTATAAAACGCAATTTTTATACTCAAAATTTCAAATCTTTTCTCATACCTTTAAATAAAAACATATGTATTTGCAATAGGATTTTGTAATGAAAGAATTGAAGCGTATGCCGGACGAACGTTGGATATACATTTTTACATTTGCGCTGTGAACATATTGGCGGTACAACATGCACGTTGTTCGTGAAGAAAATGTGACTGATAAAAATGTATATTTAACGTTCTTCCACCCGAGTTTTATTTTACATTTAAATGTTAAGGGAGATATTTTATATCGATATTCTAATTGAAAAACCTTGTATCTGTATTTACTGAAGAATTGCTATGCAGCGTTTAAAAGCCTGTTTAAAATGGCTCTAATTATCGAAACAGATTCGAGGTGATGCAATTTAAGACATTAAACCTAAATAAAAAAAGTCGAATCTGCTCTTTTCGATAATTAGGGCAATTTTATCAAGCTTTGAACTGTTGCGTAGCAATTCTACTGCAAATGCAGATACGAGGTTTTGCAATGAGTTATCGCTATTTTAAGTTCTTCACGCTTCAATAAAATATATTCTTTTGTTTCGTTCTTTGAGTTGGAACACATTATGCAGAAATATCTCATTGTTGTAATCAAGATGTGACAAACACATGATCATAAAGCACAGAGCTAAACTAATTGTCTTGATGGATAATGTGCCGTAGAATATTGAGCAAGTATACTTCGGATAGGTATTACGATTAAATTACAAATTCATAAAATGCAAGATTCTTTGAAACATACTTTACTAGTTACTTGTGATAGTTTCTTTTGATCACTGACAACAAAGATGAAGATAATTGGATGGTGACTTCCGCAACTGTCTTATAGCACTCAACTCCAGAATTAACTTTTTAAGTGAGAAAAATCTTGAAGTAACTCGGAAATGCTGGTGTCTACAACAACAATTTGTAGACACTTATGTTCAGTAAGACAATATTTAAATTGTGCATTCAAATTGTTAAATGAAATAAATCAAAATTAATTGTTCAAAAAACAAATGAGTCAGATAATCAAAAAAAAAATGTGCCCACAAAAAGAGTAAAAGGAATAATTTATCAAAAATAAATAGAAAATAAAAACGAAGAAACAATTTGAAAAACATCAAAATAGAAAAAAGAAAAAAGAAAAAAAGAAAAAAATTATTATTTGATTCAACTCTAACATAAGGTTTGCCAAAAGTAGGAATCATCAGTAGGTGAATAACCAAACTTTACATGAGATCAAAACACACGTTACAAAACGCTAATTGGTTAATTCTACGTTGCTGTTAAAATCGTTGTATTGAATCAACAGTAAATTTCTAGATTTAAAGCTGATATATCTTTATTCCATCTTTAATCGTTAATAGTGAATGATATAGTTCAATATTGAAGTGTGCGTGTGTACCATTAATTATGATGAGGGCCTTGTGATTGCTTTGGTGCTAATCGGCTCCAATTTAGAACATTATTTACACAAATATCAATTTCGATTTCAACAGAGGCTGCATGGTGGGAACGTGGCAAACATTTGCATGCGGTTATAATGGCAGTGGGAACATAGCAAATGTTTTAGCTTGTTTACTTAGAATCACGCGGCTACATGGTCGAGCCTGTATAACGTTGTATGCGGGCTTTGCTTTATTTACGACTTTAACAGAGAATAACCACGTGTTTGAAATAAATATATACGTACGGCCGGTTTAAATTCGAAATCATTGGTGTGTAGGCCTACGTGCGGTGAGGCCGTTTTACTACCAGTATTGCTGTGGGTTACAGAAAACATGGAGGCCGTATAAATAAACTAGGAAACGCTCAGTTGGACGCGTTGATAAGCGAGCACGTGCTATAGCTAGACCCACATTGCACATTTTTTTTTTTAATTTTAAAATTTACGACGTTCGCGTTTCCAGTATTATTTATTATTGCCAAGGTATTTGGGTAAACCCGTGTTTAAATTTTTACTTTAAAATCCACCGCCATCTAGAGGACCTTGACTCCTTGGGAAAACTATTTAAACTCTTTGTTGACAAATAATAGACTGCTTCCTCGAAAGTATTTTGATTACTTCTAGGTGGCAGTGCATTAGAAACTTCGCGCGTCTTTTCGTTGCCATGGCAACGTTACTTTTGTTATAATGTAATTTCCATCTACACTACTTATCGGATCAAAATAAAATTAACATATTCGTGACCGGACGGACATTCTAAATGATTTGGCTATCTCAGATTTTGTCGCCGTTGAGTTTGAAAAAAAAACTTTTGATTAACTTTAATGTAACTTTTTAATTTTTTGAACGATTTCGCCACAAAACTAATGGCATTCAATCGAGAACAAAGCTTGCGGATGGTGAAAATTTCAACTCGATCCGAGCCTCCGTTCGACCGCTATCATGAGCCAAAAAAGCTGCACGACTTTCCGTTGCCATGGTAACCGTACTTTGTTATAATGTAATTTCCATCTACACTACTTATCGGATCAAAATTAAATTAACATATTCGTGACCGGACGGACATTCTAAATGATTTGGCCATCTCAGATTTTGTCGCCGTGAAGTTTGAAAAAAAAACTTTTGATTAACTTTAATGTAACTTTTTAACTTTTTGAACGATTTTGCCACAAAACTAATGGCATTCAATCGAGAACAAAGCTTGCGGATGGTGAAAATTTCAACTCGATCCGAGCCTCCGTTCGAACGTTATCGCGAGACATACAAAAAAAAAAAAAAAAAAAAAAAAAAACAAAAAAAAAAACCAGTGACTATTTTTTCCGGCAGAGTCAAATGGAAACGCTCGCTTCGCTCGCTTAATTAATAAATTCGTATTTAGAGTCTACCCACTCAAGTCATATAACTGATTTTCAGTGGGGGACATTAAACCAAAGCGACCAAGCCAACCTTCTAGGCCCCGACGCAATCGACGAGTGAGCGATATCCAACCAAAGATCGATAGTTTTTAAATAGGAAATATAGCAATCAGTGGTATAGACAGTGCGAACACCCGCGGATCAACGCCAGAATCAACAAGGCCGATTCTGAACTACTTTAAATTTACAATATGCCTCGTTGCTAGGATTGCTACGTCACCGTTTACTAATTCCTTTGATAAGAACTGATGGATTTAAGCCTTAATCAGAAGTTTTAAAAAAACTTCTGTCTAGAGCGGGAATCAAACTCTGGACCTTCTGAATTGGACGCAAAGACGCTAGCTACAAGGCCAACGAGCCACACAAATACAGTTTATAAGTATACTGAGTGGGCCTACGTTATTGTACACAACAACAAATAACGGTAATTCGACATTCTATAATAATCAATACAACATACATTAAACGATGATACGTTTGGAAAATTATTTGCCATAGCAATTATATTTTTTATTTGCAATATCTTAACAGAGAAATACTTTATCACGGTGGAATGCGGGTCATTTCGCTAACGCTCTCCCCAACCTGAGCATTAGTTGGGAATTGGGGACAAGAAAAAATATATATGCGCAAATTTAATAATAACAATAATTATGAAGATATGGTGATTTATCATGAAGGTTGGTCCATCGTCTATAATAAAGTCTCTAACACTTCAGGAAGCTTTTTGTATGAAAACTTTTTTGTCAGCGAATTTTTAATTTAATATACAATCTGGTATAATTATCTTTAATTGCTTTTGGGAGTAAATTGTATAGAATTTTATTTATATAATCCTAGTTTTTCTGACCGAGGTTTGTAGAACATGGGCCAAGATGGAGTTGATTTTGAGTGTTAAGAGGGAAAAGGTAACATATTATGGCAGTTAGCAAATAGCTATTCGCTCGGCCAAGAAGCATCCGACGTATATCATGCATTGACAGCCCTACAGTAATAGTTTTATCACAATTTTGTCCTAATCAGCCAGATTTTTTAAAATGTTTTTACTTAATCGTAAAAAACATTTTTTTAAAGACATTTTTTATTTATCGGGTTGTTTCGTAGCGGCGAAATCAAATTTTAGAAAATTGTTACTGGAGCTCAAAACCTTTTTTTTCATTTTCGTGTCAACTGACCTATGGTGTCAGTCAGCAGAGCGAACAGCAATGTCTAATACTAACGACTGATGAACTTGTTCTAGGGTATCGAGCTGTCTTTCATCTTCTGCTCCATGTACCTGATGCTGGGCATGGCTCTCATCGCTATGTGCTTCAACCTGATGCAAGAGGAGGTCGTCCACAAGATGCGATCACTGATTGCAGGCCTCAAGAACTGCCTGAGCTGTGTCAAGCGATCCATACTTCCTTCGAGCTGACATACTTTGTAAGTGCTCGTCAATTGATTGATATGTAAAGTGCAATCTAGCAATATGTTGCGCAGACGCTAGCAGATTCGACTACAGTTTCAATCTGTGACTTGTACTAGGGTAAGAAACATATATTAAACCAGGCCGCTTCGCGAACGGTTTTTTTAGTCGCGTTGATGAATGAGCTTTTTAAGTTTTTAGTATGCGTGGGATCTCTTTACTTCTTCAAGTTCCATTGCAAAATCATTTTTGTTAAATTAGAATTATTTTCATGTCGTAGAACTAATTGCTATGGTTATTAGAATGTCAAATATCTGTAGGCCAAAATATTGCTTTATGAACGCAGTGTTTCGGTATCGTGCGAACAAACAAACAAACAAACAAACAAACAAAAAAAAGACACTCGAGCTAAATTTTTTTGGGGGGTCAGTGTAATTGAAGTCTTCGCTTCGCTCATCCAATAAATAATTACAAAAAGTGATATTTAACATCTATAGTAGAATAGATCCCCAGTCATTGGTCCACTGGCATGTCAATTAGAAGCCATCTTGAATAGGTCAGTTTGTATGTTAAAGTAGGTAGCGATTTATAGCCCAAATATGTTTCAAGATACTGTCAGATTGACAGCTGAGCATATTAGCCATTAATACCAAATGATTACTAAATTCCCTTATGCAATAGCTTCTTATTGTTTCTGTTTGTGCATTCCCATGTTGCACAAGCTAAAACCTTATCAAAACAATTCAGAAAATATACTTAAATCACATTTAAAACATAATGTAAAGCATAACTAGGAAAACGCTCAGTTGGACGCGTTGATAAGCGAGCACGTGCTATACAATTTGTTAATGGTCCAAATTTCAACCTGATCTGAATCTTCGTGCAACTGCTATCATGAGCCAAAAAAACTCCAGCTTCGTGCGACTTTTCGTTGCCATGGTAACGTTACTTTTGTTAAAATGTAATTTCCATCTACACTACTAATCGGATCAAAATAAAATTAACATATTCGTGACCGGACGGACATTCTAAATAATTTGGCCACCTCAGATTTTGTCGCCGTTTAGTTTGAAAAAAAAACTTTCGATTAACTTTAATGTAACTTTTTAGCTTTTTAAACGATTTTGACACAAAACTAATGGCATTCAATCCAGATTGAAGCTTACGGATGGTTAAAATTTCAACTCGATCCGAACCTCCGTTCAACCGCTATCATGAGCCAAAAATGGTGCGCAACTTTCCGTTGCCATGGTAACGGTACTTTGTTATAATGTAATTTCCATCTTCACTACTTATCAGATCAAAATAAAATTAACTTATTCGTGACCGGACGGACATTCTAAATGAATTGGCCACCTCAGATTTTGTCGCCGTTAAGTTTGAAAAAAAAACTTTCGATTAACTTTAATGTAACTTTTTAACTTTTTGAACGATTTTGCCACAAAACTAATGGCATTCAATCGAGAACAAAGCTTGCGGATGGTGAAAATTTCAACTCGATCTGAGCCTCCGTTCGAACGTTATCGCGAGACATACAAAAAAAACACAAAAACAAAAAACAAAAAAAACAAAACAAAACAAAACAAAACAAAACCAGTGACTATTTTTTCCGGCAGAGTCAAATGGAAACGCTCGTTTCGCTCGCTTAATCATTGAGCTTAACTCACTCAGTGACATAACTGACTTTTAGTTAGTACACCATCAACGAGCGAACAATAGCTATACAAAAATGGGTATTTTAAATAGGAAACATTGTCTTAACTATTAAATATTTGCTTTTGAGTACGTCAACCTAAAAGGTCATATTGTTCCCGTAGTAAAAATGTATAATACTGCTGAATAAAAAAAGTAAAAAATGCATTAATTTTAACTAGGAAACGCTCAGTTGGACGCGTTGATAAGCGAGCACGTGCTATAGCTGCTAGACCCACATTGCACATAAAATTTATGGCGTTTGCGTTTCCAATATTATTTATTATTGCCAAGGTATTTGGGTAAACCCGTGTGTAAAAACCTTTACTTTGTGGATAAAATCCACCGCCATCTAGAGGACCTTGACTCCTTGGGAAAACTATTTAAACTCTTTGGTGACAAATAAAAGACTGCTTTCTCGAAAGTATTTTGATTACTTCTAGGTGGCAGTGTATTAGATAGAAACTTCGCGCGTCTTTTCGTTGCCATGGCAACGTTACTTTTGTTATAATGTAATTTCCATCTACACTACTTATCGGATCAAAATAAAATTTACATATTCTTGACCGGACGGACATTCTAAATGATTTGGCTATCTCAGATTTTGTCGCCGGTTAGTTTGAAAAAAAAACTTTCGATTAACTTTAATGTAACTTTTTAACTTTTTGAACGAGTTTTGCCCCCAAACTAATGGCATTCAGTCGAGAACAAAGCTTGCGGATGGTCAAAATTTCACCTCGATCCGAGCCTCCGTTCGAATGTTATCGCGAGACATACAAACAAAAAAAACAAAAAAAAACAAACAAACAAAAAAACAAACAAAACCATGTTGACTAATTTTTCCGGCAGAGTCAAATGGAAACGCTCGCTTCGCTCGCTTAATTATATTTTGTCATACCTTCCTCCTAAATATATTCTTATGGATATGTCTGGTTTTGTTATAAACCCGATCTTTTCCAAGCAAATTTACCTAATCTTGATCAATTTTGTAACAAATTATAAATAAATAAATAAAATAAATACATTGTTTTTAGAGTCTACCCACTCGGTTATATAACTGATTTTCAGTGGGGGACAGTAGTAGTAGTAGTAGTATATTTCATTCGCGTAAGTTCAAAGCTGTGAAATTATATATTAAATATTTATAGTTAATTTATGAAAAGTCATGTAAATGTATCGTTTTAAAACTATACTTGACTTGAAATGAAGAGAATAAGTTAGAAAAATACAACCCGAAAGCAGCAACAAAGAAACACTAAAAACCATATTTAGTACACAATCGAAAAGAAAACTTTTTCCACAAATTATCGTTACGTAAATTTTAGAATTTCTAAAATTTTCATAGAATTTCGTGTTAAAGAAAGTGTTGTTTACAAATTTTCTTGTCGTATGATCGTAGAGAATTTGAATCCAACTCAATTTCAAATCTAAAACAACAACTAAAATAAATATACACAACTCGGTTCAACCAGACATATTATATTCGTTAGTCGCTTGATGGTCTTCGTTTATTTCATTATTTCATTATTTATTTATTTATTTATTTATTTATTATTTATTATTTATTATTTGTTCCGTAACACATTCATTGTTTAAATGTATCACGAGGATGGCAGAAAAGAGCAGAGCTCCAAACACACTTGGTGACTGCCAACCTTATAACAATAAATATAATCAAAGATAACAACATTATTACAATCATTAGTAGACCTATAAAATATAGAAAAATAAGTAAATAAATATACACTTCAATGAATAACTATAAAAATGAATCAGTAAAAAGAAACTGCAGAATTAACTTTGTAATGCAAAAACATGTGTGCTTAGGGCAGATTTAAAAGAGTCTAATGAGCGAATCTCCCTTAACTCCAAAGGAAGAGCATTCCATTCATTACAAGTCCTGTAGTAGAAGCCATTTTGGTAAGCTGTTGTTCTTGCAAATGGAGGCTTGAGAATTAATCCTCTACCAAGTTCTGCTCCTCGACTACAGACTTGCAATCAACACAAATATACACACACAAATATAGCAGAAATGCACATTGCAATGTGACAAATCAATGCTTATCACTTTTGATGTGTCAACCTAACAATTTTATCCCTCGCCGAGTGAAATATCACTTCGTAAATCGCTAATCAAACAGAAATTGTTGTTGACCTAATCACATATGGGCACAATAATAACATTACGAAATGAATAAACCGGAATTCTGATTAAAAACACCACATTTGTATTCAGGGGGTTGGAATTTACAATCAGCGCTTGATTAAATTTTCCACGATAATTACATTCGTTAAATTTAACCTCATTTTTATAATTTTATATATTTTGATATCAGGCTTTATAACCGATTCAAGGCACCCCTTGTACAAGTTCACACGTGGGTTTAGAGATTCGGCACCCTAACGTTAAAGCAATAACAGCTAACAATGAAACGTACGTTCAATAGGGAGGTTTCGGATGTGAATCCCTTTTCACACAGGAGTTTATTAACGTCCGAATTAAACTATGATAATTATGATCACTATGAAAGTTGGGTATAAATAATAAATAAGTAAATAAAAAAATTGTATTTAGAGTCTACCCACTCAGTTATATAACTGATTTTCGGTCGGGGACAGTAAATCAAAGCGACCAAGCTAACCCTGTAGGCTCCGACGCAATCGACGAGTGAGCGATAACCAACCAAAGATTGATATTTTTAATAAAAAATATAGCAATCAGTGGTATGGATAGTGCGAACACCCGCGGATCAACGCCAGAATCAACAAAGCCGATTCAGAACAACTTTGAATTATTTATTTTGTGCTTCGTTGCTAGGACGGCTCCAAAGTCACCGTTTAGAAACTCCTAAGACAAGAACTGATGGATTTAAGTCCAAATCAGCAGTTAAAACCTTCTGACTTATTGGAAATCGAACCCTGGACCTTCTGCATTGGAAGCAGGTACGCTAACCGCAAGACCAACGAGCCACACTATCTTATCGTATCTAAAGTATCTTTAATCGATAGAAATGTGTGTGTTTAAATGTTTGTTTTTCCAAATTATTATCCTCTCTATGTAAAAAGTGTTGTTTAATGATTTTTCCGCTAACCTCGCAATGCAAAACAGTGCTAAAAAATAAAAAATGAGTTACAATGCATAAGGAACTCTAATTAATGCATAAATCTCAACTTTTTAACCAGACTGATACCATCAAAGGAAATCACGACCAAAGGATCGCGACATTGAACAGCGTTAATGAGAGTGTAATAACACGTTCCTGCCTGCGTCATAAGCGGGTGAATCGTAAACAACCAGTGATTCTAATATCATATTCCGAGAGATGATTGGCCATTATTTGCTTACCGATGGCGTCGTCGTCGACAGGTTTAAAACTTTTATTTATTTATCTAATTATGAAAGGCATATTTTATTATCGACATGTACAAGGTTAATTTTGTTGTACGTTCTTATGGATTTCTTATTGTCAAGAATCACCTTCAAATTTATTTCATTAACAAATATGTTTGTATTTTGTTGGATAAGCGAAGCGAAGACTTCAATTTCACTGACCCTCCCAAAACAACTAGCTCAGGTGTTTTCTCTTTTTTCCCTTCTTTTTTTCGAATTTTTGTCTGTTTGCTCGCGCTCTACCAGGCAATCGATATATGCATCTTGATGAAAATTTGAGGGGACCTTCAAAATCTCTAAACCTAGACTTGCCACGTTTTTTGGTACAATCGATCAACTTTCTTATGATTATCTTACTTTTACGTTTTTTTTTTATTAATAATGAATTTTCTTGTGATATTTGGCCCGCGACCGAGCAAACGGTTAATCCGATCATGATGAAACTTTATGGGAACGTTTAAAATCACTGAAATTATTATATATGTTTTGATTTAAGAGACATCTGAAGAAATATTTCATATAAATATTAATTTTATGATTTCCCCCCCCCCCCCCGATTTTAAAACGATATTTTCGTGATATTTGGGCCGATAATCAACCATAAAAGCTCATCCATCAACGCGACTGGAAAAAGAGTTAGCGAAGCGGCCTTGTGTAGACAACATAATTTTGTCGCACATCATTAATTTATATTTAATATTTAGTTAATTAATGTTTGAGTTTGTTCCTTAAAGGGGCTAAAAAACCCAAAAATTATTTTTTACCACGTGATCTATAGCACAATACTACACTTAAATGACCGTTTAAAAAATTATATCTTGTAACTGTGATTTAACACGAATTTTTTAATTTTTTTGATCCAGAAATTGGCGAAAATTGGTGTTTTGGAAAATTTCCTAAATCGGCTTTAACCTGCTTCTTTTTTGGTCCACATAGATACTAGAGCATAGTACCAATCTAAAATGCCCCTTTATAACATCGTGTCTTGAAACTGTGCCCAAATATACCCTCAAACACGCAAAAATATGCATTCCAAAATCATACCCCATCTTGGTAATCAGCATATTTTGACCGAACAACTTCCAAATTAACCAAACAACCAAATTACAAAACAAAATATAGAGAATTTACAGAAAAGGCTGTCGAGTACGTCAATAATGGCCAATATTTTTTTGGACCAAAATCCTCCAAGGTCACAAAGATCGTCCCCATGATATTTCTTATGGGATTTTTTTGCCGATGTGACCTAGCTCGAAATATGTCATGTTTGACAATTTTTTGGGAGGTCATGGTGGTCCCAATAATTTTTCTGTAAATTGCTAAATTCATTACTAGTTAGCCTGAATGAAATTTATTTTTTGAGTTTAGCGGTTAAATACCCCTTTAACGAGTAAAAACTGCCTTCACACGTTAGCTATCTTCACACGTAAGATCTTCACACGTAAGCTATCTTCACACGTTAGCTATCTTCACACGTAAGCTATCTTCACACGTAAGCTATCTTCACACGTAAGCTATCTTCACATGTTAGCTATCTTCACTTTCATAACTTCCCTTCGCATTCATAAGCCTCGGGTAGTTCGCTTGTTTTAAACTTCAGCCAACGAATAATACATTTTAGAATAATTAAATCTCGAGAACTCAGCTCCCATCGCTCACTCGGGAGTCGGTGCCAGTTGAGACCCTATACTCCTGCTATTGACAACAAGACAGTAGTAAACACAGGAAAGCAATAAGGGGACGACTCGGCGGTAAGATTAATTGATTAGAAAAACTCCTTGTTTTTAATTGGGCAATATAAATTTCCCTTCCAATACTTTGAACAGAAACGAAAATGCGAATTTGCATACGAATTAGCATATCAAAGGTTGATTATATTGTATTTTAAGTTGTAAAATATAGCTTGTTTTGAGATATGTTTTCTTAGCAACATAACACAAGAATGTAATGTGATGTCTCAATAAAATCCTTAAAATAACAATTTGGCATTGGGTAGATAACCGAAAAACAATTAAATTATTAACTTTAGTTCAAGATGCATTTTGTGATGAATTGCAAATTGAATTAATATTTTAATACTTGTTGCGACCACTATAATTATAGTGGCTAAAGCGAAAACTAGTATGAGATGAGTTACGTCTATTTCGTATGTGATTTGTATTGAGAAACTAAATATTGGATGTGGGGATCATAATAATTGTTCAATTATCTTCATGGGTTATTTTATTATATTTCTCAATCGCAGCATTCGTTGTTTTGACCAGGAAAACGTAAAAAGCACCTGTAATAATTACCGGTGGCGATAAGCATCTAATAGACGACCTCGAATCACAATCCATAGCGTGTGATTAAACTAATCCTCGTAGTAGTCTGATAGCAGAATGCTGGTCTGCAGTTGGCACACCCTTTCCCAGTGATAATCCACACGTACAGGCGGAGGAAGATCGAAGGGTAATTTACACAGTGTTCAAGGCAAGCCTCTTCGACAATTGCCACTTTTTTTAATCCGATTTATGAACGAATCCGTTCGCAGTTCGTCCGTCTATAAGAAGGACTCAATACTATATTGAAATGGCCGAGCGAGATTTGAATATTGAAAATTGTGATGAATCTCGTATCTCCTGAGCCACCTAATCTGCCATGTACCGCGACCCGTATTAGGCTCAGCCTAGACTCAGTGTGGATAGACTGACTATATAGGTCTTCAGTCTACGTTCCTTATAGCAAAAGCACGTAGAAGTATGTACGCTTTCAGAACATGTAATATGTCTAAAAAATATTGAAATTAATAACTTTTAAAGTATATTTTGTAGTGCAATGCTTGATTCAACTTGATTTTGATTTTGAAAACAATGTTTTGCCATTTTTATTAAGGTTGTCTTTCAGACGGAGAATTATATTTACAATCTCATTTCATATTTCAACTTCACATTTAACATTCACATTCACAGTTATAGCTTAGTTTTGACTTACTTTTACTTTGGCGTTTTCATTTTATTTTAAGAAATTTTGATAATTTGATTTTAAGAACAATAAATGTGATAAACATAATTGGTTTATGACTCTTGTAGAATCAAAATGCATCGATAACTGCATCGGGACTTTCCGTGCATACGCCTTATAAATAATACAATATTACTTGATATACTATTGGAATTAATTTTTTCGCGATTTCATTTCATGTGAATATAATAGCAGACAACGAATAAGTGAAGCATTTTTTGTTTTAGTCACATTTGTTTGATGTTCCATGCTATTTTAGCTAGAGCTAACAAGTCATTAATCAAACATTTTACATTAGAATGTAACAAATTGCATTCCATCATTTTCCCGAGTATGCAAAGTATGCATAAGGTATGTTCCATGGCTGATCTCGTTCTAAATCCCACGAAGCATCTTGAGAACACATATTTCAAATTAAGTTTTTCTCTCCGTGTATCTTAGAGTGCTTTTACCTACACAAAGTAGGTCATCGCCAGCTTTCTTATTTATTTTATTATGTGGTATACAACATAATAGGGATTATTCATCATGTTTAAAGTGCAGTATATGTTCAAATATGGCATCTTGTAAGTGCTAATAACTTTTAAGATTAATCGTTTAATCTCAAACTTGAATTGTCTTGGCTGTATTAACGTTACAATGCTCCATAGTCAACTAAATAGTAGTCTAATGAAGATAGTTGTTGTGTGTAGTTGGGCAACTATTATGACCATACTCTGAGCTTGGGGATGTAGCCTTGGTTCTGACATGATGTCAATTCAAATGGATATTTACAATAATGCATCTTTGTATTATCATAGTTTTTACATCGAACTCATCGTACAAATAGTAAGTGCATTCAATATAAGCAATACTCGCATTCAAAAAAAGGTGGGGGGCTCTGAGGTTGGCGAAAAGGCTGTTGGTGTTTACATATTTTTAAGCCTTACAAGATGTTGGACTACTATATTAATTGACATTCACTACTCAAAACCCACTCCATGCGATTATATTAGGATGAAAATCGAAGCTATTTTGGTGTAATTTGTAATATTTTAGATAGTTAGTGCGCTAGATAAGATTTCTTTGCGATAATTTTCTAAAATCAACACATTCACCCTCGTAATGATGTTATGAAGAAGTGTTTTGAAAATGTTTCAATTGCCCTGAAACTTTTAGGTTGCAAAACATTGGTGTTAGAATGTGATTTGAAGCACCCGTCTGTTCTAAAGAGGTTTGAACAAGTTAAAATCACTAATAGAAATCACCTTCAAACAAATATACATGATTTAATTTTAACTTAAATTGCTTTCTAACTCTTACAATTACCTAAGTTTATAAGAAAATAAATTTAAATTGTGCAAAAACTTTACTGTCAAGAATGAAAAGTTTATAAGTACTTGAGTGAGACTGTAGTAATGGGTGAGGAGACACTAAAACGTGTTAAGTCAGCTCCTTAGAATGTAATATAAGTTTATTGAGCTCATATGTTGGTCTTTATGGGAGAGGGGTTTAAGGGGCCTGAATTTAATCTTGAGTGTAAGGGGGGGGGGGGGTCTTTGTCATCATAATGAATAGTTTTGTTGACACGTAACATAATAAAATATTTAAATGACCATATTGCCCTATAAGCATACATAAAAATTTTGCTAGTCTAATACAATGTTTATAATTTGTATTTATTTTTTATTTTTTTGCCTTTGACAATGTCCTGTGCATGCACCATAGACAGGCAGCCAGGAGAGGGAACGTTCTAGAAATTCCACGCGTTCGCCAGAGGTTAAGTTGGGTTTCCGCATCCGCCATTTGTTATTTTGTTAACTACAAAAAGCGCTTTACTGTTTATTTACTATGCAAAATGTTATTTGAAACATATTAAAAAAATCAATTCAATGCAATGATAAATATTTAATATTAAATTATACTGTATTATTAAACTGTTTTGTTCATTTTAGATCGGACAGTATATATTTAATTTCCATTAAAATAACATAAGATTTAGCATTAGCATTAAAGAAAGACATTGTTTTGACGATTTGAGGTGATATTTTGATTTTATTTATTTCTCGTGGGTAACCTGCCCAGGGTGAAATGCATGCCCCTCTTCAGGTGTCTAACTAGGTATTTCGGAATTAAGAGAATTTTGAAAGGATATCTAAGGGCTGTTAAAAGGTCTCAATTATTTGCATTCGGAACTATATTTCCGTCAGTATTGCCGGTGGCTCGAGGAATCCTAGTCTCGCGCCTTGCTCTTGAGACAACAGAGTCGCTTTACTGGGAGATTTAGAGTACCTTATACGAAATACATGTGGCTATGCAGTGTTCCGTGACTGAAGACATTGTTGTGAACAATCTAGGTGCCCGTTAGGGCGCCGCAGCCAAGCCGCGGTGCGCTACACACTCAAGCACCTTATACACCAAGCAGAGTTGGGGTGATTTCGAGGTGTTACCCAGCCGTCATGTAACGTGATGTGAACTTGAAAACTATCACAATCGAGGGGATTTAGGTACCTGACAACACATGCCAAATTTTATTGGGGTACGATTATTCCTTCTTGGTGAAAAAATGGCTTGAAACATGCTCAAAATCACTTTAAGGATGTTAGCTACTGCTACTGCTACTGCTACTGCTACTGCTACTGCTAACATCTAATACGTCGGCCCGCGATTCTGACCAGACGGGTGGGACTACCATGTTCATATTTTACATGGACATTAAGGTTATAGAAATATAGTCTCTTTTGAAAAAAAAAGTTGAAAAAGTTTGTTGGAAGGCTTCCAAATAAGGGTTTTAAAATAAGCCTTAAACACTAGGCATACAATCAACAAGTAACCATAGTTACTTGACACTTGTTGACGGTATAAGCAGAGTTAGGCGGGAAAGTGCGATACGTTAACAAATGGCGGACATTTTAAATTTTGCTTCTATGTGTGAAACGAGAAAAGTTGTCATTATACTCTCATAAAACAAATCAGAAACCGTCCCTGGCCTAGGCCCAGATGTGGAAAATTATTTATAATGCAAAAGTGTAGGTCTAAAGTTCCATTTGGCTATAGGACTAGTAAAATTCATACTTACATTACATGTTTGACAAGCCTAGCCAACCCTATGCCAGCACAACATTGTTCTGATATGAGCTTGCTCATCTGTTTGTTACATAATTGCAACAATCCAATCATTTCATACAACTCGTCTTTCGATTGGCCCGCGTTTATGAAGGCACTGCCATCTAGAATAAATATAGAACTTTTTCGAGCTCTTTGCTATACGCAAATCTTTTTAAAATGTTTGGATTTCGTGATACTCTTTCAACATCAATGCTTTCAACTCACAACCCATGACGTTTTCCACGATACCGTTCAAGAATACCAATTCCTTCGAAAACGAAAACGACTTCGTTTTCAAATTGCGTTTTCAACTCATCTCCCACGAACTCACGAATTGGGGTCCAGTCCTTATACCGTCGTTATACCATGGTTATACCACCTATACCCAGGATGTACATGAATCCGGGTCTAGATATTTTACATCCTATATTGTTACTGCTAATACCATAGAATTTAAATCAACTTTGATAAAAATATTATATTTTAACAAATAATTTTGTAATGGAACTTGAAAAAGTAATGAGATCACACACATAACAAAAACTTGTAGAAATACAGCCAAACCTTACACACTCAAAAGGAATGAGATCTAAAAAAAGGGCCAAGCTCATCTACCCTTCCACATAAACGTACAGTGTCCCATAACAGCATCCTCGAAAAGCTTGGCAAAAAAGAATTTGCATGTTATTACGTTTAAATTAATTAGAAAAAAAGAACTTGGATAAACTATTACGTTAAATTAATAATCGCAAATTCTATTTTGCCAAGCTTTTCGAGGATGCTGTTATGGGACACTGTACGTTTATGTGGAAGGGTAGATGAGCTTGGCCCTTTTTTTAGATCTCATTCCTTTTGAGTGTGTAAGGTTTGGCTGTATTTCTACAAGTTTTTGTTATGTGTGTTAATAATTACGTCCATGAATACATATCATAAATTCATGTCAAAATAATGTCAATTTTTTAACGGCATTATCATTGGTAACAATGACGATCCACGTGACGCAGAAAATAGGAGTCGCCTGAATAGCGTCGACTGGAACAACGTCGACCACCTCGTGTGTAGTGTACTTTCTTTGTTCCTCCTAACCTTTCGTTGTGCAAGGCCTGTACAAACGAGGTGGTCGACGTTATTCCAGTCGACGCTATTCAGTGTCCCCGAAAAGAGTTGCTGTGAATGTATTTTCTTCACTGACACAATGTAATTATCGACTACGTTTCGCCTGACTTTGTTATTGAAATTCTATCAAATTACAAATCGAGATATTAATCAATGATATTCTCATAGAAAGGAGCACCCCTAGTCCTCTTGGTTAATGAAACAATCCAATCACGGGTGTCCTGTCTGTTTGTGTTTGTAGCTACATTTCGTTGCAATTCCTTCGCAAATAGTAATAATATTCGGTGTTGTTTTGTTTGTGTGTTTCAGAATGGGAGGTGGTTTTCGTGTGTCAACTCGTCTGGCTGGTTTTGTTTTCTGTATTTACCGACGAAGTGGTTTCAGTGCAAATTTATCATTGCGAACGTTATAACGTGACAACCTGGTGTTTGAGTTATATGTTACTCGTAATAACATTTCAACGATTCAATGTGCAGTAAGTGATTATAACCTACATTTTTACACATACAAAAAGTGAAAATATTGTATTTTGTGAAAAACAGACACTACAATCTCGAAATGATTAGATAATTGTTACATATTTAGTTAAATACCGCTGTGTTTGTTTTAAACAGTGTATCGAGTGATTGTCCATATGTGTGCGCACGATGTTTTTGTATTGGTAGAACTGCAATTTTAATAATTATAAAAGACGTTAGAACTGTAAATTAAGATTAATGAGTTATCGTTATTTAAACGGTACTGAAATAATAAACCAAATAAACAAATATTGTTGTCAGGTTACTGAATCGGATTTGAAAGAAATGTTTCTCATGTTACAAGGTGTTTTGTTGTTATTAAAACATGTTTACGGTTATTTTGCCCATTTAATTAAATGTATCCTATATTTCCCCCATAGGTATGACACCTGAAGGGTATACATCAGATTGACCCGGAGTAACCCTATCCAGGTAACTAACTTAAGGTTATCATTACGGTATTAGAGTTATTGGAGGAAAACTGTCCTAAGGCTGTTTCCTGCATTCGTCTCGCCTGAAGAATGACTCGAAAAAACTTTCACTCGGGATTATCTATGGCCGGTTTTGATATGGGGACCTCCCGAATCAGAGTCCCATGCGCTTAGTTAATGTCGCTGGTCAATTTTAAGCTTCAAATGTATCTTGGACTGTAACTTAATCATGATTTATAAGCAAACTCCCGGCAGAATTGAAGATTACTAATACCTAAATTACAAATCACTTCAATATATCGGTATCGTCAAAATGTTGCACACTTGAACTCTTTGCTGTTAATATAATATAGAAGAGTAGAATATACAGGTATACACAAGATTTTTTTAACACACAGAATTTAACAGAATTTACAATCATATTTTTAATTTTAATTATCTTGATTTAGCAAATACATACTGATCCACAAACGTAGACAATATTTTATTATTTAAAAATTTTAATGTGGATATTAAGAGTTTAATACAAATTTTAGCACGATACCTGAAAGTACACGACGATTATTTTATATACGTTTGGTTTTAATATAAATAGTCACGCACTGAAACGCGTGTCACACACACTTAGACTCTCACGCAAACTTGTGATACAAATTAAATTCTAATGGAACATTATCGCACGTTCACGATTGCAGTTAGGAGTCAACAACCGTTGTTAATAATGACCTTTTTAATTTGATTGTGAGTTCAGTATATCAAGTGTTTTCTATCCGGGGGGTTTTCTATAAAAAGTCACGTGAAAATCGTATTAGGCATGGGTTTTCAGTGTATTTTCATATAAGATTGGGATCTTTTTAGAGGAAATTCGTAATTATATGTAAGTACAGGGGCATATACTAAAGTGATTACAATCACATAACATTTTTACACTATAATTTTCAAAATTGTGTTTGCAATAAATTTCAAATCGTATTATTATTATAATAGGTGTTTTATAACATATATTGTTATTTAATATTCTCATACCATTTACGTCTATGAGTACAAATTCTAACCTTGATTTCATTCATTGTCCTCCTCAGTAAATGTTTATCTAAAACAAAATAGGATAGAGGATTTTTTTTAAATTAGCAAAAGTGTAATGCTTATTCTCATGATTACAATAATAGTGATTAAACATTTAGGTCAGTTGTGATTCATTGTAAAAAACACTATCAACATTAAAATGTGAAGTTGTAAAAGAACATACATTAAGTGAATCTTAACCATTACTCGCTCAAGTTCTTTCTTTAGAAACGTTGTCTAGAGAATTCTCTCTACGGGGGGAATCTTATCTCACATTGTGTGTCCCGATTGACGGGGGCAAGTACAAAGCTTCTTTGCTCTAAATCCCCTCCGATGCACTCTGGCCGTTCAGACCAGTTAACGGTCTTATAAGAGATCGATTACATTTCAGTTCCAGAAGGTGAAACTTTTTATTTTGTATTGATACAAAAACTACATATAGCTAAATTCACAGTTGTATTTGGTGCAAAAAACTAAAAAAAAAAACATGATCAAGATTGTAATAACTAATTTGAACGCAAAGAAGATAAAAGAAGGGAAACACTGCCACGGTAAACGCAACACTCTGGTTTCCATGATTAAACACACGTTTTAGTTTTAAAAATTGAAACTGATTAACCAACCAGATGAAATATATTCTTGAAAATAATATTATGTTTAATATGTATATAAGTTCAAACAAATAAATAATTTTACGAGGATATCCGAAAATAAAAATATTCGTCTAAGTATATGTAAAATAATAATAATGTTTGATACAAGAGAATTAATTGACGAAATCTTAGAAAAAAATTGGTAGTGCATAATATAGTTTACAATATAAATTCTTGCAACCGAATCCAAATTGTATTTCAAAATTTCTACTCGATTTTATTTGAAGTAAAATGTCGGCTAAACGAATGAATAAAATTAAAATATGGTTGAGGGATTTTTTTAAATTATTTATGTGCAAACAGGTTGGATAAAAAAGATACAAATACAATTTGTTACTGCCATCCTTATAATAATAATATGACTATGACAAACATAAAAAAGCTTATAACAAAATATAAAAACTCTTACTTATTAAATAACATAATAACGTCTTTTAAATGAATCGATAATATGTTGTTGTTTCATAATGGATAAACCGGATTTATCAAATGTTAATGAACTTAAGCTAAATATGAATTGGATAATAATAATAATAAACAATTGATTGTCGAAATTGTAGAACATGCTTACTTGGGAAACTTTATAAGTGCTAAAAAAAGCATTCCATTCCCTATGAGTACAGGGAACTAGCCTTGGTCTCAAATTCACGTTTTCATTTTTTATTATTTATAGAACACAGTTAAATAAACTTCACAATTGAAAGATTTTTTTTTAAAAATCATCCGTGGTAACTACGGGGGTACAAAGTTATAGGGTTTTGAACCCCCGCGCAAACGCTCGTTCTTGGTTCAACTGCGTTACGTAGCTTGCAGCATGCTCATCGTTGTAGTTTGTATAAATACTACAACAACAACAACAAAAGCTCGACGAGCGGCCGTGCGCGGCAGCGAAGCCTAGAGGCAATCCAGTGGACCGTGCTCATCAATAATCGGACTATTTTGACAACAACACGAACGATGACAAAGATGACGACCATGACTTAAGAACCCCGTGATCACCCGACCTTGACTAGAAAGCGATTTATTTCTCATTGGTGGGAAAGAGCCACTGGTTATTTCTCTATGGGAAAGAATTTGTAGGTTTATAGTCTGGCGTAGTCGTACACAGTCATTCAAGGCTGCGCTAGGCTAGGCCCTACGCCCTAGGCTGTGTCTTCGCCTAGGTTAGGTAAACCAATTCTATAAAATGTCTATTTGGATGCCCTCGACATAGCCTAGCCTAGGTAGGGCTAGGGAGCTATCCGAATAGTGCCAAAACGCGTTCATTCCCTGGTCTCATTCTCGTTTTACGTCACCGTTAGGCGTCATGATATCCATGACGTAGCTAGTAGCATCCGAATAGTCGAGCGCACGATCGAGACTCGCCGAAATCTGGGAATGAGAACAAGAATCGGAAAAGGACACCTGATCTTGTTCTTAGTACTAGAACATGGCGGCTGTTTACGATACGTCCGACAAATTACATAAATAAATTAAGATAAAATGCATGAAGCAATCTAGTAACAAGACCAGGAATCAGACCAAGAATAAGAACAAGACCAAGTAATGAGACCAAGAACGGCAAATAACACTATTCGGTTAGGTCCTAGGCCGAGGCATTTCCTGTATCCTTAGCCTAGTTTTTTTTAGGTTGATGATGATGATGATATCATTTATATCATTGATGTTTGGTAGGGCTTTAGATTTTTTATTTAAATATGCGCCTAGACCTAGGCGTAGTGATGGGCCTACCTCGGCCCTAGGTCCTAAGGGCCTAGGTCTACCAAGAGGGCAAAGGCTACCACTGTAGAAACACCGGAGAAGATCATTTTATACACGTGCCAAAAGAACCAAACGACAAACAAGGCAAAAAGAATTGTTCAAAGCTGCAGCACGAGAATGTTTTGAGGAGGACGCCCCCTCTACAAATTCACTCTACTGTTGTGAAGACCACTTTGATGCAAGTAAATATTATTGGTCTACTAGCTTTTTAATTCACAAGTGAATTTCCTATAAGCTTCTGTTAGGCTCCGGCCAAATATTCTCGCAGCAAAATTTGCCTTGGGATTATAAGTCTAGGGCCTAAACGTAAGAGGCGTTTTCTCGCATGGGAGAATGTCACAAATTCAAAATTTTTAACTACATATTTGGAATATTTCCCCGCGAGAAAATGAGTTACGTATAGGTCCTAGGCTTATAATAATCCCGAGGTAAATTAGAAGCTCATAGGAAACTAACCTGCGAAATAAAAAAGTACTAGGTAGACCAATTAATATCATTTACTTACATGAAAGTGGTATTCACAACGGTAAAGTGAATTTGCAGCGGTAGGCTAGAGGCCCTACGACTCTTTGGCATATTCTCGTCTTGTTGAGTTTAACCATTATTTTCACCTGTTTAGTTCTTTTTGGCACAAATATAAATACTTTCTCCGGTGTTTCTAGAGTGGTGTTTAAACACATTGGTACCTTACACCTTTTATAAAGCGCCTTTTCTTTTAAATTCAATCAAAAGGATCTTTGAGAAACGATAGCAGGAATGACAGCGGGCGCAGTGACGGCAACTGTCTGCTAGGATGTGTTTGCCCCACCCCCGACTGGATGGTAGAATATCTACCATTTATATCTAGATAGCGGTGCGCCTTTGGGTCTGCGCTAGGCTGCGGTCAGCAGTCTGACGTCACACTACTTTTCGTGTTGTCTTTTGGGGGAAGCCAGATTCAAATTTCAACGTTAAATTTTGAAAAAAGTATTAACCTTAGACAAAAAAAAACTTTTATGTTATTTTTTTGTGGATGTTATCTTTAACATATTCGATTTCTGGAATGAAGGCTAGTTCCCTATTGTATCACATATAAATAATTAATATATCTTGTGTGTTGTAACATTATAGACACATCTTTGAGTATGTTTTCTTTTGATTACTTCTCTCTTAGTGCATATTATACTAGCGCGCAGTTGAAAAACAAGTTGAGAATCTCCAATAAAAGGTTTCTGTGTATCTCGAATGAAAACAGATGAGTGTAAAGAAATATAGTCACAAAGCCAGGTATTTTCTAATTATAAAATGGAAAAGTAAAATGATTTTTAAATGTCAAAGTATAACTTTTCTTTGTAGCATATCGATGAAAGAAAACAAACTTCCCATAGAAACGCAAACTTCCACTTCATTAGGATTTTTATTTTTAATTTACCTATGAAAAAAAAAATGTTTGGGATTCAGTGGCTTAAATTGAAGGAAAGAGAAAATAAAAAACCCTGACACGAGTTGTTTTGAAACCCAAGGAAATTCCCGGAGTGGATCTTACTTATATAGTCGTGTTTTAAAACTAGGAACCGAGCTGAGACTGCATACTATATTGCGAGAGGACGCCTGCAATGTTGGAAACTATCTAAATTCTAAAGGATATATGACAACAAAGGCTAAAATTTTATCACCCTCAAATATAAATATGATAAGTGTAGATTTATTTTAGTTGGATTAAGGGCACGTCACCTGTTAGGTCATAATGCGCCATAGCCTAGGGGATATGGGGAGGAAAGTCCCATTCTGGTCAGAACCAGCCACGAGTAGGAAGAGGAAAGAGGGGGTTCTCAAGTAGAGGTCCTCATCGTCTTTGTCATCGTTCGTGGTGTTATTGTCTTCGTCGTCGGGAAGGTCGTCAAAGGAAGGAGGAAATGTCTCCGGCGATGATTGCCAGAGCTCGCCTCTATAACCTGGTTACAAGCAAACATACAAAAATACAAGCAAAAAACCTGGCAACCTTTAACTCTTTACCTTCCCGCATCAGGCACTCTGAACATTGTCCTCCGTGCATCGTAGAATGTCATTCTAATGCATCGTGATATGTCTCACATCGCTGTGAGCGATTGTGAAGGAAATGCCCGTATGTGGTGATGATAAGGAAGGCACATAAACACGATAGCACTGGAGTGAAACACGCGACATTAGTGGACCTGTTTTGTGTTTCTAGACCAAGTCAAATACATGATTGATGGTTGTTATACTAGACAAAAATATTACGTAGATAAGCGAGTGCAAATGATTTTTCTTGAGAAACCTAGCCATACGAAACTCGCCTTGTGTTACCCCATGTAGACGTGGGGTTTGTGGTAAAGTTGTTAATGTTAGGGAATGCACAATACCATTTGTAGTGCTGCCAAATCTAGATGGGAAAGATTACCTTGATACTTTTATTATACTACTTGACCTTATCAATATTGGAATGAGAGGATTAATTCATGATAATCTATTAATCGTAATACTGTTATATATAACAAATGGCGTTTAAATAGTGAGCACTTGATTTTAATTGGCTGAGTTAAACCTGTTTTGTGGGTGATTATAGAAAATATTTGGTGAGGTCCCAAAAAAAAATCCACGTTTGCCTTCGCAGAGAGAGTCAGTTAAAGGATCGATGTCGTCCACCAGCATATGTACTGAATGTATTTCCAAGGATTTCAAAAGTTCAAAATGCAATTTCTCTGACTGAGACATTTATCGACATTGTTATTATATTATCTAAATGAGTATTTAGATAATATACACAATGTAACAAATGTAGAGGTTTTATTCAACAAAAACCGCTAAAAGGGTAAAGAACTCGCAATGTGTAAGAGTTTGCACCCAAACTTTATCAAGCAATTGCTTAAAGGGGCTATTAATCCCAAAAATTTTTTTTATCACAGTCATGATTATAGCACAATACTACACTAAAATGACGTTTTAAATTATATCTTGTAACTGTGATTTAACACGAATTTTTCATTTTTTTAAATAAGAATTTTGGAAAAATTGGTTTTTTGGGGAAAATTTTCTTAAATCGGCTTTAATCTGCTTCTATTTTGGTCCACATAGATACTTGAGAATAGTCCAATCTAAAATGCCCATTTTTTTATTGTATCTTGAAACTGTGCCCAAATATACCCTCAAACCACGGAAAAATATGCATTCCAAAATCACACCCCATCTTGGTAAGCAGCATATTGTGACCGAACTACTTACCCAAATTACAAAACAAAATATAAAGGAATTTACAGAAAGGCTGTAGAGTACGTCAATAATGGCCAATATTTTTTTGGATCAAAATCCTCCAAGGTCACGGGGCATAAAGATCGTCCCCATGTTATTTCTTATGGGAGATTTTTGCCGATGGGACCTAGCTCGAAAAATGTCATGTTTGACAATTTTTGGGAGGTCATGGTGGCCCCAAAAATGTTTCTGTTAGTTGCTAAATTCATTACTATTTTAGCCTGAATGAATATATTTCTTGAGTTTAGCGGTTAAATACCCTTTAAACGCCGGCTTTCTATAAATTCCAAAAAGTCTCCTTTTTTGTGCATAAAAATTTTTTATTTGTTATATTTTATGAAATTAATTATTAACTCGGTTGGCCGAAGTTTCTTGTTGTGTTAGATAAAAATGTAAAATGGCATAAAACGCGCTAAAAAGATAACATTTTGTATTTTCCAGAAATCACTTAATTAAAAGGGTTTCATTTGTAAGTATAAGGGAAATATTTATTTTAGTAACACATCATGGGAAGGAAAACGTCATGGCGCCAGGAAGATTTGTTTTATTTCTCGGTTTTCATGGTCGTTAAGTAACTTACCCCCTTAACCCATAAGGTACCCTTATTTTAGGGAAAACATTTGGGCCCGATTCTTTGAGCGTATAGTAAAACTCAGGAATTGAGTCGGGAAAAAATTTTTTGCGATTCAACTTTTATCACACCCCATACACAAAGCGCGAACCGTAACTGGAAAGGTTTCTTTCATTTCAAATCATTCTAATGTCGATTCAGAGTTTTCTTTTATATTGGTTTATTTTCCTCTCGGCTGTAAAACTTTGGGTTCTCTCAAACAAAGGACCGAGAAAAAAACTCGAATGAACAAAAAGTGTTTTTAAATATTTTTCTTCTTAAAAGAAGTTGCTGTAAAAAAAAACGAAAGTGTTGTTGAGATATTCGTTTTTTATTATACAGTGTTGGAAATACTAACGGTGACATTTTATTTGAAAAACATCTCAGAGAGGATCTAGATGAAATATCATCAAAACTAGAAGTTCTTAGAAATATTCCATGGCTTCATATTTTCCTTTATGCTCTAACTTTCACAAATAACAAAAATAAATTAGATTCTACTCCTTAGGTGAATTTAATAATACGAGCAACGTTTATAAACTGTGATATAATTTAACATTGTACTACTACCTACAAAAGTGAACTTTTAATTTCTTTGATGCAGTCCTCGGGGGCACATACGATTAGGGTACTGGAACGAATTTAAAAAAATAATTATCATCATCTATCACCACTCATCGTCTCGAATCCCAAAGTGCATTAATGGATACGTTAAGCAAACAAACGTCATCATCATTGGTATAGTTGTTTGTTTAGCAATACAAACGATTTGAAGGTAAAGCTATGCTACAGAGAAGGTCCCACAAAGAAAGATGGTAAATATTGTGTGACTTTATAAAAATAACCGACCCGTCGGACCCGGGGTAGAATTTGGCCCAGAGCATGGCTCTGCTAATCAGCAAAGGCGAGGTAAGAGAAAAAAGTCCATCTCGAAAAACAAAAGCTCGTATATGTAAGGGAGTAAATTACTCCCAGAAACCAGAGGAGAGCTCTGGCAACCCTCGTTAGAGAGACCCGCACTCCCCTCGACGACCTCCCCGACGACGGACGACGACAGTGACACCACGGCGTGACAAAGACGATGTCGACCTTGAGTGAGAACCCCCCTTCCTCCTCCTCCCCGTAGCTGGTTCTGACCAGCATGGGACTTCCCTTCCCACATCCCCTCGGCTAGAGTAGCGCATTATGATCTAACGGTTGACTGAAACAAAAACCAGTGGTGGCTCATGCGTAACGTGTGAGACTGCAATTCGGGTGGTAACGGGTTTGAAACCCGCCACTGGCAATACTAGCTAAAAGTATATCTGAAGTCTGAGCTGAGGTTTTCCTCAGTCACAAGGAAACGAGTCTCCTTACACAGCCCTTGGATATCCCTTCACAGTTGTTTAAATTCCAAAACACCTAGTTCGACACCTGATTGCACCATGAAGATGTTTCCCACGAGAAATTAAAGAATACAATTTTAAAGGTAATTTACAAATTGAAGTTAATGATCTAGCTCTCATTTATTGTCTATTACAACGGTAATTTTCATTTCATTCCTATTTTTACACTTTTTTTTGAAATGTGGAGTGCATTATATTCTTGTGCGATGCAGTGTGGTCTTCAAGCATGCCCACAACAATGACTCATTGTAGCAAAATATGCCGCTCCCCCCCCACTTATCAAAGCGCATCGTCCTTCGGTAGATTAGCCTCACTGGCACAACTGCACATGCGCGCTGATCAGTAGCGTCGCGGCGATGCAACCAGATAGGTCGCAGTGGGTCGCAGCCTGCGCGTCACAGGCCTAGGCTCGGGAGAAACACGTTCCACAGCGGAACACTCTTGCATTTCTTGTCATCAGACGTTTGTATCACTAACGTGTTTGTAATTATTCACATTTTGAATTGTTGAATTGTCGTGCATCGCTTTATATATAGTGTAACGCGTATATTTTGCGATTTTACGTGAAATAGTGTAAGTATTTGCTTCTTTTTGTTTTGGTGTGTTTTTTTGTAGCAGTGCATTGTTACAGTATGTTTGCGAGTGGACTGTGGAGTGAAAAATAAAAAACTATAGTGTTAAAAAATTTACGATCAACTAAGGATGTGTAAGCCTAGTGGGAGTCAGCATGTTATGTATTTCTAAACGGTTTATGGGCTATGTTACCGGCTGTCAACGCTGAAGGTCGTTTGTTGAAGGTAAGTTCAGTTTAGTAATTCAATTTTGTACAGTAAGGGATTTCAAATATTCATAATTTATTTAAATTTAAATGTTTACCCAGGAAAAACATGTTGTAGGGTGCAATTTATGTTCTCTTCAGGTGAACAGGTTATGTTGAGGATAGTACAATAATTGCAAATGGATGTCCAAGTGTTGTTTTCTCTTGCAAAACGCATTAACGACTGAGGAAAAACCCCGGGACCTTCAGTTAGGAATGCTGTTTAAAGACGGGATTTGTACCCGGGATCTCCCGAAACAGAATCCAGCTATTATTGTTATGATATATACTTAAACATTGTAAGGTTGGCAAGCCTGTAGTGTACAGCAGTTGAATAAAGATGGATGGTACTTATACATGATGTATGAATGACAAGTTAAAAAGAGTTGCCTGGTCTTGTATTTGGTCAAAAAATGAGTACAATAATTGTACTCTGTGTGTGGGTTTTAAATTTTAAACCACAAAGGCGCGGTGGTACATGGTCGAAAGCCACTTCTGACACCATGTTTAACTATCCATCTTTATTCAACTGCTGTACATTACAGGCTTACCAACCTAACAAAGGTATAACACATCACATTGAGCCAACACAGTCAGTTATGTTTGGGAGGGCATTGTCGATGTGTAGCAGTATAGTATCGTATCTCTATGATGTGTAGGCCTACAATTTACCCAAGCCCCTCGCGACCTCATTGCGCTCGCCGCTCAACCGCTCGCCGGAGATGGTTCTTTGAAGTTCGCTAGGAGATTCAATAATCCTATACTATTGACTATTACGTCTTTAGTTTGCATTCGGCTTCACAGTATTCTCTAGACATTCAATGGGACTCAATCGCGTTTTATCTGGACCTCCCTAATTCACATAACAATGATAATGTATTTTTGTTGTAGCATAGATCAATCAGATTAAAGGTTGCGGAATTTTTCACCGGCCTCACGTGTGAACTAAAATAACATAACAACTGACTGAAAAAAACACTGAAAAATTCCTATTTTTGTTCTGGAAAGCGTTTTATTTTTTTCAGATTTTACTTTAGGGGGTTTACCAAATCGGCACTTCTTCGGTCTGGGGCCCCAAAACAATTTTTTCTGGGAAAAGCCTAGGTTAGGGTTGGGGGGGGGGGGGGGGATGGGGGCGCGAAGCGCCGAGGTGAAGTTTACCACACCCGTTTACAGCAACGTTAAAGTCTTTGTAGGTATAATAATAGTTTTAAAATCATTCTAAAAAGCATGAAATAAGCATGAAAACCAAGTTGGGGCCACTGAACCGAAGAAGTACCAAAAAATCTACAATCTACATCGGATAAATTTATGTTCACAACATAAATAAATTCTTCATTATCCGTATGAGAACATGAAATCAAAAGAACACGCGCTTGAGCCCCTTTGATCCACTCGTGAAACCTCTTTTGCTAAAACCCCTTAGCTTACAATATAATTCACAAATAATTAAGTGAATTTTTAAGTGTAAAAATTCGTTATTATATTCTAATCACACGGAAAAAAATAATCTAATCCCATGCCCCAATACAAATTAAACACGTTTTTTCATTCAAATTCCCCGGAAAAAAAACTATCATAATAACATATTACACAATTCCCTCACCATGCAATTTACCTTAGGCTTAACTGTCATTCATCCTGCATCCTGTCTGATGCATTTCCGTTGCTGTTGAGTTGGTTGCAATGGGGTTTCACATTGATTTAACATAATGATTATCAGTGTGAGGGAAGCGTATAGTTATTACTGAGCTCATGATGACTTTCTAAGCGAATCGATGGATTGTGTGGAATATTATGGAGATGAGAATAATAATGGAGAATGGTAACGTGAAAATGATTATTCCTAGCTCGAGTGCAATGATTGTAGTGCATGACAAAGGAATGCAATTATTTGCACTTGATTAATAAAGTTAATGAATTGATGTACCAAGTAGGTCACGGCATTTACATTTTAGATATTGCAATACCGTACTAGAACGTTATAAATCTTGTTTAAGCATTATCACAATGTCATATCAGGGTTAAAAAATATATGAGGTTTTATAATAAAAAAACAGACCGAGTGGTTCTTTTCAGAGCTTTGGGTACTTCTTCGGTAGGGGCGGTCCAACTATATTTAGGCCGCGCCACTCCTCGTTTCTTAAAATATTCTACTTACAAAACCTTTAACGTCGATATTTTAAATATATAGTACTTTCAACGCAAAAGAACTTTCGTTTGAAATAGCGACGTTAAAGGTTTTGAAGGGTTTTTTTGTTGTTGTTGGTTGTTGTGTTAATAGTTGGACCGCCCCAACCAAAGGAGTGCCGAGTTTTGGGGGTGTTCAGTTTTTGGCGTGAGAAATAAAAAAAACTTGATAAAGTCCAACTTTTTGCATGCACACAATCGAATGTATGGTAGACAGATCCAGAATCAAGATTAACCGAGGCTTCAGGTTGAACCCCCTTGTATTGCAATGCAATAATTCTTCATTGTTATTATTATGCAATTCCCAGAGATTATAACAAATTATAAATTACAAACGAAATACCTACTTAAAAAAACCTAACCTGCTTTGTATTTTTTCCCGCCACGGGGATACTTAAAAAAATCACTGTTTTTTTTCGGGCTGTGCAAAATTTCTCGACCCTGTATTAGGGCCTATATATTCGTAAATTTATTCTTATAAGTAAATTATTGTATTTAATTATACATTTAAAGCAGATTTCATGAAGAAGTAAACCCAAAATTGAATTCTAAAGATTTTTTTTGAGTAAAAAGTTCAAAAACTTATTTTATTGCAATCTATTGTTTTCTAATTGTTATTTTTTTATAATCTGCCTGCAGACGAGTGTGCTTTTCCTTGTTTGACACCATGTAAAGTTTCATGCCTGGGCACATGTGTTTGATGATGAATACCGACAGTAGTGAGTGAGTCACGCATTAGGCTACACTGGGACTGCAGTCAGTCCGAGTCAGCACTGATCGGAGCCAATTGCAGTCTTGGGTTGCATCTGACTACACTTGCCTGGATAGGGAGTTTTCTAAACAGACAACTGCAATCACAGATTTTGATTTTTATGGTACTGAGCATGCGCACATTTGTTCTGCGCACTTATGATTGCAACCAAAAACTGTAGCCAGTTGGCTGCAGTTAATGGCCCGTGTAATAACCCTATAACTCTTTTTTCGGGAAGTCACAGGTCAGGAACTGAAAGTTTTTCTAGAGGTTAACTTTAGTCGTTATGATGATGTATCCTCTTTAACATACCTCCGACATTCCTTTCACAATTAGCCTAACACTTTTGTAAACAAATTCGTCACTGCAGGAGTGTCATCCTGGGTAAATCAATGTGTACTCTACAATGGGCATCCTTTACGAAAAATTGATACAATTTTCACAGCCAGGGGCGTCGGCACATAGGGGCAAGGGGAGCACTTGCTGCCCCCCCCCCTGGATTTTCAATATTGAATTGTTTTTGTGATTTTCTAGATTTTAATGTAAAAAATAACATTTTTTCGGTCGTAGCCTATTGCATTCAAACCAATATTTTTTTTCGCAAACGCACCAAACTCAGTCTAGAAACATGAAGTTTTTTTAAAATTTACAATTCATGCACTGCTGGGTGCTGAAAAATATAAAACTTCACACCCCCTTAGAAAAAATTGCCGACGCCCCTACACACATTGCTACAAAACGTGGAAGCTCCCTTGACGCCACGGCAATAAAAACAACATACCAACTAAATTAAATTTTTATCAAGAGAAACGTGTTATAGGGTGCAATATTTGCGCCTCTTCAGGTAAATTAGGTATGTTACGGATAGGACTATTGTGAAGGGATGTCCGAGGGCTGTTTAAGAGGACTCAATCCCTTGCATTTGCATAACCGACTGAGGAAAACCTTGTTAACCCTTCAGTCAGGATTGTAGGTCACGACGGAATTTGGACCCGGGACCTTTTGAATTAGAGTCAAGTGCTTAGCACTCCAGCCAACACTGTCCGTATACCAATCATTATAAATAATATTATATAGATAGTAATATCCCAAAGGCGACTTAATTTTTTTTTTGGGTTTATCGTCAGCGAAATTTTATTAATATTTCATTATTCTAAAACCGGTTGCCTGTCTAGCACACGAAATCGTATGCCTCTTCGTTATCAAACTCCAAGTTGAGCTCATAATAAATATTAACTATTCCTACTATATTCATATTCTGTGTTGACATTATATTATTCTTTTTATTCTTTTCATATTGAATTTCTTTTACAATCTATATCCACATAATAGTCGATGCCATTCGAGCTCTCTCCATGTATTTGAATTTTAATGCGAGTTAAGTCACTTAACGTATTTGTGTAGCCTACTGGTTCGGGCTTGGGAGTGGCTGGATGTTTGAAAGCGAAGGATTATTTTATCCCGATGTAATAAGCGGTGTTTTATTTGCTCCTAATGACGCCGAGTCCTGTTTGTCTGTTTGTTTTGTCTGAAAGCTTCCAGAGATTAGACCGATCAGACAGTTTTATCAATATTTATCTGGATATCAAATGTGGCTTTAGTTGGAGAGAAGTAAATGCTTTTTATGAAACTTTTGTCCTCTATATTGGTATAGGTTGGGCCTACCTATATATTATATTTGGTATCAAAGACAGAAATTAATCATAATGGCGTCATAGTCGCCTTCTATATAAAACCAAGGTTAAACACCATATAGTATGTTGTATTGTAACATACACCTAAATTTTTGTTGAGCTCTCTCATAAGTTTATTTTAATTGGTTTCAGTCGTTGCTGGATTCCCTTTTCAACAAATCATATACATCTCTGCCCTCTGTTCAATGCATTGGGATTTTTTTAACGAAGGGTAAGACTGTAACCACTTATGATGGCAGACCTTTTATATTATGTGTTTATCTTTTTACGGGCTAAACTATTATATTTACATTTGCCATAAACCAGCGTAAACCTAAAAAATGATGATTACACACATTAAAAGATTTTTAACGTAGCTAACTTGGATAGCAGGTCTTCAGTTCAGTATGATATCTTCTAATACTCTTAATATGTGTGTAAACAATAAATTCGATTATTTGATCTTTTTACTTTAATAAACCATTCATACTTTCCCTTTAAGACCTTTAATAAAGTTTTCTCCGATAGCTGAAAGTTTCAGCTTTATACAAAGATTTCTTATGAAAAAGTACACACGCAGTTTTTTTTAGTACAAAACAAATATCCAAGGCATATTTTTGAACGTCAGAATAGCAGCACTTTGGTTGCGGTTAGAATCGAGTTGAAATATGTCGGCACATTAAGATACGCTGGGAAATATCTGGCTCAACATGTCGCACAATGTTGGTGCGCGAGTATAGTCGTAATAGTTAGGGTGGTTGCTAAGCCCAGTTAGGAAGATGTGAATTATGATTATTACTAGAAAAACACATAGCCATACTTTGGTCGTGTACGTTACAAAGCGATTAAGAGCTAGGGTAGAGAAGATTACACAAGGCGGGATACGCAATGTGTAAAGCTATATTATTCTTGTAATATATTCCAAAATTCCATGTAGAAGCAGGTAAAATATTGCATTGTTTCACTAAATTACTTACAATTAAAAACTAAATGTAACTAACAAAATAAAATATGATTTGGACTTAAGTCCAATTAAGAATTTTGAATTTGTTAACGGTGACTTAGAGCCGTCCTAGCAACGAGGCACATAATAAGTTCTAAGGTTGTCCCTGAAGAGCCTTGTTGATTCTGGTGCTGTCCGCAGGTGGAATCGTGTCCAGCTGTCAGCCTGTCCTCTGTATCCACAGTGAAAGCAAGTTCGAGCTGTAAGATAATTTTTCTGAAAATAGGTTATCCCACACATAACAAAAACTTGTAAAAATACAGCCAAACCTTACACACTCAAAAGAAATGAGATCTAAAAAAAGGGCCAAGCTCATCTACCCTTCCACATTTGCGCATTCTTAATTCATAAACGCACAGTGTCCTGTAACAGCATCCTTGAAAAGCTTGGCAAAATAGAATTTGCAACTATTAAATTAAACGTAATAGTTCATCCAAATTCTTTTTTTCTAATTAATTTTAACGTAGGGTAATAGGCCTAGTCATGCAAATTCTATTTTGCCAAGCTTTTCAAGGATGTTGTAACGGACACAGTACGTTTATGAATTAGCAATGCGCAAATGTGGAAGGTTATATGAGCTTGGCCCTTTTTAGATCTCATTTCTTTTGAGTGTGTAAGGTTTGGCTGTATTTTTACAAGTTTTTGTTATGTGTGGGATCTCATTACTTTTTCAAGTTTCATTGCAAAATTATTTGTTAAAATATAATAATTTTATCAAAGTCGATTTAATTGTTATGGTATTACCAATTAACAATAGAATGAAAAATATAGTGGTCCAAAGACTTGCTTTTTGTAAACAATGTAGGCGATTATTGTAACGTAACTATAGTAACTTGTTGATTATATGCCTGTATAAGGCTTATTTTAAAACCTTTATTTGGAAGATTTTCAGCATTTTTTTTTCATTTTTTTCTTTCAAAAGGAATAACATCAATATTACCTTAATGTCCATGTAAAATATGAACGTTGTAGCCCCACCCGTTTGGTCAGAATCGCTGGGCAATTGAAACTGACGAATTAGATAGTAGTAGTAGCCAGTAGTAACTAACATCCTTAAAGTGATTTTGAGCATGTTTCAAGTCATATTTTTACCAAGAAGGAATGCTCGTACCCCAACCAAATTTGGCATGTGTTGTCGGGTACCTAAATCCCCTCGATTTTGATAGTTTTCAAGTTCACATCACGTTTCATGATGGCTGGGTGACACCTCGAAATCACCCCAACTCTACTTGCTGTATAAGGTGCCTGAGTGTGTAGCGCACCGCGGCTTGGCTGCGGTGCCCTAACGGGCACATAGATATGTAAAATGTATGTTATACTTTTATAAAGTGTTTTAATGCTGGCTAATCTACGAGAATATCCATCAAACCTATGCAAAAAAATGATAAGGGCAGCTGTCCTAAAGAGGAGTCGTATACAAGAGATACGTAATAATATACTTATGAACGTCTAATTTATGTAGGGCCTATTTATTTATTTATTGAAAAAAATGATCAAATAATAGCTTTAAAATATCCGAAATACTTACAAACACAAATTACGATTTCCATTCGTCTTGAATGGAGAGAGCTTAATTTATTCGCAGATATATTGAATGCTTGACTTAACACTCCCTCCTGCCTGTTTTGACACCCAACCAAAGTAATAGCTGATGCATTGATGTTCCAACAGGTAGCGTTGCTACAAGTGCTCATTAACACGCTATCTGCGCGCTGTCTGTATCGTCGTCGCCCGACGGCACATCTGTGTACTAATGTAGTTTACGAGCTAGCAATCACTTGACTCTGTTGACCGTCTACCTACAACGTATTGACACAGCGGCCACGCCTCATAACTAGGGATTTAATGTAACGCTGTTCCTTGCGTTATTTTAGGCGGAATGCAAACAAATGCCATTCGCCAGTCAACATCTAATTTTTAAACGCTTTTTAAATTTCCATCTTCCTTTTTTATACTTATTACCATAATAATTCTAGGGAAACGCCAAAGTCATTGTTAGACGAGTGAGTGAGCCATGTTTTGAGTACCCGCTAACATTACTTTTCTTCCCCCTACCTATAGGCCTCCCTAGCCTATCATAGGCTAGAGTGGCGCATTATGGCCTTACAGTTGACGTGCCCTTATACAAACTAAACTTAAAAACACTATTATTTATACCACAATATAATTATCTAACTTAAATGCAAATGTTCCCGGGTACTCAACACATGGCTCTCTCACTCGTCTAACAACGACTTTGGCGTTTCCCTAGTATAATCTTTACACAAACATTTGTGGTCACAGACCCTTGTTGAACAGATAGGCTACACCCCAGGCTAAATGGAACGGCCGGTGTATGACCCCTATAACAGGTACTTCCTCCAGCGTCAATATATGAAAAATCAAAGACGATTCCGTCTGGGCCCGGGGTAGAATTGGCCCAGAGCATGGCTCTACTAATCGTAAAAGGCGATTCAAGAGAAAAAGTCCACCTCGCAAACATCAGCCAATAAGAGGGAAGTATATTATACTCCCCAAAACTAGAGGCGAGCTCTGGCAATCGTCGTCGGGGACACCTCCCCCTTCCCTTGACGACCTCCCCGACGACGGTGACAATGACACAACGAACGATGACAAAGACAATGACGACCACGACGTGAGAAATCCCCCTTCCTCCCCTTTCCCGTGGCTGGTTCTGACCAGCATGGGCCCCTCTTCCCCATCCCCTAGGCTAGAGTGGTGCATTATGACCTAACGGTTGACGCGTCCTGTATCAAACCCCCTTCCCCCACCCCCCCAAAAAAGAGATTTAGGCCTAGGCGAACAGAGAAAGTGGTTTGAAGTTTTTTGGTTTGAGGGTGCGTCAACCGTTTATGTTGTCGTTGTCGCCGTCTTTGTTATAAAAAAAAGGCTAGTCCTATACGTCCCAATTAAGTTTTAGTTTGGATTAAGGGTGCAACAACCGCTAGGTCAAAAAGCGCCACTCTTGCCTAGAGGATATAGGGAGGAAAATCCCATGCTGGTGCTGTTCAGAAATAGCCACGGGTAAAGGTGAAAGAAAAGGGAGGGTCCTCTCGTCGTGGTCGTCATCGTCTTTGTCTTCGTTCGTTTGTCCTTTTCGTCGTCGTTGGGAAGGTCGTCAGAGAATATGGGGGGTCCCCGACGACGACTGCCAGAGCTCTTATTCTAGTTTCGGAACTAATATACTTCCCTTCTTACCAGCTGATGTTTGCGAGATAAAATACGTCTCTTTTCTCGCCTTTTACGATTAGTATACAGAGCCATGTTCTTGGCTAAAGGTTCTAATATGCCACAGCTTAGGCAAACGGAAGCGTACTCCTAGACTTCCTTGCATAGGTTAGAATAAAGTAGGCTAGTTTATGAATTATATTGTATTAGTCAAATTACATGACAGAAGCCAAAGCCATGGATAACAAAAAACAAAAACAAAATTCTAAACATCGACTTGCCCTCATAGCATAGATACTACAGTTCCCCTCATAGCTACTACTGATCGCGAACTTTCACAGGCTGTGTTCTATTTTACTAATGAGTATTTTAAACATTTGCAATCTAGATTCAAATTTTTATTTCTTGTCAGCTTAAATCGCAACGGATATTGCTCATTTTGTTAGCAGTTCTAAGTTACATGGTCACGGATGTCTGTTTAAAATTTCAGCTCAATCTATTTGGCCGTTCGGCCGTATAAGCCCGGACAAACAGACAGACATTTAACAGACAATGCTCACGGCCAAGGCCCGATCGAGTATAGCGTTAGGAAAGACTTACGTTCGCTACGCTCACTCGTCTAATTACGACAATTACTATTATAAAACAGCGTGAAGTTAGAAATGGATGTACCCAGTAAGGTGGTATTATTATTTTTTTACTTGTTCCTCTACACATTCATTAATTAAATGTGTGTCGAGGGTGGCAGAAGAGAGCAGAGCCCCAAACACACTTGGGGACTGCCAGCCTTGAAAGAGCAACACATATTTCTCGATTTGGTTAGTCGGGAAACACTCCTGGTGTCTCGGTGGTCTACTTGGCTAAGGGTCCTACCTGGAATGTGGGAGACTCGGGTTCGAACCCCGATCGGGATGGAAATTTTAACTTTTAAATTGTATGAAATATTAACAATAAATATATTTGCAAAATCACGTATTTTACGAGTCATTTTACTGTGTAAAACAAATTACAAAAATATGTTATCAAGAAATATCAACAATTTTATAACAATCATTATTAATTTATTTCATTAAAGCTATAATATAGGTATTTGCTGTTAACATTTTCGTTCCGTACGGTCGTTTCCTTGGTCACTTAGCTATGAATTCATAATACAACAGAGCAAGGTTTGATCTCAAAGGATTTAGAAAAGAGAAGTAATAACATCATGCATTTGTACATAACTGTTTATTTGGACGGTCTGGAGGTCTATGTACTAAGTGACAAGAGTCGTTCGACAGCGACATGCGACAATAGTCGACCGAAACGACGAGCAAATGAGATGCCACCTCGAATTTTCAACAGTAGTTACCCCTTATATTTTTCTTTTATTGGTTTTATGTTAAAAATACATTGGCAAACGGCTTTAAAAATGTTAAATGAGTAAAATTGTTACTAATACACGGGTTATAAGGGTTTGTGATAGCGGCATTTTATGCGTGCAGCGTTGAGCCACAAAGCGTATAAGCATTTTATTGGCAAAAAATTCACTTTTTCACTTTAAAGCCGTCTGCCAATTTTTTTTTGATTTAATAAACAGCTTTTTTCATAAAATGTAAAAAAATTTCCTATTATTTTTGGGTTTTATTAAAACATTCAGGTGGCTCTTTATACTAAAGTAGTCGTTTCGATCGACTCTTGTCACAATTACTAAATATAGCCCCAGTTTCAATATCTTTTAAAACAAATATCTATTCCACAATGTAAAGTGTACCCCCAAAAACGTTAATTTAAACTTCAAGAACTAAGTATTAAAATATTATTTCCGTTCTAAAGCCTTTTTTAATTCGTTTCGAAATGACCCCGTTATGTCTTGAGTATGTTTTCTCTTGGGAATAAAACATAAAGTGTGCAGTAAATAGCAAACGTGTAATGCTTTAGGTCGTTTTAGGAGTCCGAACTACAACAGGGAACATTTAAGAAATATCATGATATAACTTTTGAAGTTGAACGAGAGTTCCATAAATTGTTGGTAAATGAAATGTTCTGTTTTATTTTGTCTAAGACAGCAATTACGTAGAATGCACTAGGGATTTGGAAATTATTGCTAAGTAGAAGGCAAATGTAAATTAAGTTCTATCTATAGAAAATTTTAGATTTTAAAACATATTGGCCTACTCCTGAAAATACTTTAAACATGTTTTTATAAATAACAAGGTTAATGTATCAGGATGGTTAATAGATCAATAAACAAAAACATCAAAAATAAGTATAAATCCAACAATAAAAATTAGTGAATAAACTTATGTGTCCATTTACTACAAGACTGACATACACGAAAACGAACAGATTGAGAAATGCTAATTGTGGTCGACTGGTGTCATATCTCCGATTTGTTTTGTGGAACAAATTTATCCAAAAGAATTTTGAGCTCTGGTAATTGTTCAAATAATTGTAATGCAAATGTATTCAAAAGGTTTAAGATCAATGGGCGATAGAAAGTGTAGTGTATAAGCAAATACAAGATAAGGTGTGCAAGCAGTGGCGTAACTAGGGTAGGGGGGGGGGGGTGACCGCTTTTCCTTATTTGATCAGAGTGGGGCGAGATGGGTCAAAATTTTTATTTGGTTTGAGGTATTAATGAAATATATTATATTAGATATTTTTCGAATTTTGAAAATATTTCATACAACTTTTTATATGGTTTTTGTCAAAGAAACTCGTTATAGCCTAATACTCCAATCACATACAAAGAAAGAAAAAAAACGAGCCCCCAAAAGCCCCTGCCCCCCATTGTCCCCACGATGGGAAATTTTTTCCCAGGAAAAAGCGTATAATTATAAATTATTTTTGGTTGACACCACTGATTATACCCACATACCCCATTTACAAGTAGTACTGACCATTGATCTTTTGAGGTTACAAAAATGTTCCCCCCCCCCCCCCCCCCCCACAAAGAAAAGCATGGGCTAGTTACGTCCCTGTGTAAGCGTAGTAAAGTCACATAAGAGTGGAAACATTGAGACAGACTGAACGAACGGAAAGTGCTCTTTACGACACGGTTCAAGAAATTCAAGTTTTAAACGTTTAGCAATATAACTTTATTTACTTTTTGGCACATTATTACTGCATCATCAAAAATACAAGGTTTAATCATAAAGACCGCTCGTCTGCCTAAACAGTGAATCAAATTAATACAATATATGTTAATTCCTAAACAAAATTATGTAAATTTATAAATGTATTTGAATTTAGCGTAATGTACCCTTTTCCAGACTCAAATTTGGTTTTCATTGGGGTACATTTTTGAAATTGCAATCGTGTTTAAATGCTTGTCAGCAAATAGGAAAGGTTTATCAATATCGGTATTTTTTAAGTAATTGTTTTATTTAGTCAAAAAGGGGTATGTGTGCGCTAAAAACAATCCTTTTTTTTAAAAAAAGATGGCAAAAAAGTAGCGTGTTTTAATTGGGACAGAATTCACTAAAAAATCGTAGTAAAACCCCCAAAATTTCTCCATCTCTAAAGTCTCCACCGCTCCGAAGATGCAAGTTTCATCTGTGCCGTGATATCGAATGGGGTGTGTTCTGCCGGCTCGGGCCGCGGCGTTGTGCGCATGCGCCAGCGAGGGGTAGGTTTTGGCGGCGATGTCCTGCTGAGCGACGCCTAGCGGCAGTCAGTCTAGTTACAGCGGCCGGCACATCAGCTGTTCAGGTGCATTCAGAGCGTAGCTAACTCACAGCATAGGTGTAGGTAAACGAACAGGTAATAGGACGCCGTCACATGTCGGACGTATTCACTCCGTGTTGTTAACGTCTGTATTTCCGATAGTGTATTGACATTGTAAAAATTTAAGTGAGCACATTTTATTTCCGGTTTTAGGAAGAAAGTTTATTGACGATTCGTGAAAAGTTTTGAGAAATTGAACATTTAGCGTAACTGTGAAACTATCATTTATATGCAGACAACTGTGGGTATAAAAAAATAATTACGCGTGTATATTACGGTGTATTGAAACAGCTACAATAACAATTAGTGAATTAGCGGCGTTATTTAAAAATTGTGATTGTTAACTACGTAAACACAGAATTTGCGAATAAATAAGATAAAAGTTTGCAAAATCGAACTAAGAGAAATATTTAATTTCCACTCACAAAACAAGTCCTCCATTTAATAGTTACTATACTACTAACATTCCGTTGATTACAAAGATTGTATCACCATAGAAGATGAATGTTCTATAATGTAATGTAATTAATCTTTAATGTAATTAATAAAAGTGAAAAAAAAAAATTTTAAAAAATTAATTTTAATGTAATTAATAGAAGAATGTTCATAATCATTATCAACTGTTTACTCCTATAACATGTTTCTGGCCGAACTTATCTAATGTCGTGTGTTGTTTATGACTGTTTCATGTTTAATAATAACAAAAACCTAAAAGTTAATTGAGTAACGTAAATAGAAAGTTACATTATAACGAGTGAGTTGATGAACTAAAAATACATTTTATCACCGTAGAGTCGTGAGTGTCAGTGGGAGACATGGCGTACACCGCATTCCGATACGTGTTTAGAGTGGATTTGGACTTTGAGGTTTCGGGGACCAAAGTTTAAAGGTAAGATAAATAAATAATATGTGCAGTTTTACTGTCGAGAACATTCCATTGAGCCATTGTATGTGAAAGCCAAGATTTATTTGTGTAATGCACATGAACTGTTTTGCAAATGTAATTTAAATTACGTTTGTTTACTATGACACCGTTTAATTGTGGATTTATTATACATGTGTTATTAATTATAGAGACAAAACAATATCGCGAAGTTATTATAAACGAATGCAAATCACGGTTTTAACGAAAAGTGTATTAAAACATTATCTTTCACGATATTATAGTTCTAACATTGAATACTTTAATACTATCAGTCCACTTTAACTAAAGTAGCATGCTTATCCAAATATTCGATAATTTTGTGTTTTGTATTTTTATTTCCCTTCTCAACCTGAATTAAGTGAGAGACTTCTCATCCGCTGCAATGCTGTAGTGTCGAACCTACCGCATTGGCTCATGCGGTTGGAGCTTAGGCCCTTAGCACGTGACTTCCAAGGACGCGGGTTCGAATCCCGTATTGTATGTATATCTGTATACTTACCTTCATTTATCACCACACATCGTCTCCAATAGCATAATTATTGTTTTCTTGAATAAATTTAGAAAAATAAACAAATTTTCGTTACAAAATCTGCAGAACACTACACGTTTAATACACATAGTACTCATCCCATTTCGTGACATTTCGTTAGTAACCTCGCGTCCGAGGAAGGCATCGGACGCAACCGAAATATCATCCAGTGGGTGAGCGCGTTTTGTTTTAACATTGTATTGTTTTGTATTTTATTTTAAAATATCATTCTCCTTGTGGTTTTCATGAACTTTATCGCAGAGATGCTCAAGAGTTTTGTCACGTATGCCCCCATTCTGGTTACTAACTAGTTAATTAGGGTAGTTATGAAGAGAATGCACAATGGATGCTAGAAGAATCAATCTCTTGCATTTTGTATAAAAGAAAACTAGTTGAGATTTTGACTTGTGGTTGGATTCGGATACTAAACTGCTTCGGGATTTTGGGTCGGGTCGGGTAGGGTAGAGTAAAAAAGGACGTTATAAAATTGCATGTCAAATTGTATAATGAATACTACTTGTAAATGATCTCACATTGTAATATTATGGATTTGTTGTCTGGATTTTCATCGAATGGCATTCTGTACACATTAAATTATATAAAATTGTCTGGACCGGCACCTCCACCAAAATCGCATGTAAATCGTGGACCGGCACCTCCACCATCTCCCAATTTTTGTCTCTCTAACATCAAGTACCGTTTTTGACTAAAGTGTTGGCCCCAAAATACTTTCTTTTCACACCTCTAAAGAAAACCACCGGATATCTCTCAGTTAGGATTGATAAGGACGGTTATCGACCTCGTGATGTGACCTTCCGAATATGAGTTTCACGTGATACGGATAACCTACGTCTGTAGGTATGATATTCGACAAACACATTCTCTCAGTTCATTGTTAATACTTGGCCTCTTCGCGAACGCTTTTCACAGTCGCGTTGATGGATGAGCTTTTTTAATTGTCAAATTGACTATGCCTTTAAAGCACGATTTTTATGAGAAATATTTCTTCGATTGCTCCCAAAATAAAAAATCTAAGTTCCATGATTTTGATTTGTTATACCATAAAGTTTCATCAAGATCGGAGTACCCGTTGGCCGGGTCGCGGGCCATATGTCACGAAAACATCTTATTAAAAATCGGGAAAAAATCGCAAAAGTGCGATATTCACGAGAAATATTTCTTTGATTGTAAACGCCGGGACTTATTCTATGAAATTAAAGTCTTTGTTACTCTCATCCAAATAAAATGATAGATTCAGGCGTTTGGGAGCGGTACGCTCAGCGTCCCGAATATAGTGTTTCGTAGTTTTCGAGCTGCATGCATCCGTTTGCACCCTCAGATACATGATTAAACTAATGATTTGTTTCCATCATATGCACGTAAACATTAGAAATGTTAACGACTTCATACGCAACAATACTTATTGTAAGCTATGATGTAAAAAATACACATAGGGGGTACAGTGCAATTGTTTTCATTTTATAGATCGTGATTCCGCCATTTCAACAAACTTGATAAAAATGCAAATTTTTGTTCAATGTTTAATTACGTTTTGAAGTGCAACGGAACCATAAATCGTGTACTTAAATGTTCATCGGCGTAACGATTATGCACCTGAACTATCATATTAATCTAAGGAACATGAATGAATATAACAACGGTTCGAAAGGTACAAACGCATATTTCTCACGATTATTAGCGTTCACGCACAAATTGGATTGAGATTTCGAGCTTGGTCCTATCGTACACGACGCTGTTGCATGTTTAACAAACAACGTCATGAACTTCTTGATAGGTATATGATAATTCAATAGTAGGCTATGGCACATTTCAGAGAACGATGATGCCCTATATATGCTCTTGTCTGCCCGTCTTTCTATCTGATGTCGCGTCTCATGGTTTAAAACAGAACATGACTTCTTTCCAAACGAGATGCGAATTGTTATTGCTGGTATTGTCCTTCAACAAAGATGATGCGGAAGGTCTTAGGTGACACTGGGGTTAAGGGGGGTGGGAGGGGGGGGCTATTTTTACTCTAAAGAGGAATATTTTGATGTCTACATCACAACCAACAAAATATCTATAAACGTTGGACGATGTTTTTACTGTTTACCCTTCTTCGACCAACTGTTGATTATGTAGCTTTGGCTCGATATTATAGGTACTACCGTACCCGTGAGTGTTTGCAAATATGAAATTACAAGAGAATTTATAGAGAGCAATGCACACATATAATAAATAATTGGTCTGAAACAATACATTTTATATGAATAGAAGGACAAATACTAAATAATAAACTGTATCTCGTAAATATAGCACAATTATTAAACCATGATTACAAGGGATGTATGCGCATGAAATGCTAATTGCTGACATTGCTACAGACCTTGTTGTATAGCAGAATTTAATTTGCATATTAGTATAGTGTGTAATGAAATTCAAACTTAATAACGGTAGAGATAAATAATTATTAAAAATGTAAAACATCAAAACTGGCTGTTTGCATTATTATCCGCAACAGGCTGTGTAGAAAGATATATTGATATATTATAAATATTTATAAAAAGTATAACAATATCGATTCCGAACGGAGCACACTTAAGCGACTCGTATCATAATATAATATTATATTGTACACAGCATATATTTTATTAGAAAAGCCATCCAGCAAGAATAATTGAACGGTACAAGTATAGTGATGTACAGCCCTAACTCTTGAGGGCTGGATGGAATAATATTTTAATGCATGATATTTGTCTCAGAAACATCTACATGCGCTTTTTAATACCATAGTCGTTGTCAAATAATGCTCACCTAATATCATCTACTGTGTACTTCAATGACAAAACCAGTGGGGTTAGTTTTGACTACCGCATGAGGCATAGGTTTATTGTAATAGTCCTTCACTCTCATCTATCACCATTCATCGTCTCGTCTCAGATTGCAATAATGCATTTATAGAGACGTTAAATAAATAAATTCGCATTTAGAGTCTACCTACTCAGTCATAACTGATTTTCAGTGGGGGACTTTAAACCAATACGACTAGGCCAACCCTGTAGGCCCCGACGCAATCGACGAGTGTCAACGAGTGTCAATCAACAAGGCCGATTCAGAACAAGCAACAAGTATAGTAACAATAATAATCAATAAAGTAAAATAAACTCAATTGCAAAAGTTTATTTTGATTCTTATTTGAACGGTACTATTCAGTTTACAACTCCATGGTTTGATAGCACTCAATACACTTTTTACACTCACTCACTTCTTTTTTGACACTGAATACAATAACTGAGCTAATTATTTGTGTTTTTCACGAGGTCGACAATGTCTGAGCACATATTTCGCGAGAGTAACTACCAGCTAAATGTTTAGCGGATATCGCAACGGCCGTTTACCCGCTATGTGTCCACGGTCCACCATATCGATTACACTCCTGAATTAGCATTTTAAAAAGTTTCGGCCGTTTATAAATAACTGCTCGTTTAAAATCTGTTTACCTTCACTTCCGCCTAAGCTAAAGCTTCCGTGGATAAGGAAGTGGCTGCTAGTCCAGATTACCGTATGATGGGATAGATGCACACTTCACCTTCTCTCTCTCTCTCCCTTCTCTCTCTTCCTCTCCCTCTCTCTCCCTCTCTCGCCTATTTCCAGTCTCCCTGCTACTTAGCTGAATATTTTCCCCTCATGTTATCAAAAGTATAGTTGATTTGCAAATGTAACTAGTCATATCGCTGCTGAAATGACGTTTTATTTCCTTGTGCAAGGCATGTTTACGACCTGGAAGAACGTATAAAGGATCTACATTTTCAATGGACGAAATATATTGAATTAAACGATCATCTGACAAAAAGGTTTCATCCAACTCACAATAAAATAAGCACAATTGGTTAAAACTAGGAAACGCTAAAAGTCCCGCCGCGTTGATGGATGAGCTTTTTTAAGATTTTTAGTTTGCGTGGGATATCTTTACTTTTGCAAGTGCTTTTTTTTCTGCCGACGCATTGTAGGTGATTGTTGTCAAGTTTCTATTTTTCTTGTTAATTTGTTATTATTTTAACGTAAAATCTTACATTAAAAGCTATTTTCTATGGATTCCGGCTAACTTTTTCAACTTTCCTTTTCAAAAGGTACTACATCACCATAACCTTAATGTCCATGTGAAATATGAACGTTGTAGCCCCACCCGTTTGGTCAGAATCGGCCCAAATGTCACGAAAATATCGCACTAAAAATAAAAAAAAAAACGTAAAAGTACGATATTCATGAGAAATATTTCTTCGATTGTACCCAAAAACGTAGCAAGTCTAAGTTTAGAGATTTCGAAGGTCCCCTCCAATTTTCATCAAGATCGCCATGTGCCGTTTGCCCGGTAGAGAGCGAACAAACAGACAGAAAAACTAACAAAAAAACAAAACACCCGAGCTTTTTTTTTGGGGTAACGTAAGTGAAAAACAAACAAAAAAACATAAAGTCAAATTGAAGTCTTCACTTCGCTCGCTACGCTCATCCACCAAGACTCTTAGACCCTGAGACGTAAGTTAGCGTCTGAGGAAGAAAGCAGATTATCTCGAAAATTTACTGACTTTTTGCGAAGTGTTTTTTTTTAATGTATGACTGTGGTTATAATTTGTGTGGTTGAGATTTTTATATGGCAATAATTCTAACGACCATGCAATACAAACCGATAGAGGTAGGAGGAGGGGTTTTTACACGGTCCTCTCCAGCAATCCTGACTGACGATATTTCGTCCGAATTCCTCCATTGTATGTTGCTATTATTGATTCGATTATCACTGGATAATATCTCCAATGATCTCTCTAACAAAATAGTTTAATTCAAGTTTATTAGCATCAAATTATAACAGTTTCTAGGTATGTTTTTTAGAGAGCGATGCAAATTTGAATAAAAAGAAAATCGTGAATTTGTATAGCACGGTAAATTCATTTTTATTTTGAGGATATCCGACAGTGGGTTTTAAAGTTTGAAATGAATGCTAACAACTCTTACGGGTCAACGCACAATGTTTCAATTATTATAGTTTTAACTAGAACGTTGCAGACGGTAATACATTAGTTCTATGCCAAAATGTTGTGTTTACTGCTAGAATACACAACAGACACGAATTTAACTTTTGTTCACAATGGATGTCAAACAAAACTAAACGAAGTTAAATACGTAACTGAGAGCTAGCTTGTGTACGCTTCGCTAGATATCATGATGATGATTACGTTTCACGGGATTAATGAAAGGTTTGATTAAAAATTGCAGCTTCAATTGAATTTTCTAGTTTTGATTGAGTTGAGGGTGTCATAGAGAGAGGTATTTCACAAAAATATTTTATTTTGTAAATATTTTTCATTTTCAATACTGAGCATATTTTGCATATTGTAGAATCGAAATTTTTAAATTCCGAACTCTAAACCCATCCAAACTCTAAAAGAAGAGGGTTTGTTACCTAAACAGCGAACACATTTCCAGGGCCATGCCATTTAGAAGCCACCTGTGAGTGGGAAGAAGCGCGCTTTAGCTAGGCGGCAGCCATATTGGAGGTGGAAGACGTATTCAAGTTGCACTCAAGTTGCACTCAAGATGTACTCAAGTTGCACTCAAGTTGCACTCAAGTTGCACTCAAGTTGCACTCAAGATGTACTCAAGTTGTACTCCCAACGTCCTACCTACGTCAAGCTTCTAATGAGCACGGTCTAGCCAATAGTAGTAGGTACGATTATAAAAATGAACTATATATAACAGGTAGTACGTTAAAATATAATCATTGGACTTTTACTGTAAGTAACAAAATATTTATTTAAAGTGATATTTCGATTTCTTTACAGAAATCTTTATCAAACAAAATTAACAATTAAAAAACCACAACAGACAGATGTACAGTCTTCTGTTGTGGTTTTTTAATGTTAATTTTGTTTGATAAGATTTCTGTAAAGAAATCGAAATATCACATTTAATAATTTTTTGTTAACTAACAGTGAAAAAGTCCATGATTTGTAGGTCGATGTGTTAATCTGAGTTATTTGATTGCAAATCTTAAAAATGCTGCCATAGATTGTTTTCAAATCAGAACAAGTAAATTCCTTAAAAAAATTTCTAACTAAGGATATATATATATCGCGCAAAAACATAGGACTAAATCGTTAATGGAATACTTAATTTTGTTTCTTTTATTTATATTATTTATTTATTTGTGGCTACATTACAAATAAGATGTCTTTGTAGAATTTTGTAGTATTTTTGGATGAGCGAGCGGAAGCGAAGATTCCATTTCACTACACTGGAAAAAAAAATCCGGAATGTTTTTTTTTCTTTCTTTTTTTTGTTGTATTTTTGTGTGTTTTTTGACACGATTCCGGCTAAACCACTGCTCCGATTGCGATGAAATTTTCTGGAGACCTTTGAAATCTCTGAACTTAGACCTGCCACGTTTTTGAGCGCAATCAAATAATTATTTCTTATGAAAATCGCAATTTTACGATTTTTTTCTTTTTTTAAATTACGAATAATTAAAAAAAATAAGTTAATTTTTTATATATTTTAAATTAATTTAAAAAAAATCTTCAACAAAGTAATGATTTTTTCACAGAATAACAGAAAATTCGCATAACAAATGGCAGCTCAATGCACCAAATACGCTCATCCAACAACGCGGCGGGACTTAAGCGTTTTCCTAGTCTATATAATATATATTCACCGATTTAACAACTATACTTACTTATTTTACGTACTTCTCCACTCATGACTATGAACTCACTTTCCCTCGGCATTATATGGATCAATGCATCATTTTATTTTACCGTTCCAGCTGAATATGAACATTTGAGTTACAAAAAGTTACAAAAACCGAACAAAAACAACAGAATATGAACGAAATGTTCGCAATTTTCATAACTCGAACCACCACATCACTCGTTCTGGCACTAATTAATATATGACTTGCTTTTACCCATACATTTAGTGCTATAAAAGTAACATTCGCTTTTATTCCATTCTACACTGGCTATTTGTTGGGTTGTGAAACAGCATAAAAATAAAAGTGGTTCGTTTGCTGTTACCCTGTGATGTGTGTGATTAATGCATAGCTCTTGGTATTTTCCACGTACACATATTTTATTTTGGAGGTAATATGCTTTAGTGAGTTCATGCCAGTTTGACAAAAGCTATTGGCCAGGGCTCCAAAAATTTATTAAATGGCACATGCTTGGCTGGGCATGTTAGAGATAATTTTACATGCCCAGACAGAAAACTTACATGCCAATTTAAAAAAATAAAATAATAATAATTGGTTCATGTAGTATCAGAGAAAGTGAGATAACTTATTCATATTTATGCCTTTCACTTCTGTGTCAACACGATCATCATCAGAAAGTCTAGTTCATAATATGTTTGAATAATATTGATAATTACAATGATGTTATTTTAATTTTGGTAATTTAATATTTTGGGTGAATTTCGCGACTCCGGAGTACGTGCATTTGTATTAATCTAGGAATATGCGTTTGGAATTTGGACTGAGCCGATCCGTCCGGCTGTAGTCCGCGTGCAGCTTTATAAAACAGCTTTAGTTCGATCCGATTCCCATTTTCTATTACTTGCACATCTCTAGTATTCATAATGTGAGTAAAAGTGTTTTGTTAATTGGATGAGCGTAGCGAGCGAAGCGAGTGAAGCGAAGACTTCAATTTCACTGACCCCCCAAAAAATTAAGCTCGGGTGTTTTTTTTTTTTTTTTGTTTGTATTTTTGTCTGTTTGTTCGCTCTCTACCGGACAAACGGCAAATGCGATCTTGATGAAAATTTGACAGGACCTTCGAAATCTCTGAACTTAGACTTGCTACGTTTTTGGGTACAATCGAAGAAATATTTTTCATGAATATCGTACTTTTACGATTTTTTTCGATTTTTAGTGCGATATTTTCGTGACATTTGGGCCGATTTTGACCAAACGGGTGGGGCTACAACGTTCATATTTCACATGGACATAAAGGTATATGATTATGTATTGCTTTTTAAAAGAAAAAGTTGAAAAAGTTAGCCAAAATCTATAGAAATAAACCTTTTAATATAAGTTTTTTGATTTTTTGTGCGATATTTTCGTGCCATTTGGGCCAATTCTGACCAAACGGGTGGGGCTACAACGTTCATATTATACATGGACATTAAGGTTATGGTGATGTAGTACCTTTTGAAAGAAAAAGTTGAAAAAGTTAGCCAGAATCCATAGAAATAAAGCTTTTAATATAAGTTTTTTAAGGTAAATAATACCAATTGACAAGAAACAATAGAAACTTGACAACAATCACTTCAATGCGTAGGCAACAAAAACAAAGCACTTGCAAAAGTAAAGACATGCCACGCAAACTAAAAACTATAAAAAGCTCATCCTTCAACGCGGCGGGACTTTAGCGATTTCCTAATGTAAGCCATATCTTAGTGATATATCCCTTGAATGTTATCAACATTTTATTATGTTATTGTTATTTTCTTAATAATATTATATTGTTGTATTAATTAGGCGACACAATTTACACTGATTGTCTTTCTTGTATAACCTGTACTTGTATATCGTATTTTTGCATATGCCTGAATAAAATTGAAATTGAAATAGCGCTTACCATGATACGACCAGTCTGTTGATTTGCGTCGGGCCCGGCTTATCTACGGCGGAGTCAAAAGAGGGGTTAGAGGGGTGGGGGAGTAGAATTGATCCACGGGATTATAATTCCCTCCTAGAGCCTGCGGGAAGAACCGGGGAAGGACTGATGAATACTGATTGATACGGCGGCTGGCGAGGATGGCGAGGATGGCGGAGTATCGGCACGTGGAATACTTGGGGACGTGCATGTTTCAATAATTCTTTCCAGGTCTGTCTGTGAACTGAATCTGGGGAGGTTCATGAGATAGCGCTGATTGCAGAGGTCACGTGACGGGAAGCAATAACATTAACTAGACGACTAATTCAGGGTGAAAGAACAGCAGAGAGTTTCCATCAGATGAACAGAAAATACAAAAATAATTACATTATCAACATAATGTTACTTCTAAATTATGCGGTAATTTTTTCCCCCCAGATTAGGGAGCTTAGACAAAACTTTTTATGGAGTTGTTTATCTTATTTTATATCCCATTATTTCTACTACTTCTAAAATAAATCATAATCAAAATATATTTTTTTTAAATAAATATTAATAATAATAAATAGTTTCTATAAGCAATAATTTTTTGTCCGTCCGTCTCAATGACATAATATAAGCTAAGCGCTAGACACACAGTATAGCCGTGGGGAGCATAACAATTTGAACCTGTCTTGAGTAGGGAAAAACCCACCGCCGTCTAAATGTATCGTACCCTTAAATTTAACAGCCTTTGTGTTAACAAGCGGTGTAAAATCAAAACCGCAAGATGGCGATTTCTCGTTATTATTGAAGAAAAACAGTCTTTCTTCCTCAAATCTCTCAGTTACTCCGATTTCCGAACAAAGCAATTCAAGTTGGTGGACTATCATACTATTGTCTATCTGCATTAGGCTTTTAGTAATCAAAACTAGTTATTTGTGCGGAATATGTGTCTGAACAAGGTCGTGCATGTCTAGGGTTGCCTAGGAGAGGCCTAGGGCTTGTCAAACGTGTAATGTTAGCATTAATTAAATGTAGTTCTATAGCCTAATGGAACTAAAGGCTTACACTGTTGTATTATAAATAATTTTCTTTATCTGGGCCTAGACCCGGGACGGTTTCTGGTTTGTTTTATGAAAGTAATGACAATTTTTCTCGTTTCACACATCGAAGCAAAATTTAAAATGTCCGACATTTGTTTACGTATTTGTTTATCCCCGCGACGTTCAAATAATCCACTGCATCTTAGTTCATTCAACTAGATTAAGTATCTATTTTGCAGTGAAGTGATTTTTCCCTACTCGGGAGGCTTCAAATTGTTACGCTGGCGCTCGTTTGGAAGGATAGGAGACTGAGCGTCTAGCGCTTTGCTACGCAAAGCTTATGTACGTCATTGGTCCGTCAGTTCTTGTAAGACGTCTCGTGATAAAACCCGAACACGACGTCCGATTCACAAGCGGTGTTTTAGGTTGGCATTCTTGCCCTTCAACAATGATGTTTCATAATAGTTTTGGCGACCTTGGGGGTATATTGAGAGTGGCTAGCCGCCCAGAAAGATGGAAAGGTTTTGACCCGGCGCCTACACCATTTTGAATGTGATCTAATAGATTGAGAGACGAATTGTAATAAATTCTATTGAAACATTCTGAATACATTGAAGTACTCTTTCATGTTATAACAACGGCAATTAATTAATATATTCCTGTGAAAGGTATTGAGAATAAGGTCTAATTTTAAAGATATAATTCCTCAATTATTCTTATGCACACACATATGCTTAGGATGCGATATGTATTGCGAATGAACGTGTTTTTAAATTGTGCTCACTGCTCAGAAACTAACTTTGCGTTGTTATCTAGAATGATAATATATACTTCTTTGGATATATTGTGAATTTGAAGGCAAACATTAAACAAAATCTAAACTCATTATAATTTATGTATATTCGTGTTCAAGAGATGATTATGAACTGGTATCTACTTTCAAATGTGCGTACACTAAGTTTTTAATATTTTTGACAGGCCGCCTCTGCATTGTTTTGATTATCTAGATAGCGTTGGTATTTTATTCTTCAGCTGGTTGGTTAATTTAATCCTGACTTTCATTTGATCGGTCTTTTGAGAAATTTAACAAACTCAACTAGCTGCGCGATACCCTACTCTTTTTGATCTTACTACATTTCTTCTACCCAACCGAATTTTCCGTCGAAATGGACATGTCTGTTAATTTAAATTAATAACGAAAGCGAGTGCCTTTTATCCTTTAAGTCCTTTTTTCGTATAAAAGTCGATAAAGTGGAAGATAAAGGGATTTTATGAACATTAATTTTAATAAGCTAGCATTATTACTTGAACCTTGCGAATAGAGCTAGGGCTGTGAAGCTACAATAAATAAAGGGAATATTCCAAATTAAACGTTCCCTGTTTACTAGAATGAGTATTACCCACATTAGACAACAAAAGGTTTTAATTATTTACGACGTTAATTAAACATTTAATTAAATTTTATTATTAAATCTTTGAATTCTTATTAATTCAATTCCGAGGTTTGGAATAATTGAGGAATACCATCTAAAATAGCATGCAAAAATCTTGCATATTGTGCTATTTGAAACGATTAGTGGCGATATATGAGAATAGAGGCAATATATTGAAGGCATATGTGAATTAACGGACTATACCATTACGTCCTTTGGAGTATCAACTGTATTTTTGTCCATTTTATCACTCATTTCATATATTTATTTAGATTAATTAATGTTTATATTATATGCTGAATTTCTTGAACTAGAAGCAACCATCACTTTTCGAAGGTAAACTGTTAGATCCTATCTCACACCGATATACTTCAGCCTATTGGCATTCTATCATCAGAACCCCAAAGTTTATATTATTTTATAATGTTAAAAATGGGACAGGATCATTGCGGTGGATACGATAATGTTATGATATGATTAGGCCTGCTTTCCTGTATTATTTGGAAATTTTTGCTTTGTGTACTTATTTACAGTAAACAATAATGAAATTATTAATAAAATAAAATTGTGCCTAAGGCCTGTGCACCAACGAGTTCTCATTAGAAGAATTTAACAATTTAAATAATACGTTCGGTTCCATTGCTCAAATCTCGTTGTTGGTGGAGGTGCCGGGTATTATTTATATGTGGAGTTTTTAATTAAGCACAAATGTGTTTACAAAATATTGTTAATAAAAAAATAGAAAGGAAGAAGGTATCATATTACCCCATAATTTTATTAATTGCAACGGGAATCAATGTGTTGGTTAATTTCGATAATTTGAATCATCTTTTCATAAAAGTGTCAAATTGTTTATATTTTTAAATGATGATGGAAACGTCTATCGATTTGTCAACTTGAAATAACTTACTTTGTCCAAACTTCTCCAAATCTTTCTCGTTCACTAAACCACATTGTGTTAATTCGTCCTCGGGTTTCCACATAGACCACACTCTATAACATGCGAAGCTCCTTGTTAAAGACGAAATACTGTTCCAAGGCGCGAACTTTCGTACACCCCCTCTTCAATGGCGCGCGTCCCCTTGAAATGCACCAGCCTGGATGATTTCATTGACACGAGGGACGTGTGACGTCATGACGCGAAGTATCCCTGTCGTCGTTGACGGATTCCCCGACAAAATGTGATGTATACACGTTGCGTGATAAGAGACGAGACTTAGAAAGCGATTTGTTCCTGATTACCTTTAGATGAGGCTAGTTAGGCGCTTGCGTGTGTAACTAGAAATACTGCTAGAATGATTAGGGTAAATGCATAGATCTGATTTCTTTAATGCCAAGGAAGGGACCTTTATGATTATGAGATATCACTTGTTCTCTATTTCAAACGGTAAATACATAATTTGGTTAGTCATTTCTCCAATGAATGCCTTTGTTAAACGAAAATTTACCATTGCGTGATTGTACATCTTGCATCTTTGATAAATAAAGTATATTTGTACATTTTGTAAATGTTAGAATAGTTTCGGATGGTAATTTGTGTACTGTCTTGTATTTCACTAGGCAGTTTTTGTAGAATGTTTGAATTTTAATAGTTCTATTTAGTAAATTAATAAAAATTTATAAAAATATTGATAATAATAATTATTATTTTAAGTCACTGTGTCAAGCTCGTAAAATCAAGAAACAAACCATTAAATGAAGACTCAAGTTTCTCACGTAGACGGTTAAACCCATTGCCGACGTCTTGGGCCACGGTCCTTCAGTACTTTACGTGCACTGTTATTTATTTTTAACACACATGTTTGTATTATCTTCTTGGGGAAAGTATCGACACGAGCCAATTATTCAAACTGAATCTAAGTAAACAATTATTATTATTGTAAATAAATAAATGAATACATAATTAATTCAAACTTACGCCTATAGGCCAAAAGTAATATCAAATGTTATTCCTGAAATTAACAAATTAAGAATACATGTTGTTTACTAATAAATTATACAAATAGGATAAAACAAACAAATTTAAACAACAAAAGTAATAACAAAAGTGAATTACGAACTGGAACAAAAATAGCAAAGATAATCTGAATTTAAAAACGGAATGACGTATTATAGTCCATCATAATGAGATTAAATACGATGTTAAACACTAAAAAAATATCGAAGAAATAATTAGATCATATAATTTATAACTTAATAAAATTACCAATGATAGAATTTAAATTAGAGCTGGGCAAATATATCGATAATTTGATACGATTACGATATCTTTATGTTGAAATTATTTCGATATCGAAATAATAAAAAAAAAACGTCAGAAAGAAATTGAGGAAAGGAATTTTTGTGTCTAAAAATGTGTAAGCTCTTCATAAGGAAAATGTTTTAATTTCTTCAAATTTAGGTTGGCGTGCTCAATGGTGTAGATGCCAGTAGCTTATATTGAATTCGTCTCAACTTTTACAATCGGTGGAGTTGCCGGGTCATTAAACTCGTGCGAGGGAGAGAACGAAAAACTCGATATGTTCATTTGGCGATAACTATCAACTCTTATAGCCATACATTATTATAGTAGGTACGCTATACTTTTCGATACATTTTTTGAGGATATTCTTTTTTTGTTGTAAAATTAATAAAATGATATAACGATGTCAATATCGAAATTTTTGTCTGAAATCGATAATTTTATTATATATCATAGCCCAGCCATATATTATGTACTTACTAAATCATCCAACAATGGAATGCAAATCTACCCATCGACTATGAACCGTTTCTATTTGCGTAATGTTACGCCCTCAAATACCTTACTACATTGGTTCATAGAGTAACGTTTGTGAATGGAGAGTGTTTGTCTATATCTACCTCAGCAAACAATGTTTTGTTATTTTACCTTGAAAAATGTAAGCACGGATCTCCTGAAAGAAACCTACCGACATTTTGAGTTATGCATGAACGCGAGCCCTGCTTCTTTATGCCCGTGTGTTCGCTGGTTGGTTGGCTGGTCCGCCCGAGGCGAGCGCGAGCTTCGCGGTGTCATCCGCCAGGGTCGCGACGTTCGTTATCTGCGCTTGTATTTCATCTTGAATATACAACCGAGGATGCAGATAGCAAAGTAAAATATGGGAAATGTCAGACGATCACAGCAACGGAAAGTTCTACGAACAACACAAGGGGGGGGGGGGGGGAAAGAAATTTAAATGTACTGGTGTGTTTTTGAATGTGAGTTGTTGGGGTCTGGTTGTGTAGGATGAATGAAGGTTGATTGGAGATAAGTTAGTTAAAATGGAGTAACTGACAGACACAGAAAGAGAACTGAACGGATATCAAATTTGAAATTTGTAAAGTTATGTTTGATTTCTAAACCAGGTATTACTACTTTCCATTCGGAATTTGAGAAGCCTGTGAATGGCTGTATGTTCATCATACCAATCGTAACGTTCACTTTTTGATGAGTAACGTAAATATAATTTAGATTGATTTATTTGGTAATTTTGTAGGCGGAACGTAATGGTTTCATTTTTAGTCATATGTTTAATTGGTAAACCAATTAAGTTTTTGTGACGTCAAAAATGCTAATTTTACTTAAAATAACGTTTTATTAGGTTTATGAGCATAAAAGGAATTGATTAATTAAATCGTATTAGTTTCAAATTAACGTTAAACCTTCAACATGTTGCAATTTATAGTAAAGGTGCACTTACTTATCTCCCCTCATTAACAATAACAAAAACAAAAATTCAAAATTATTAAGAGTACAAACTGCAAATTTGTTTAGACTGAAAAATATTGCTTATCATTAAAATTAGTATGATTTTTTTACACACCTTTAGCTGGATGGATCTTTTATACTAAGAGTTACTCGGTTCTGTAGGTTTACAATAAAACCAATTTGTACAATATTAATAAAACCAATTTGTACTAATTAAATGTCTTGGCTGTTGACTCACTGCTTGAGTTTTCCAAAACATAGTATTAATAGATAAAACTTGTAAACACGTTCCAAAATTAGCATTATCAATCTGATAAATATAAAATATTGTTTACAAAAACAAAAGTGATACGGGAGTAAGGTTTAGTCAACAAATATTAGTGAATCAAATCTATATTTCTTTTAAAGATAACCTTAAAAACGGAATGCCAAATGATCTTCTTCACTCAAATTTTGGTTTGATATTGGTTGCATACTCTGCTTTTTTTTTCTCTAGTTTCTGATGACGCGTTTGACGAAAAAGTTACACAGCGGAAATGTATGTTTTGAATGAAATGAATTATGAACTATTTCAATCTTTACCCTACCGTAACGAATGTCTGGACAAAACACAAAAAATGGCCCACGATCAATCTATCTATAAGCTGCTTTGAATCCACTGACTCCAGCATTTGAATACATGGTAGATAAAAGCGTAAAAACGGCCATTATTTATAAACCCCCTTGAGTGTGCTTTCCATTATTAACTTCTAGCCTTCGGTTGAAAAGGTTTTAAAGTAAATAATTGATACCCGCATACCGTTTACGCCACGACATTGGCAATGACGCATGTTTTTCGTTTATCGTGAGTGTTTAGATAAGTTGGTAGGTAGAATAATTCCATGTTTTGCTACATATAGGCTCATTGTGTGGGCATTCAGCGGTAGTTCCCATTTGGGAGCATTCATAAATATATACTAGCGTTCTCGCAAACATTCGCTAGCTCCAACAGTGCACTGTAATTGCTTATGTAAGCGATTTGTATTGAAATTGCCTGAGAGTGAAGTGACTTTTAATAAATCAGTGAATGTTACGACGATTTACATTTTTTGAACCACAAGCGTGAAATAAAAGTTAATTTTCGCTGAACGTAATTCAGATTGCTAGTTAGTTCGTTTGCTAGAAAATATTTGCATTTTTTATATGATATTCATTTTTTGCACTCGCAATTTAAAAATGGAATATTTTTTGCCACCACTAAAAATTTGTTAGCAATTACTAGGAAAAAGCTTAAGTCCCGCCGCGTTGATAAATGAGCTTTTTTTGAAAGTTTTAGTTTGCGTAGGACCACTTTTCCTTTGCAAGTGTTTTTTGAATGCATTGTAGGTGTTTGGGTTGTGAAGTTTCTATTGTTTTTTTATTTTTTATTATAAACCTAAAAAAAACTCATATTAAACCATTATTCTATGGATTCTGGCTAACTTTTTCAACTTTTTCTTTCAGAAAGCAATCCCATCACCATAACTTTAATGTCCATGTAAAATATGAACGTTGTTAGCCCATTTTGTTTTGGTCAGAATCGTCCCAAATGTCACAAAAATATCGCACTTAAAATCGAAAAAACGAAAAAATAAAAAAAAAACGTAAAAGTATTATATTCTTTAAAAAATATTTTTTAGATTGCCTCCAAAATCATATCATATCTAAATTTAGTGATTTCAAACGATTTTATAAAGGTAATCAAGATCGGAGTAGCCTTTTTGCCCGGTCGCGAGCCAAATATCACGGAAATATCGCATTAAAAATCGAAAAAAATCGTAAAGTACGATATTCATGAGAAATATTTCTTCGATTGTACCCAAAAATGTACAAGTATAAGTTCGAGATTTTGAAGGTCCCCCAAAATTTTCATCGAGATCGCATTGCAAAAAAAACGAGCTTTTTTTTTTTGGGGTCAGTGACATTGAGTTTTCGCTTCGCTCATCCAATAAATTTGTTCTCACTGTTCTAAAGCATTCTTTATACTTATTTTGCATCATCTTTACAACAATGTTCATAAAAAATTAAATTTTCCCCCGTTTTTGTCACATTTGTAATAATAATCCAACCAATTACAAAAAATTTGTAAAAAAAAAAAAAAAACGGCAGCCAAGCTCTCCTTCAAAAGGTCTTCGGCTGTGAATGCTGTGAGAATAGAAGTTGAAACCAAGCTTTTATTCTTTCTCCCTAGTTCGCTTTTAAAATAAGTAGATCATTTCGCCTGTTGACGAGCGCCAAGCCAACGTTTTTGTGGTAAAAAAGTAAAATTTTTAAACTCGAAATCATAAAAAATGACTTGGCCATTAAAATTGGGGTTTATGGCCAAGAAATTATTATTATTACTTGGCGCTCGTCAACAGGCGAAATGATCTTACTTATTTTAAAAGCGAAACTAGGGAAAAGAATAAAAAACTTGGCTCAACTTTTTATATCTCACAGGATTCACAGCCGAAAACTTTTAAGGAGAGCTTGGCTGCCGTTTTTTTTACAAATTTTTGTATTTGGTTGGATGTTACATTTTTTTTGTTGTTCGTTCGCTATAAAGGTGTGAATGATTAAATTTGTTGAGTTCAAAGTTGTTTTTTTTACTTTTGGGCCCAGGGTCCCCCCAAAGATACCCCTTAAATAAATAAATAAATACTTTTTTATTTACAACTACCCACTCAGTTATATAAACTGTTTTCAGTGGGGGACTTTAAACCAAAGCGACCAAGCCAATTCTGTAGGCCCAGACGCAATCGACGAGTGAACGATAACCAACCAAAGATAGATAATTTTTAATAGGAAACATATCAATCAGTGGTATGGACAGTGCGAACACCCGCTGATCAACGCAAGAATCAACAAGGCCGATTCAGAACAACTCTGAAATTTATTATGTGCTTCGTTGCAGGACGGCTCCAAAATCAACGTTTTCAAACTCCTAAGACAAGGACTGATTTGGGCTTAAGTCCAAATCAGAAGTTAAAAAAAAATTCTGCCTATAGCGGGAATTGAACCCTGGCCCCTTTTGCATTGGAAGCAGATACGCTAACAACAAGACCAACGCACTAGCATAAGCACTAGATATTTATAATGGTTAAGAGCATGTTAATTTCAAGCTTTTTATCCCAAAATTTCTACGCTTGAGTAATTACGCGTTTTTGATTTGCTAGGACGGCTCCAAAGTCCACCGTTTACAAACTCCTAAGACAAGAACTGATAGACTTAAGTCCAAATCGAAGTTAAAAAACCCTTTTCACTTTACGGAATCGGACCCCGGCCCTTCTGCATTGGAAGCAGATACGCTAACAACAAAACCAACGCACTCGCATAAGCACTTGATTTTATAAGGGTTAAGAGCATGTTTAATTTCAAGCTTGTACAAATTACTACCCTGAGTAATTACGCTTTTTTGATTTTGATTTTATTTTGATTTTGTTTTTCCCCCGGTCCCATTGCCCGGGGTTTTTGTTATTGAGGTACATCTAGTGGGGCCCCAAAGTTTAAAATTTCTAAGATAACCGTTTTCCCTCGGTAAGCGTTTTATTCAAGAGTAGGGAAATTACCTACTTTTGTAATTTTGGTTTTTTTCCGTACCCTTTAAAAACCAAATTTTGCTTTCCATATTAAAAAGTGATAAAGAATGAGAGATATAAAAATGTTTTCCACGTTTGAAACTCTCTTTTTAGCTTTTTCCCCTTTGAATGATTCATTTCAAAATTTTCGATATGTTTTTTGTCATTTTTTGGGCCCATGGTCACCCCAAAATTTTACCCCTTGTGTTTTGGACCAAGATATTTATAATGGTTTTAATAACTTTTTTAAAATTTTAAGTTTTTAAAATTCCACCTTGGAATTACCCGGTTTTGATTACATCCAAATTTTTTATTTTTCCGGTCCCTGTTACCCGATTTTGGTTTTGAAAAAAGGCACTGCGTCTGAAAAAACCCTAAGTGTGGTCCAAGTTTTATATTCTAAGATTTACCGTTTTCCTGTATCTAAAAAAATCTCCGCGGAGAACTCCTAGCCACCCCCCCCACCCAACACCAGCCAGCCCTTTAAGGAATTTGACGATGTTGAGAGTCTTTTTTAACACAGAACGAGTTTGCGGATCGGGTTGATTTTTTTTTTGGTATGTCATGGACCACATACCAGGTCATATACCGAGTTTCAAGATTGTAACTCTTTCGGGGCGGCGTGTGCAGATAGCTGAAAACCCCCCAACTCTTGTAGGTGTATATAGGGCCGGAGTTCGGTGTCGCCTAAGCATCGCATCGCTTGTCTGCCGGGCGACGACCGTCGCCCTAGATACAATACAATATACAATTTTTGTATTCATCTAACATGTGTTTTGTACTCATAAGAACGCACGCTTGACCCCTGTGGTCATCGAATGTTATTGATACAGCTGTCAATACAAATTTTTTCCAATAAATTCATAACGTAGAAACTAGTTATTATACAATTCAGCCTGAACGTTGAAGTGAAGTTTTATTGTACACCTATCGCTTCAAGGAGAGAGTTGCAGACATTACGATAAATTATTTTTGAGGATTCGAGACGGTAGGTGTTAATTGTGAACGAAAGAAGAGCTAATTATGCTGAGTTCGAATGTATAACTCACGTTGCTTAGATTTGTATTGCTCCAAACTGGCGCCACAACCGTAGGTCTGTTCTTTTGTCCATCAAATTTTACACCTTTTGCACCTTTGAAGAAATAAGCGTTCTTTTGTCCAGTGTAATTACAGTATTTCTTCCTAAGACGTGTTCTTTTGTCCAGGGGGTAATTTCAACTTTTACACTTTTTGCACCTGCCTCTTGAGGAGGTGTAAAAGGTGAGCTATGGAAATTCGCGCCAATTTGAAAAGTAACCCCGTTATAAAGTGTGATTGTTTTATAAATAGAAGCTAAAACTGGTAATAATAAAATAATATAGAATAGAATTGTAGAAAATGCACAAAACTGTGTTATTGAGTGAGATATCTTCTGAAAAAGTTTGAATTGAATGACCGTTGGCAACATAACCTCGAAATTTGCTGTCAAATTACAACAAAATCGTTCTTTTGTCCACCCGTGAAATATTACACCTTTTAACCCCATTTCTAATTCTGCATTTTACACCTAGGTGTAATTACCACAATTTGAGGTGGACAAAAGAACAAACCTCGTATGAGTCATTAAAGGAGCTTTAAATGCATTAATTAACACGTCATTTTTGTATTATTTATATTTGTAATTTAAGGAATTTCGCTGCCCGAAAGATTGTTTATTAATTTAATTAATTGGGAAATTCTCCCTTTGTTTTACTTGATTTCCATCAAATATTATTTTTATATGTAATATTACAATAGTTAGGTTTCACTTTTCATTCTTCTGGCTGCTTGTCTTTGTTTTATAATATGTAGGCCCACATGTACTGGACATTTTCAAAGTAAAAGAAGTAGTAATAAATAATCATAATTATAAGAAATATTCACGAAGTGTTCTGTGAATCCAAATTTATTACTTAAGAGAATCGCTAATATTTATATTGACTTCATCACTTCAAACAACTCTTAACAGCAACAGCAATATTACTCTCGAACTACTAACATTAGCCCAGGCTGCATCTACATAATTATACGTAATGTGATTAACAAAGTTGTGGGGCTTCGTTTGGGAGCCAGAGCCACACAGGCAAGTAGAACTTAGTCGAACCAGCAGAACGCAAAGGAATCAAAAGATCAGTAGGGGCTAAGAAGTAGCTGAAGGGTCTTTTAATCGCATTGAACTGAGGGATTAGAGGGGTTAAGCTGTATTTTGACACCTTCGGCGTTTTCTTCAATACAACACGATAAAATGTAATTCAATATATTTTTGAAAGCACAACTTCGTAGTTTTTTCTTTCACGGATAAGAATAAATTCTGTTACAATTATTCTATCAAAGAAATAGTTATCAATAACTGTTCAAAATGGGGTAAAATTAAAATCGAAGTTTAAATTAATAGTCATGAAATTTATTCAGTTTTCGTTGGTATTTGAAACCAATTGGGGCTTGTCAAAAACATAATAAAAGCGCTTACTTTCTGTTTGTATCATTTAGTAAATGTGTTTAATTGTTTAACAAAATTGATCTAAATTGCAAAAAAATAAGTTGCTTTGTTTGAAGAAAATCTGTCTAAACTGTTTTTTTTTGTTTGACCTGAAAATTGAGTATTTTAACCCGATCTTTTGCTTCTTAAATACTCTTTTTTGGATGAGCGTAGCGAGCGAAGCGAAGATTCCATTTCACTACACTGGAGAAAAAAATCCGGAATGTTTTTTTTTTTTTTTCTTTCCTTCCTTCTTTCTTTTTTTTTTCTGTATTTTTGTGTGTTTGTCAGCACGATTCCGGCTAAACCGATACTCCGTTTGCGATGAAATTTTATGGAGGCCTTCGAAATCTCTGAACTTAGAACTGCCACGTTTTTGAGCGCAATCAAAAAATTATTTCTCATGAAAATCGCAATTTTACGATTTTTTTCGATTTTTTGAAAATTTATTTTCCTTGTAACACCTACATGCTTAATCCGATTTTCATGATTTTTTCACAGAACCTTAATTTTATGAATTAAAATATCCGTGTGAAATTTGAGCGCAATCAAAAAATTATTTTTCATGAAAATATAAATTTTGTGGGTTTTTTCTTTTTTTAAACAATTCTTTTACTTATAACACCTACATGCTTTATTTTATTGTAATACTTTTTTCACAGAACCTTAATTTTATAAATTTATATATTCGTGTGAAAAAAATTTTTTTTTTAATTTTTTAAAAATATTAATTAAAAAAATTAAAAATTAAAGTTTATTTTTTATCTTATTTAATTTAATTTAAAAAAAATCTTCAACATAGTACTAATTTTTTCACAGAACAATAGAAAATCCGCATAACACATGGCAGCTCAATGCAATAAATTACGCTCATCCAACAACGCGGCGGGACTTAAGCGTTTTCCTAGTTATTCATCATAATAATTCTATTAAGTAAATATTAGACGATATCTGAGACATTGTACCGCAGTCATAAGGGTGTAGTATCACATACCTAACGCAACATTTAAAAAAGTATTATAATTATAAGTACAATCTTAAACTCATGTCCAGAAATGTCGTGTTAAAAAAACCTGTTATGTGCCGATGTTGTCGGGCTCAGCGTTTCTTCCTCTTCATCCTGCATCTGCTTCTCTACCAGTCTACCCCACTCCCCCCTGTCCCCCCACAGCTTCACTTCCATCACCTGGTTCAACGATTCACCTCGCTCTTCAACGCCTCTTAGATCAATCGTCCCCCGTTTTCCATTGGTCTTTCTATTTTTCTTTTACCCTCTTCCGCCTGTTCAAAATCTATTCCGGGTTTCCATCTATTCTCATTTCTTCATGTGCATAAACGTTAATTAATTTTTAATCCGTCCTCATTTCCAAACTAATGTATCAGGTTGGGGGGAGCGTTAGCTCCATTTACTCAGGCTATTTTGTCTTTCTTAGCTGCCGGTTAGCCAGACCTGACACAACTTCTTCAGCCTCCTCTTCATCTGACAACTATTCTATTTCCTGCTGTTTTTTTTACCAAATCTCTCCATTTCTTCCAATCTTCCCATCACTTCCCAATTTTACCTCCACACAAGACACGTCTCTCTCTCTTTTATGCTTAAATTAATTATTAATTTATTATTAAAAAATATTAATTTTGAGTCGAAAATTTCGATTTCAAAATAAAAGAATAAACCAACCACCTGTTTGAAAAACTGTAGATTCCGAGTTTGAAATTTACTCCATGCAAACTAGGCTATTATTTTAAAAGTTTGAATTCCTTAGCCTTTAATTACCAAAGTTTCAGAGCGACATGTAAATATAATTTGTTCCGTACGTTATGTAGGTTGTAAGTCTCGCTCATACTGCTCATCTCAAGTGAATAGACTCTTACTCGTTCCTATAATGACTGTCGCATTTTCATCGGGAAACTCATCTTTAATCCATTGAAATGTCTAGACTGTAGACTGCGTTATATTAAATTGTTTTATTATCGGCAAAATTCACCAAGATGGAGCGTCTAATCGCAACGAGACATCATTCTCGACCACTGCCTCCTAGATGTTGCTCGTGACTCCTCGTGAACGTCTAGGAGGCAGTGTTCTAGACATTCGTCCAATGACGTACACAAAGGTGCGTTTACTCTTCGGCGTTGCTCGCGAAGCGAAGGCGCGTTGACCAATCAGCGTGCGTTTTCAATCGAACGCGCGAAGGCGCGAGGCCTCGCAAGAAATATAAACTAAGTTCATATTTTTTGCCTTTGCGACAAGGAAATAAAATTGTTCCGCCCATGCGCCGACTCCACATTTTATTTATATACCTGACAATAATATTCGTGATGACGATTAGCCATGTTTTTCTTTAAAAAAGGCGTCCTGAAATTAATCTGTGAATATAACAAGTGTTGCTGACTCGCGGCGAACTTGCCTTTGCCTTTGCCAACTTTTCCCCTTCGCTTCGCGAGCAACGCCGAACAGTAAACGCACCTAAAGATTTGCGTAGCAATAGCGTATATTATGTCATTGCATTCGTCGAGATGTTTCAAAGATGGCGTTCTGCCTTAGAAAATATTAAGAGTCTGCGGAAGTGTATTCTGCGATGTTAACTGGTATCGTAATATCTACTCTTGTAGACCAAGGATATTACGATTTTTTTCTATCAAACTTTGGGTCAATGCTAAATGCGTCCCTGGATTACTTTTTATTTACAACTCACACCACATTCCCACAAACGCAACATAATTTAATGTAGATTTTTAGGATGGGTCACTGAACCGATTTCAAAACAAAAAGTGTATTTTAAAATCGATTAAATAACAAAGCGCGTATCGGTTTTAAATCAAATCTTTTCCAACAGGTAAAAAAAGTTACTTTTTCGACAAATTAAAATACCTTTTGTGGGATGTGGAACGAGTTAATTAACAAGTTATATCGGGCCCCAACGTTTCGTACATATCCTTGGTCTACAAGAGAAGATATTACGAAACCCGTTACATTGCGAGAATTCACTTCAGCAACTCTTAAATGTCGAATAAGAACTATGGTGCGCGTACGAAGGACTCGGGAAAAACAACGCATGTAGTTAGAGAAAGAGTTGAAAACCAATAGCCGATTATCGGCTTTGCGTCTTCGTTCGTCGCTAGCCCAAGAAAATTCTGCTTGAGTTTATTCAACGATTTCGCTGTTGTGGATGCGATCAATATGTATGTATATGACGAGAAAGCTTGAATTAAATTTCGAAGGAAGAGTCTACACTTTTAGATGCGATGAAGAGTTAGAACGCAAAGGCTTTTTAAAAAAGATATTAAATTACATGTAGGCGCCTTAGACAATTTGCATTATTATTATTTAGTCTTTATTCACAACAGAAAATACATTTCCACCAATGCAAATATAATAATACAGAGATTAACACAATAATACAAAACAGAGTAAATTACAAAGCACATTGTTTAAAATATACATGCCTAAATTCGTTTTTGCAAGTGTGTGTGCGAGTGTTTGGTTACGCGCCCATACCGTTTCGTTTTGAATAGTTTTGAATGTTGATAGGTTAAGGATTTTTTTTCTAAATTAAACAGTTCAGTTTTCTTGATTTGTTATATTTATTTCTCGATTTGGATAGTTGGGAAACACTCCCGTAGGTGGAATTGTTAATATTTAATACAATTCAGAATTTAGTTGAAACATGCATATAGGCCTATGCAAGTGTCGATTCATGGATTTGTTTTGTGAAATATGTTAGTGCTTCTTGTTGCCCGTTGAGGAACGTGGTATAAGCTTTTCTCCAGGCGCATCTTATTGATATCAAACAGTTCATGATTGTCATTAATGTTGCTAACATATACTTTAAAAATATGTCCAAAAGTAATTGTTGGTCAACAATCACAAGAAAAAACATTCGGACTAAATCCAAAGTGAAAAATAATTTTTTGGTTTTAACTGTTGATCTAACATGATTTCTCTCCCGGTAAAAAAATGGAATTGATGAATATATGTGTACTTTTGTGTTGGTCAACCAGTTTGGAAAAGAAGATTTAAAAAAAAACGCGTTCAAAACGCCTTTTCTAATTTATTTAACAAATATTATTGAATGACTGTGTTTCGTTCTTTTGTTTTAAAATTATTATTCGAAATATCAATAGATTGATCAACGATATATTTCATGGCTCAAACGGTATAGGTACATCTTACTAGAGCCATATGGCAGGAATTTAGCCAAAATTAACGGATATTCATAATTATCTTTAATTCCTATCCATCATCTATTTAAGTCCATTTCAGTATGCTAAATAACAGTGCGAGAAGAAAAACGGGAAAACAAAACCCAGAAATAACCAATGTACATAGCTAATTAAGCCTAGTTTGTTGGTGACAATGCTTCTATCAAGCCCATTCATGACAGTCGTCATGGAAACGCGATATCCACCGACTGCCACAAAGCCTACGTCATCGTTTTGTTGACAGACTAACCTAATTAGTACAATGCTGATCATCAATATCCCGTAGCATTTGACAGTTCTGTTGACACATTGTTGCTTGAGGAGATCACTGATGTGCCCATTAATAGCAAGGGGAAGTAAACACACTCCACAATTGAACAATTCGATAATTATTAATATTTTGGGGTTTAAGCGCGCGCCAACTGTTAAGGCTATTGTACCGCCTCTGGCCGATAATTTGAAAGTCGAAGAAACATGTCTGAAAAGTTTGCTGAATGAAAGAAGGCCTTTAAAATAACAGAAAAAAAAATTGTGAATTTTTTTGGGCGGGACATAACCTCACTTTTGGAAATTACATTTAGATTTTTGACCAAAAATTCAGCAAACTTTTCAGCTCGCTTTTCAGACATGTTTCTTCGACTTTCAAACCATCGGCCAGAGGCGGTACAATAGCCTTAAGCCATTATGTGTCGCTCTAGCGTAGAACCATGCTGGTCAGAACCAGCCACGGGAAGGGGAGGAAAGGGGGTGTTTTCACGTCGTGGTCGTCATCGTCGTTATCGTTTGTGTTGTCATTGTCGTCATCGTCGTCGGGGAGGTCGTCGAGATAAGGGGAAGACGTCCCCGACGAGATTCAGATTCAGTTTATTTCGATATATCAGGTATACTTACATCAGGTAAATTATATCACGCCATACAAATTCAACTTATTAACATACGCACAGAATAACCGATGGGCCTACAAAATCGTAGGCCAAGGATCTTTCGTAATATATGCATATATATAAATACAAAGATAAACACATACAAAAGATGAACAGAGGCCTAAGTAGTCTTTGATACAAGCGTAAACGACTTTTGTTTTGATGTTTTGAACTTTACTGGTATCGGCTAATTAAATTCGAGTGTATTACAGTATTAAGAGTATAAACATTCCATCTATACAACCTGGTGAAGTATTAAAAGTGTTTTCAGTCGTGATTCAAATCATTGTAACACTATAACAACGTTACACAAACCGAACTAAATAGTTTATGTATTAATTTTGACCTGAATTGTTTAGGGAATTGCTTCCATTTTACAATTATCGTAATTAAAATTTTATTGAGTTCTATGAAAACTTTTGCCGATGACAGGGTACACCTTCAAACTATATTAAAACATGCAATGTGTGTTTACAATAAAAGTACAAAACAGTTGTTCATTTATCGACCAATGAATTGATTTAAAAAATATTGTTGTTGAAATTAACAAAACATACATGAAACAATGTAACCATAATAACAAAATGAAAGCGTAGCTGGTTCATGAATTTGTAAGAAGTTAAATTTGATGATAATAAAGGATATTACCCATTATAAAAAACGAAATTTGAAGGAGGTTAATAAATAATTTCTTATTATAAATACTTGCATTTGCAAAGGCGATGAAATCATTATTCGTTAGAATCACCAAACACGTCGACTTTTGAACCGCAATTAAATCCTAAGTTTTGAACTCGTCTCTCGCACTTGTTCGATCCTCCTAGTTGAACGCAGTGAACTGGATGTAGACTGGGGGTAATTTGTGGCTTCGGCGTCTAACTTCTCCGCGTCATAAATCATCATTAGTCACAAGGATTAGTCAAATCCGAGGGATGCATTAAATTACTCTCATCATTTACATGTCGTGTCACAAATTCATTTAACTTAATTTCTAACGAAACTTTTAACATTGATTTACAGGTTTCAGTTAGAAACTTTACAGTGTAACAAAGGGGCCATTAATCAAAGTTTTAAACAAAACCGTATTTTAATGGCTTTTGTCGTTTCACCTCCATCGAATTTATATTATAATTTTACAATGTTATATTGCTATCGTCCATATTGATGTGGATTTCGTCTTATAAACTGTGTGGAATTTTAATTACATTCTCATACAGATGTAACACATTCAACACGGATTTAACACATTCAACACGGATTTAACACAATTCACAGACATTAGAAGAATATATGACATATTACTTAAAGCAGTTTAGTTGATGAACACTTTATATCTTAATATGAACAACGTATTCATCACGAACTCTTATATCCATTACCCAATACACTTTATTAATTTTCCCGTGCGCCATACACAGTAGAAGTGCTTAAATTTGTTTGTATATGTTTTAGGGTTAAGATGTTTATTTTAAATATTGAATAATCAATGGCTTAAATTTCTGTATAGCAAGACTGGCTGAATTAATAAATAGACAAACTATTCGAAAAAAAATGTTCTGAACTTACATGTTCGCGCCAGTTAGGTTTACGTAGTCTAGATTTCCCTCCTCCCCCCCCCCCCTCCGCCCTTATCATCGCAATGATTAGGTCTACGCTAGCTACGTACACTGGTCGTTGTCTGTCGCTGTAGAGCGTTGGCAGCACACAGCCAAACCTGCAGCTGCTGCCTGTTCAGTGTTCAAGGCAGACCATTTTCGTGAGTATTTCACACTACTGTGGCATTGAGTGCAATATTTGTACGTGGTTCTATTATGCACTTTTCTTTTCTACAATTTAAGTGTTCATAACGTGCGAACTAGCATCATTTCACCACTCGTTTTACCAATCTATCTCTGATCTCACCCCAAAGCTAGTATACCAATATCATCTACCTCCTCTTCGTCACCTTTATCGTCACCTCGTAAAAGCGGCCACTGCCGTCGCCAGTCCTATCTAACAAGAAGCAGGTTGTGGTAAGCTAGCCAGTGTGTCTCTGTTTTTCTTTCTTTATTTTAATAATAAGTTAAGCAAACTCGGGCGTAGTCAGGGAGAGAGTGGGTGACCGCTCTGCCCTGAAACTAACTAACGTATACCGCTGGTTAGAGCAGATGGAGGGTTCGAGATCTAGTGTAACGGCTTCGTTCTCCTCAACGTCTGCTCGGCAGTCCGGGTTAGTGGAGGAACCTATATGACTGTAAAGGTTACTCCGTCCTTTCGGATGGGACGTTAAGTTGGTCCCCTTGGTACTTTTCGAAAGGAGTAGCCTACGTGCCGGTAACGAGTTTCCACTCCTCCCTTCTATTCATCTTTCATCCTCATCTATCACCACTCATCGTCTCGAATAGTCTTAGTGCATTAATATGAGACGTTAAGCAATACAAATCAATCAATCAATCAATCAAATCAATCAATCAATCAATCAATCAATCAATCAATCAATCAATCACCCTTTATCTATTGGCATCATCTCACTGGTGCCAACATACATTTGTAAAGCATTTATATTTATTGCTGTGTCATTTTTTTCTACTCACACCAATGATAATGAACATCTATACTAAGCTAGATCCGCAGTGATTGGTTGACTGGCGTGACAATTAGAAGCCATCTTGAATAGGTCCGTTTGCATGTTAAAGTAGGTGGGAGCGATTTGTAGCACAGATATTTTTCAAGATGGCTGTCAGGTGACAGGTGAGCATATTTGCCATTAACACCAAATTATTTCAAAATTCCCTTATGCAATAATTTCTTATTGTTTCTGTTTGTGCATTCCCATGCTGCACAAGCTAAAACCATATCAAACAATCCAGAAAAATACATAATCATTATATCTAAAAACATAATGTAAAGCATAAATTGAAACTTCAAATCGCCATCTTGAATAGGTCAGATTGCAGCTTCAATTTTCTACGATCGCGCCTGTGCGGATGTATTTGAGACTGGGGATCTAGCATGTTAATATCAATGACTCACACGGTATATCTGTCGGTATGTCGTGAATTTCACACAAAATAGTGAAGGTACTCGTTTAGTATATCCACGAGTTAATGAAGGTAAGAGAAAAAGAACAAATCATTTATATTTGATATCGTATCGTATCGCTCTCTTTTCACGAGGTACATTCAAGAATAATAATCCCCTCGGATTACAAACTTGTAGCTCTACAGAGACGAGTATCTTGTGATTGTCGTGAACGGATTACAACGGTGAAATCGTTAACAATTGCATTCAAAGAACGCCCTGAATATAGAAGCAGCTCGTTGCAGTCCTCGCGCAAACAGACTGAACAAGAAGCAATTTCGAACCTCTTTTGAAAGAGTTCGTTGATCAAACAAGAAGAAAACATGTAGTCTCGTTCTTATTAATCTGTTCTGTTCTTTCTACTTGAATTAACTCGGTCGTGGACATTGTCAATCAATTCAGATTGGAATGTTTTATTTCGCAAAAACTGCTTGGGCATTGTACAAAGTGTGGAGGTTCAAATGCACAGGACGACTAGACGAATTTCGAAATTTCAATCCGCTCAGATTCGAGACTAAAAAGTGCGTTTGTACTTGTCGAACTACGCTTGTATTTTCCGACCGATCAGTTAAATGTTTTTGTTCATACTGATTTAGATGAAACCAATCTTAGTAGGCTACATGTCTTGTTTTTATTTAAAATTTTACTTCGTATGGTCACCAAAAACAATGAAATATAGAAATATAGAGGACTATCCAAATCGAGAAATGTTGATTGTTGCGGACTTTGAGTACTTTTTTTATTTAATAAAAACCGGCAATGCACAAGAAATAAGTATTTGGTTATCTTTTGGAGGGTGAACACAGAACAATAAAATGTCAATTTCCTTCATGTAATCCGTAAAGTACTAAAGTACTTAGTCCTACTATTATCAGTTAAATTATTTTTACAAATTTTACACATTCTACAAAATTAAACAAACTAACCAATTTACACAATTACAAAATTAGGGCTAACAAAAATAAAAAAAATTTACAAAATAACCAAATTTACAAAAATGTGCACAATGACAAAACTTTTAAATCTACAATCATATACTAGAAAGAAAACATATAAAAAAAGTAAGGCAGCAATCTTTAAATTCTTTTACACGTTTTGCATTCTTAACTTCTTTCTCCTTCTCTCTGGATGCTGAGCGTCAGCACTCAATCCTCGAAAATGTATTTGTTATTAAAACAATATTTTAGTCTCGGCAGCCGAAGTTGTTGTCTCAATGCAGAATAAAAGTCATTAATTAAGTGAATTTTTTCTTTAATTTGAAAAAGTTTGACGTACTGGATTTTATTGAATCTCACCTTGGTTAATATAAAAATATGACATTTTTCATTTGTTTATTTATTAAACGTCTATCCTATTCAGTTAAAAAACTCTTTGCAAAAATATAACGCAGTAACCGCAATATGATGTGTACACATTCTACCTTAACGGATATTCCATTCAGTTTTAAGGTTTGAAAATATGGTAATTCAAAATAATTTTATTTGCTTTTTACCCTTTGGCTGTTGACTATACAGCGTAAAAACTGAATCCAGCCTCTATGAAAACCATGAGGCGGGTTTTCTTTTGCGTCCTCCTACACCATTCAGCGAACTCGCATAAATGTCAAAGCTGTTTGGATATTGAATGTTACAGTTTCACTCGAGGCGTACTTTGTTTACCTAGCGAATCCCTGACGGAATTGTGACTTTTACTCAAAGCGATCCTGGTTAGTTAGCTTCGGTTGATCATTATTTCACTTTTAATCACCCGTATTTCTAGCATGTAAAAGAGATAAAAAATATTGAAGAGATTATTTTTTTTCTCAACGATTTTCAACTCAATTTCGTTTTTTCCCCTCCATTTTGCCCTTGGACGAAAACATATGGAATACAAAATGTGACCATAAGTCAAAAGCGATTAATTTATTATGATATACGAGTATTCAATGGCATTGATAGTTTCTTCATTACTTTTCCAGAAAACTTCATAAAATAACATATGTTATTATTATTATTATATATTAATTAACCTCTTAACCAGAAGAAGAACAGAAAGTAGGGCTAGCCTCTTCGACTCCTCTTTACTATCTCGACTATGGTTTATTTTTTCGTTAGTATTTTTGTTTCTCGTTTTAGTGATGGTCCACCTTTTAAAATAAGTTTTTTTAACTCTGAAAATGATGATTAGATGATCTAACCATGGAAGAGACGTATGTGTTGTTTTATGGAGTATTTTCATGATATAGCAATAATATGTAACACTAATAATATTATGAGATGAACAATAAGGACATACTATTTAACGTTCGAAACCTAGTTTAAACTGATTATTATTCTTTTGAATCTGTCTTGAATGTTTATAGAAAATTTTGCTTTTTAAAAAATAAAAAAAAGTATTGGAAATCTGAAATTGGATATCTATAACGAACTATCCTCGAATTTTTCTAGACCACATTGCTTTATCTTTTCGTATCGAGATTTAGAGGTAAAACGTCGACGTCTCTCGTTTTAAAGTAATTTAATTGGCAACATCCCCCCCTCCCCCCCCCCCCCCCCGCGCCCACGAGCCTCGCTCTCACAAGGGGCTCTCCCCGTGATACCGACCTCAAAGGTCTATGCGCTTGACTCTTCGGGGTTATACGGCTCTCATCGCAAAATCACATTTACTTTGAGCCAAAGGATTGGCTGAAAGGGAGGGGGGAATAATATCACTTTTATTAGAGGTAAGGGGGGTTTAGATTCGGAAGCCTTATATTATTTCTATTACTAAACTTTGCTGGGCTGCTCACCACCCAACCAACCATCCTCCCACTCTCATTGCGATATTCGCACGAGAAATCCGCGATCTGAATAATCGATTTCCAATTACCAGACCACACGTGTCACCCTCCCCCTCCCCCCCACCCATTACCATCTCACCTTCCGTGGCAAGACTATGAGAATCGCGCAATTCAATTTTGTTTTCAAATTTCGTTTTCTCCCCCTTGGGCCTCTACCTGAAGTGCACCTTGCTTTTGTAATATTGTTTGATGATCTTTTAATACTATTCTACCTATCGTCTTCAAAAGAGGTTTTGAGAATTTTCATACCCGCGACTGTAAAGTCTAAACGTCTCATATACGATAATATTTCTTTTATGAAATTTCGATTTTTTTCCTGATGAAACTTAATTGCATTTCCCCCTTTTTCCGCTCGTTCTACGATGCGTAAAATCAAGTCAGATCCCAGTTTAGCATCTTAAAATTCCTTAACACGCGAGATATCTCACTGTCTCATGTTGGGTAAGTTCCCGCAAAAAAGGTACTTTTAAAAGTTACACATCCTTCACATGAAAAGGATCTTTTGAGTTCCTGAAATAATAAAAGTTCCTGTTTAAAAGTTGCGTTATCAGATAAATTACGGTACATAGGATTTAGGTCGCGAGTTTTTAGCCACGTCGTCGCGAGCAAATATGACAGGTTCATCAAACGAGGTGACGCCTCCTTAAAATGACATGCTGTTTTTATCAACTAATTTTCATATGTACCAACTAAATTCGTTTTCAAATGTAGATGCATGGTGGGTTTTGTCATCTCTAAGAGTGAAATGAACTTTTAAAACTTAGCCAGTGGTTTAGCCGAGGTCATTTAACCGGTTCCCACTCGAACACCGAAGTTAAGCAGCATTCGGGCGTGGTCAGGCGTAGAGTGAGTGACCGCTATGCCCTGAAACACACGTACACCGCTGGTTAGAGCAGATGGAGGGTTCGAGAGCTAGTGTAACGGCTTCGTTCTCCTCGACGTCTGCTCGGCAGTCCGGGTTAGTGGAGGAACCTATATGACTGTCAAGGTTACACCGTCCTTTCGGATGGGACGTAAAGCCATTGGTCCCATTGGAACTTTTCGAAAGGAGAAGGCTACATGCCGGTACCGGATTTCCCCTCCTCCTTTTTGTTTATACTTCATCCTCATCTATCACCACTCATCGTCTCGAATAGCCCAAGTGCATTAATATGAGACGTAAAGCAATGTCCAATCCAATTCATCTAATGCAATTCTAAAACTTTATAAAAAGTTCTCCAAAATTTGTAGTTTTTGTTTTGTAAGTTCCTCTAACTAAAAATGGAACGCGTTCCCCCCGACACTGCTTTCTTGCTTGTGTTCTAGGCGGTCCATTAGACACGTGTGTTACACACATTCCTGTTGGCCTGTGGTCTGACATGTCTGAAATTTGGCACATCAGTGTCGTGCTCTCATATCTTAGACATTTTACTACAATAATTATACTTATTCCCAACAACGTCAGGTTGAAAGGTATTTTTCACCGATATCAGTAATTTTTTGTGCCCGTGCTCAAATTTCATATAACAATTTTGATCCATCTTTACAGACTTTGAGTGACTTAACAGGACTTTTTTCTAAAGTGTGTAGGTTATTTCTCGATTTTGTTAGGCGGGAAACACTCCCCTTGGTGGAATTTTTATTATTTAATACAATCCAGAAGCTAAATAGTTACCGTCTTGCGGTGGTCTTGGCTAAGGCGCCTACCTGGAATGTGGGAGACTCGGGTTCGAACCCCGATCGAGATGGATTTTTTTAACTTCTGGATTGAATTTGTATGTAGGTTTCGTTGATGGACTACATATTTTTAAATTTTAAGTATGCACAAAAATACTGTTGAAAATTAAGCATAGTTCGAAAAATACGAGTGGACATTTTCGGTTATAAATTCTTGGCGTGCTCGTGCCAATTTGATTTTGACTTCGAACTAGTACACAATGCTGTAAAATATATAAAAATGTTGAAATATAAGTAACTCTATTTGAGAGAATCTAACGTTGAGACAACGGGATTGAAATGTACAGCACTTGAGAGATTTGTTCACTTCGACGTCTACAAAGTCTACAAAAAGTGAGCACTGCGAGTAAAGATCGCATTCTGGAACTCGATCGAGTTAACTGTACAACAAGAATAAGGTGGAACAAATTGCGAGTATATTCTCCGACGCTGATAAGAGGGTTCAATAAGAAATATAGGTCAGTTCTGGAGACGACATATCTCGTATCATCGGAGAGATCTCGTTTCAGTCTGGAGCAGAGTACACTCCCATGCAAAACTAGGTAAACTATATAACATCGCAAATTTATCTCATTTTCAATATTCGTGATCTATGTGAAAAATTAAATAATTTTTTTTTCCTAAAAGTGTCTGCTGTAGGGTACAAATTGCTTTTATCCGATGTGACCCACTTTAGATGACGAACTAGGTTATTAGTGATAATTAGCTAATTGTTAACGGAATTTTTAAGGTTTGTTAAAAGGACTCAACTCAGCATTTGAAGATAACCTCAGCAAAAATGTTCAGGATTGTCAGGATTGCCGGTATCGGGCACGAATACGTGTTCTTCCCGAATCAGTGTCTCACGTGTTATGCATGAGCTACCAAACTGTCGGTAGTTGTGGACATGTACAACATAAATAAATTCGTGGTTAGCATCATTGCACATTCACTCCCTGCGTAATATCGTATGCGTCAATAATCAAAACACATTTTTTAATTTTTAAATTCCAAAGTGGTTCAAAATAGTTAATGAAAGTTGAAACATAATAACAACAAACACGCTTTAACGTAAACGATTCACAAACATGAATAAGAAAATCAAAATAACAAAGCACCACAGTGATCGCACAACAATAACTATTTAAAATCTCTCGCTCACCCTCCCAACCCTCAAGGATACATTACATCCATACCACCATGTGTGGCTCGTTGGTCTTGTGGTTAGCGTCTCTGCTTTCAATGCAGAAGGTCCAGGGCTGGATACCGATATAGACAGACGTTCAGGTCTTGGCTAAGGAATGTGTAAACGGTGACTTTGGAGCCGTTCTTACAACAAGGTGCACATGATAAATTATATGGTTGTTCCTAATCAGCCTCTCAGGTTGGATGGTAGATAAGGCTTCACTAGCCTTAATCCCGCCTTAATAAAGACCTCAATCAATCAATCAATCAATCAATCAATCAATCAATCAATCAATCAATCAATCAATCAATCAATCAATCAATCAATCAATCAATCAATCTTTGATTATGTTTCTGTCTGCGGGTGGAATCGTGTCCATCTTGATTAATCGGTGTTTCATACTTAAATATTCCGGTCTCTAGTTGGTCAGTTGGTGTTAACGCCTACAGGGTTGGCTTTAAACTTAATGTCCCCCACTGAAAATCAGTTCTGTGACTGAGTGGGTAGACTCTTAATACGAATGTATTTATTTGACCGATTTCATTTAAAATAAGATCGTAAAGAAATTAAATTGAGATATTCGTAGCTTTGATGTTAGTTGTACTAAATAAACTTAAAATATATGTAATAACATACATAAGGCATTAAAATATTGTCTGAGATCACATTGTAAAAATAATTGTGGTTTTGAACATACAAAGCATCATATTATTAAGTATGACAACTATGACAGTTATCTACATTTTTACTTATTTAAGTAAGATAATACCGGTGATATATTTTCACGCACATCTTGCTGTATTATTTTCTTCGCATCGATCACTTAGAAAACAATATCACTTCAACACAGCCCAGGCTTGAACTAACTAAAGAAAGAAGTGAAACCCAAAGTCTGCAGCGACTTGTTCATTAGTGGGAGTGTTGTTTCGAACCTCCAGCTAATGACTCCGCGGGGACAACTCCCACTTGCATAAAAACTGCTGTTCTTCTTTGATTAATGTACACGTTTGTCTACAGGGAATTAGTCTATCTTTAGCCTGGGCCTGGCCAGCCTCGCTGAAACAAATCCGCGATAATATAAAGTGATAAACCGTTCACTTTAGACATACTTCATTAATTAACAAGATATGCGTAATATGCAAATACAACAACGCGTATGGGAATTTGCGACAAAATGAACATGGGTCAACAACACAACATACACAATCAACAGATTAAGATAGGATTTATTCATTTAAACTGCTTTAAATGACAGTTCAATTCAGTGGCGGAGTACAATATTGTTACATCGAAAGTAAGCATTATTACTACATTGTCGAAGGGCACAAAAATATTTGAAAGGTATAGATTGATAAAGTTTAGATGAGGCTAGCCCTAATCCTTTGACTTCTAGGTTCAACAAAAACATCTATAACATCCTTGTTGGTGGGAAATCTTTAAGCCTACTGAAAATTTTAATTTGTTGACAAATCTGTTCATCTTTGGCACATTTTCATTAGGCGTCAGCCGCATTGGATAATATATGAGAAAATTACTTCAATTAATCATCCATGCTATTTAAATTGTAAATGTATGCACAATTAAAAAATAAATAAATAATGGTACTAAACATTTTTTTGTCGATGTTGACGGGCACGACGTGTCTTCATCATCATCTTCATAGTCACCTTCATTTTCACTTTCATTTTCATCTCCTATCTGCATCTGTTTCTCCTCCAGTTCACCCCACTCTCCCCTGTCCTCCCACAGCTTCTCTTCCATCACCTGGTTCCACGATTCACCTCGCTCTTCAATATTTCTCCATCTTTCTCTCGGTCTTCCAACTTTTCTTGTACCTTCCTCCCCTGCTGCGAAGTCTTCGTCTTGGGATCCTATCAATTTCCATCTCCTTTATATGCCCCCCCCCCCCCCCATATATAATTTAATTATTTCGAATGACTTTAAAGCTTATATTGAATCAACACTACGTAACAACATGTGTAATAATATTAAATACAACTCAGAAATTAAAAAAGTCCGTCCCGACCGGGGTCGAGAAAACGATCATTTCACATTTTAAATTTGAGTTTACCCGGTTGAACCAAAATACATTTATTTAATACATATTATTATTTGGAATTTGTATGTTTTTTTGAAAGGTTTTTATTTAACTTATAATAATGGTACAGCAGTGCATACTGTGTGTACAAAATTACCTGAGCCGAATTTGTATGTATACCCATTATTGAAGCCTACTTAACGCAGTTACGGTTGTACAATCTAAGTTGATTCCAAACTTTTTTCGAATTTTACTTGTAAAGTTTCCTTACACTTCACTTTTTCTTCAGTTTGTTATTTTTATTCGTCCTAATGTTTTTATATGTAAAACAATTGTTACAAATTAAGGCATAAATATAATTATATCATTCAATGAAAAGAGAGCATGACATTCACAGAACAAGAATGTTGTTCGACTCCGTCAAGAGTTTGATGGCACAATAAAACCCCGTAAATACTTCCACTTTGCAAATGGGTCTATTCTTCTCGCGGAGATCGGAGGAGAAAGCCTCTGTAAATTGGCCGCCAGGGAGCCCGAGGCCGTCCCGAGATTTCCTCAAGGCACTTGGCAGATTTCTCACGGAAACTTTCTCAAGTGCCATTAAGAAAAATCCACTCGTTGCACTCCACAAGTAATTATTAAAAAAGTTTTTAGAAACTATAAGAGCTGGGCGTGAGTTGCTTTCCTAAATGCTTTCACTTTATGCTTTCACTTGATGCCAGACGTAGGTGTGATTATATAGAGAGTAAAGCGACAGACACTACATTGTCACTCTTTCACTTAATGCGACACTACATTGTCAGTCTTTCACTTTATGCCAGACACTACATTGTCAGTCTTTCACTTTAAGCCAGACACTACATTGTCATTCTTTCACTTTATGCCAGACACTACATTGTCAGTCTTTCACTTTATGCCAGACACTACATTGTCATTCTTTCACTTTATGCCAGACACTACATTGTCAGTCTTTCACTTTATGCCAGACACTACATTGTCAGTCTTTCACTTTATGCCAGACACTACATTGTCAGTCTTTCACTTTATGCCAGACACTACACTTTCAGTCTTTCACATTATGCCAGACGTCTTAGGTATGACTATGAAGAGAGTACAAATACTTTAGTTGTTTATAGTTATATAAGCGGCAATGGGTTTGACTGAAAGCTGTGATCTATACATTTTAACTTAGAGTAGTGTTAATTATTGTAAAAACCTCACACAGTTTTGATTAACGTCAATACCACATTATGAGACTAAAATTGTTATTCATCTATTATTGTAATCAATCATCATCAGGGTATTTAAGAGGGAATAGTACACGTGTTGAAAGTTTGCAAATAGCTATTCGCTCGGCCTGCAAGAATCCGACATATATGAAATTTTGCATAGTTGTCAATAAAGCATACATGTACTGCTTTACAGTCGTAGATTATCAACATCGTATCAATCCACGAAAATGGTCAATTTTACATCTTTTAACAAAATCCACAATCCTGAAAAATATTTATTTAATTGTTTGAAAGAAACTCTTTTGAAAAGTGTTACTGTAGAGCCTTAAATTTTCGCGTCCGTAAATACTGCCAAAAATTTCAAACATTTGTGGTGTCAGTTTGCTGAGCGAACAGTAAGACACTAAACTGCTGTTTTATTAAATGTAACTATGCACTCTCTTCTTCTAATTATAAACTGAGAATTATTGTTTTAAGTCAAAATGAATTGTTTCGAGTGCCGTCATGTTTTAATATCGTAATATGCTTACATTGCACGGACGAGTTGTTCTGCTGCACCAGTAGGTCATCCCATAAGACACGGGAGGATGTGCAAGAATACTCAGGAAGGCCACACGGTATGAACTGTGTACCCTCCCTTGCAACGAAGATGTATGCGTGACGTTCACTAGCTCGGGGATATTTTATCGGGTTTGGCGAGCTCTTGTATCTAGTTTGAACTATCATATTGAGACATGACTATCTAGACACAATTTCCTGTTTTATCCTAATCGCTTTCTCAAGTACAAGTCAACAGTCATCTGGAATGGTTATTTATCAACAAATATATTTCATCTAGGCTAACTTGCTACGAATTTACAAGGTTACAGGAAAAAAGTATTGGGTACACATGGCCCGATTTTTTTTACAAACTTGGTAATTTTCCAACTAGGTCCCATAGGCAAAGATATCCCATAAGAAATAACTTGGGGACGATCTTTATGCCCCGTGACCTTGGAGGATTTGGGTCCAAAAATATATTGTCCAATAATGTCGCACTCTGCTACCTTTTCGTAAATCCTCTATGTTTTGTATTTGTTATTTGGGCAAGTGGTCCAGCCAAAATATTCTGATTAAAGGGGTGTAATTTTAGATCGCAAATTTTTGCGTGTTTGAGTGTATATTAATTAGTATACAGTTTTGAGACAAAAAATTTAAATGCCCATCTTTTATCAGTATGACGCTATCTATGCGAAACGAAAAATAAGCACGTTTAAAGCCGATTTAATAAATTTACCAAAAATCCAATTTGTACAAATTTCAGGATCAAAAAAGGTAAAAAAAAAAAATCGTGCAATTTCACAGATACGGTAAAAGTTCTAATTTTTTAACTGTCATTTAAGTGTAGTATTATGCTCTAGATTAAGTGGTAAAAAATAATTTTTGGGGGTAATAGGGAACCTTAGTTTTGAAGGCGGGAAGGAAATTGGTTCTCTCTGGTCTCAGCGCCCATAAGAATAAGCATGGTACGAAAATGTAACTCGCCGTATCTTTTGACTCGCGCAAAAGAAATCTAAACCAATAACATCACAAGATGCATAATTTTGTGAAGAAGATGATGGCATTCTACTTTGCTCGATGACGGTTCCTAAATTCAAACTATTATGAGTTAAATGGACCCATGTTTGCGCGCTGTCGCAAATGTACTCTGACTGAGCGGCAACCTAAGCGAGACGCAGCCACGTTGTGTGCAGCTGTGGCATCCTCGCATACCACGCGCCTGTCCATGGTTGCTAAATGTACTTCGCATTCAAGATTTTGTTGGTACATTAAAGGATATTTTATTAGTAATATATAATCTAGTACAACCCAGTGACCTCACAGTAGCCACAAAGCAAGTCGGATACCAAATGTTATGCTGATGCCACGGACAAAATGTTTTTACGTGCTTTTTCATGAGCAGTTTGGAAGGTTTGGCAACAGTGTAAATGTAGAGTTTACTTCAACTCAAAACAAATGTCATTAATATTTGTGATAGAGCAGAGTTATGTATATCCACGCAAAGAGGAAAGATTATAGTTTCTTACAGTATGAATATAATTCCGGTCCGTGGTCGGGTTCTCGCGCTATCGCTTACGAAACATTTAGCACGGGTTAATCGCCTATACCACGCTGACTGGAGAGAACCGGACAACGCCCACTTAGGTTCCCTATAGCCCGTTCAAAAAGAACTTTCAAACGAACCAGACACTAAATTATATTAAAAACTATGCAGGTGCATTTTAAATTGTTCTTTACAATTTGATGTTAACGTAAACGTCGTTGTAGTTGATATATTTTTTAATTTTATATTATTCTCTACATAAGGCTTAAGCTTTAGCGTAAAATAGTGATCGACAAAAGCAATATTCTATGAAAAATAAGAATATAACTGAAATTGAATTTTAAATTGCGTTATATAGAACGTACAAGACGCCCTTGTACGTTAAAACATTCTAGATAATCGAACATGTAGTAAAATGTTCCATTATTTTAAATTGCTTGTGTTAGCAGTCTGCTTGGCTATTTGCACGAACATATTGGCACGAAATACACGATGTATAACAATGTTTATGTATCTTGGAGCCTGCACGGTCTACTCTGTACACAGCGAAGGCATAATTGTGTACATAATGGCTGGAGTGGTGTTTATTGGACTGAAATTCAATCATCGCTTCAATATTATACATAGGACGTTGTTGACATTTCGTTTAAAGGAAAGAGCTAGGGGATTCTAAAAGGCAATCGTTTAGAATTGAATGGAAAGCTGAGATGGAACATTATGTATGGACGGGACTTTTAAAAGTGTCAATAGAGTTCATTTTGATATATCAGCTGAAAATTGAGTTTTTCTATGGATCGGTAACGTTGAGAAAGATATTTTGTTTCGTATAACTATTTCAATAAAAGAAAATTATCAAAACAAAATAACCCATATCACTGAAATGTTGCTGCAATATTGGTATATAATCGCGAAGTGCAGTATTTTTTGTTTATTACATGCTGTAAGGATAATATCAAATCGCATTCATAACTACATTTCCAATACAGTTGCTCTTGAATCAGTATAAAATGTAATAGACTAAACTAAATAAAGAAATGAAATGAAATTACATTTGAATAGTTTGAAAACAAATCGACTGGATGAGCTGATTATAAGTTTCTAGATTTTATCAATGCAGTAAATTCGAATAGGTTTCATTCGAGAGTAAGCGAAGTGTGACTTAGAAAATCTTTCATTCGTAACTGGAGTGTGGAGAACCAGATAGCGAGAAACGAACGTAATTAAACTGATCGTTTAGATTCAGTCTGTGCTTACATCTGCACGTGAGCTCTGTCTAACACCTTATCACTTATCCATCCTTGGTAATCCTGTCACCATTCACAACCGACGTTGAGTTCTAGTGAAACATACACACACAAGCTAGCTACAAGCAGCTCTCTCTACTAAACTTATATTTTAAGATAAGCAATACAATAAAACATTACAATCTTCCTTACAAACACAATTGAATACATAATCAATTTTAATATTTTACAATAATATTTATTTTTTAGATTCGACGCATAAAGGTGGTGACATAATATTAAAAACATAAATGTAAATTTAAAAAACAAACATGACTAGCCTAATCTTGTAACAAAACAAGCAAAGTTACTGCGCAACGGAGCAACCTAGCTCATTTAAGCTTGCTTCATCATATTCAACAATATAATAGAAAATTTTTCTAGAATATAATATATTTTATTTCTGATTTATGTACTAAGAAAAATCAATCACACAAAACCAATATAACTATGTTTGTACACAAAATTAAAAAATATGTGAATTTTTATAGAAGACTTAAACATGAGGTTTATTTTAGCTGATATTATCCATTAACATGACCGCGGCATTGGATATTGGGCTGCGTAAGTATTTGTGATACCTGAATTATTGGTTCATATTTTAAACTTGACGGCACTCTTTGCATTTTGCAACGGCGTCAAAAGAGGGAGTCAAACAAAGCACAGTAAGCAGTGGAGCGTCGTGTGCTAATTTGTTAGGGAGTTTTTAAATATAGCACGTACAATTAATGCATCCGAATTCTTTTATTTGATATAAATTGAGATGAAAAACGTTAATTTTATATGAGGAAACTTTTTTATTATTCATTCGTCCGTTCAACTGTGATAATACGTTATACACGAGCTCTTGATAATTTAGAGGGATGGATCGATTGATTGTACTGATTCGTGAGCAACAATAATGTACGTGTTGTATTCAAGGGACTTTGTATATTTCTACCTAGTTCGCCCAGTTTGAGACCAGATGGTCAGATGGATTCATGGTTTTTTGTCTGCATTTAACAACTTAATACTTCATGATCATTTAATTAAATTGAATATCTGGTTTTTCTTTACGTTTAATATAAATTATGGGTAATAAATACCAATTTTGTTTAAGTAAAGCGAAATATAATATTAAATTTACAATAATGAGCTTTATTTCTATGGTTTCTGGTTTAACTTTTACAACTTTTTCTAACAAAAGGTACTTCATCACCATAACCTTAATGTCCATGTGAAATATGAATGTTGTAGCCCCACCCGTTTGGTCAGAATCGGCCCAAATGGCACGAAAATATTGCACAAAAATCGGAAAAAAATCGTAAAAGTACGATATTCATGAGGAATATTTCTTCGATTGTACCCAAAAACAATACAGCCTAAGTTCAGAGATTTCGAAGGTCCTCTCCAATTTTCATTAAGATCGGATATGCTGTTTGCCCGGTAGCGAGCGAACAAACAGACAAAAATACAAACAAAAAAAAAACGAACAAACAAACAAACAAAAAAACACCCGAGCTAAATTTTTTGGGGGGTCAGTGAAATTGAAGTCTTCGCTTCGCTCAACCAATAAACCTTTGTTGTATGTGAGTTCTAAAAAAATATGAGTTTTTATCATAAGTTATGGTTATTTTATTCATTAAACATCGTATTAATATTACAACCGCTTATAAACATTTTATAATATTATATTTGGGTAGGGTAGAAAATATTTTTACTTTGACTACCTCATTGTGATTACTCTTTGAGTGGTGTTTCACTTCACCCACAAAGTCATACACACACTAACACACAAAAACACGTAAGCTTTCATAATATGTGTATCTCCAAACTCCATTCATCTTTTACTTTATGCGAATATTTTTTTAAGAAGGCCTATCTTATTTTTACGTATGTCCTGTTGCAATCAACCAGAATATCAAAATAACCCTTCTAATTCAATTCTCTGTTCTCGGTAAAACCGCATTGTATTATAAAAGTGAGGCCTGTCTGTATTTTGAAGAAGAAACAACACCACTCATTATACAAAACAAATTTGTGCTAATTTTGCACGTTTCTAATTTTGAAATGCTGCCTTCGTTTCCGCTAGATTGAGTTTTTGGTTAGTTACCGACAACTTTTATTATTTATTTCGGAGAAAAGCTCTCGTCCAACCGACTATATTTCATTACAAACCGACCACTTTATCGAAAAGTTAATAGGAAATTATGTGCAAACTTTATGCATGGAGTTGACTCGTTGTTTATTTTTATACCCGAGAGAAACGGTTTATTTTTTACTTAACTCTTGTGTGGTCAAGGGGATGAGCAAATTGATGGCGTTTGGCGAATCCAGCGCTACAGAGTTTAATAACAGAGCTTTCACCAAAAGCACTCCTAATTCTGATTAAAGCTTAGCTTCGCGGCGAAATACCTAAACTGTTGCTACTCGGAGGGAAAGTTTTCTCGAAGTGAAGAAAGTTGGCAGCAATGTCTAGCTGAGCCAACAAGCAGGTGGAGTGGAGTCTTGTTTGACTTTTCATACCAATATGGAGGTTTACCCGTACAAAAAGAGTAAAAAATTTAGTAAAAATGAATTAATCATTTTTTTTGAGTCAACCTTAAATTTGGTTTATCCCAAAAATATAATATAACTTATACGTTTTATATTCAAATAGTGCTAACGTTCTATATTAAATTTAATAACATTTTGATTTGCAGATTTAATGGAAAACTAAAATAATCTACATTCTTAAAGTATTCTACAAGATTTTACAGTATTCTACAAAATGCAATAAAGTGATATATAATAACAGTGAATCCACTTTATGTTGTAAACCTACAATGTATACTTTATTAGATTGCACATCCACTTTAGGTGCGGTCAAAAGTGTTATATATTTTTCAATATTCTATTTTGAGACAGTCATTTCGCTGTGTTCGTTTTATTTAAAGTTCCTGACGTTTTAATACTACTGTGCCTATTTTTATCTGAGACAGACTGAAATCCTCAAATTTGAGATTGTTCTTCATCTTTTATTTTATTTTTATTTTATTCATTTTATTTTTATTCTGAGGCAGACTGAAATTCTCAAATTTGAGATTAATCTTCATCTTTTATTTCTATTTCGGGCTGAGAAAGCATCAAGTTTAAAAATATTCTATTTATTTCACTCATACCGCAAACAGTGAAATAATGAAACTTTACAAAACGTTTTCTAGAGTAAAAGGGGAATACACTTCTAAGAATGGTTTTTTTTTAGATTAAGGAGGATCGGCATAAATAAATACAAACAATCTTATTTAGAGGGTACCCATCTCAGTCACATAAGTGATTCATGCGATAGCGCTTCGAATAACCGTATACAAAAAACAAGTTATTACTTTTGTAGATATTCGAAAAAATTAGTTGCGTTTTTCCACATCATAAGAAAAAATGTAATTTCAAAAATACAATTCCTATGCTGTGAGTATGCTGTATTCTCTAATTAGTTACATATTTTGTTATTGTGACGCAATACCCTTATGAAAAAAATTTTGAAACATTGAAAACCCAAATATTTTTTAAACCCATATTTAATTTGGACAAACTATTGAGAAAAAAATTTTGCGTTCCTTTTGATAACAACCAATATTTTTACTATTGACAACCTCCAAGTTTACTTTTGACAACCACCCCAATAGTAAATATTGAAAACGGGTTAATAGTTAACTATTGGCAAAACTAATAGAAAACTATTGATTTGGTCATAGTTCCTTTGTTTCTTTCAATAGTTCACTTTTGATTCTTCAATAAAAAACTATTGTTTGTTCAATATTTCACTTTTTGATTTATTCAATTTTTCACTATTGATTTTTCAATAGTTTGGGGCTATTGTTTTTGGTAATAGAAACTATTTTTTGGTAAAAAAGTCAACTTTTGTTTTGGTCAAATTCAACTATTTGCAATTATAATCAATATTTTAACTTTTGTTTTTTTTCCCAGTAGGAATTATTGATTATTTCGAATATTTTATAGGGTAAAAAAACAAAAAGGTTATTACTAAACTATCTGCTTAACTACCAAAAAAGGGGATAAGCATGGTTTTGTGGTTCCTGAAAAAATTTTAGGAAAGGTAGGTTTAAACCTACTTTAAATATTTAAAACATGATTAAAGGAGTTATTTAAAAAGTGGGGTTTTGCCTGCAAATTTAAAGTCAATTAAAAAATTTTGGTAAAGGGTTTGGGACTTATCAGGGGCGTAGGTTGTCATCTCGAAAGTATACCATTTTATGTCACGTAGCTTGAACCGACATTATTAAATTTCATACAACAAACTAATTATGTTAAATTTGACTGCTTTAAATTTTAAAATTCCAAATTTAAGTTGGTTTTGGGCCTGATTTGATTTAGTTTCAAAATTAATTGACTTCAAGTATTCCGTTGCCAAATTAAGGTAACTATAAAATTGTCACCAAGATCCTGAAATCATTTGATTTGGTAAATTTTATTTGGGTTTGTTTTGTTTTCTTCACTTCTAGCAATGACATAAATAAAGATTTTTTGCAAATTTGACACAGGATAAAGACAAATTCCCGTGGAAAGCTTTTTTTTGGTTCTTTTTGAAGTTCTCTTGGGGCACCATCCTGGGAAAGTACCGTAAAAAAAGAAAAACTTGTTTCGAATTTAAAAATTGGGAAAAACAGTTTACTACAACATAGCCTAGTCCTACAAAAAATTTTAGGTTAGGCCTATGTCTTAGAGTAGTTAAAATTTTAACATCATTGGGACCTAGGCCCCAGACTACAAACTAAACCCACAACTATGGGGGATAAAAAGCTAAATTTTAAACTCAATGGAAAAGGCAATTATGTACCCCGGGCCTATGTAAAAAAGTCTACGTACCATTTTTGTTTTGTTATTTGTATTATGCCTCAGTTTTTTTTTAATTTTTAAAAGCATCACATTGGGTTAAAGTTTTAATTTTTTGGAGTAGGAGGCCTAGACCTAGTCTACAACAAAAACCTTGATTTCTAGTTCCCCTGACATTACCAGAACCCAAATTTTTTTTAAAAAACCCGGGGCATTGAAAAATAATCTTCCTTTAAAAATAAATTTGTCATAGCCCCAGAAAAAGAAGCCCTAGGCAGTAAAATTTTTAAAACTGTTGGGCTAGGCTTTGGAAAGTGCAGACCTAAATCTACGTGCAGCTGTAGGGCCCAATTACCGATAAATTTTTCTTGAATCGACGATTCGAAATTTTTTAAAAAAATTTTTTTTTTTCCTATTTCCAAATTGTAGGGGCACAGCATTGATATGATAAGCAATCATTTTTAAAGTTAAATACGGTAGGCCTCACCCTTTTAACCATAAAATTAGGCCTACATGAAATTTTGTGTAGGTAGTTGTAATGTAGGCCTCGCTACAAAAACGCGTTTCAGCTGTTCCGAGTCGCTGGAAACTACATGTAGGGCCCCCGGTTTGCCTGAAATTTAGTTTTGTTATGGCTATTTTTGTAAAGCTAGGCCTACTGTTTTATTTATTTTTTTTATCATAAAATTTTTTCTTAAAATTTTTAGTTTTTGGAGTTGGGATGGGGTTGGTAACCCAGTCACAACAAAATCTCAGATTTTTTAGTTCCTCGACCTACCTGACTTTTTCTAAAATGGGGGCTTGTAAGGGGAAACTTTTTAAAATTATACAAACCAGAACTTGTTAACCGGAAAATATTAAAAAAAAAACCAAATCGACTGAACAAAACACGGTTAAAATTATCCAAACAAAACCCCCCGTTTTCGTTATATTTCTGCCCCCAAACCGTGGGCCCTTCCTCAACGTGAGGTAACTGAAGTCTTGTCTTGTTTTTTGTAATCTTTTAAATTTTATTATAGGGCTAGTCCCAGAGACAGTTAACTTAAAAAAATTTATCCGGACCATAAATCTTTGTGCAGCTGTAGGCCTACGGGAGGCCTACCCCAAATAAATTTTGCTCGAAATTTAAGCAAATTGAAAAGTGGTTTTTTTTTGTTCAAACCCCAAATTTAGGATCACGCACTGACTTAAAACTGAGAGGGGTAAACAACATTTTTTTAATGTTTAAATACGTAGGCCCAACCCCTAAGGCCAAAAGACATGAAAAATTTTGCGTGGATGGTAAAGTACGCTACAAAAATGCTTTTAGCATGTTCCGAGTCGCTGGAAACTACATGTAGGCCTACCCGTAGGGTCCGGGAATTCTTGCAATTTTAGTTTTTTTGGCCTTTTGTATTAGGCTAGCCTACTGTTTTTATTTAATTTTCTTAGCATTTCATTTGGGCCTCAAGTGTTTAGTTTTATGGAGACAACAAAATCTCAGATATTTCTAGTTACCCTGACATTACTGGTAGGCCTAGGCCTACCTGATTTTTTTTCTAAGAAGAATTGAACTCTTTAGACAATCTTTTTCTTTCATAGCCCAACATTTAAGTCAATAGGGCAGAGGCCTATAGGGCTATAGTTAAAATTTAAAAAAAAATACTTTTGTACTATCCCCAGTCCTAGAAGCCATAGACAGTAAACTTTGAAATAATTTATCCGGACCATAAATCTAGGCTATGTGTATCTGTAGGCCTACGGTAGGCCCAAGGGTCACAGCAGCTGACATAAAAAGCTATCATTTTGAATGTTTACTATGGTAGGCCTAGGTCTATATCCCTTAAGCCTTAAATTACATGTACCGTACCTACATTAACATAGGCCAAGTTGAATGTAGGCTACTGGTAATTGATATTGGCTATACTCGTGCTCAAGATAGGCCTAGATGTGAAAAACCGTGTATTCCTTCCATAGAATATGTTGATGAACATTAATATTTGGTGAGCCTTGGACCTTTTAAAAAATCTTTTAGGCCTAAATTGTTAGATATAGCCTACCTAAGCCTAAGGCTAGGCTACACATTTTTCAGTCAAATTTCTTAATTTGCCTACAACTTAGGCCTAATTATTTAATTCAAATCTAGACAGGTAGGGTATTGCTAGAACTGTAAGAGGACTTTCAAGACTACTATAGCCTAAATTATTATCAAGGTCAAGAGTAGGCCAAGGTCATCTTACACTGTAGGCCTACCTTCCTTGTAGACCAAAGAATAAAAAAAAGACTGTGATGTAGTAGGCCCTACAGACACAGTTTGAGACTAGCTTACTAGTATTTTAGTAAATTTCCATTGGCCAAGCCTAATAGTCTACCTAGTTAAAACAAATGATATAATTAGGCCAGGGTTAGGCCTTCTGCCCAGTGAAATTCTTGTCAAGATCTTGCAAGATCTTGACTTGACAAGAACTTGTATTTTGTAAGATCTTGCCAAGGTATTGCATTGAAATAAGATCTTGTTCATTTCTTGCAAAGATTCTTGACAAGAATATTCTTGGCATGATCTTGGCTAGAAACAAGATACAAACAAGATCTTGTCAAAATCTGCCACCTGGTGCTAGTATCTTGAACCTCATCACTAACAGTTAGGTAGGCCTACATCAACAAGCCTAGGCCTACATTTGTGCTGTCTGATTGATTCAGTTTATTTAGAACTAGAGAAGACAGTTGAAAAATAGACCTGAGGCACTGCACAACCATTAGATTAACTTGATTAAGTTCAAATTTTGAGTTCATCAACTCGGTTACCAAACATTTACAACAATAACCACATATTCTGCACAATGCAGGGCACTGACAAGAGTCAACAACAACCTTGGTATTTTCTTATGCGCTCTTTGAATTCAGAGACATTTCTAGGGAATGGATTTATAACTCTTTCATCCAAACCATTCCAACTCTTGGTCACAGAACCAAGAAAGGAGTGTTTACCTACATCCGTGTTACATTTGTGAACAAATATCTTCATACTATGATCTTTTCTACCTCTAAATGGTGCAAAAATAATCTTTTTATTTAGGTCATCCCAAGCCGGTTGACCTGTAAATACTTTGTAAAAAGCACACAGTTTAGCATTTATTCTACGTTCATGTATGATTCCCATCCTAGATCTACCATCATTTCACTTGGACTATGTCTCCTTCCATATTTACCTAGTACCTTTCTAATTGCTTTTCTTTGCACCATTCTATAGCATCAGTATGTATTTTTGATGTGGTCCCACACTAACCAGCATACTCTAAAAAGTCAAACAATTTCAATGAAATGCTTTCTCCTTTACCTTTTCACTCATCCTCTCAATTTCCCCATCAAAATTTGTTTGTTTATTCCCTTACATTATACTTGGGCTTACGTGCTCTCCCAATTTAATTATTATTTAACGGCTCAGGTATTTACAATTTTCACGATATCTACTTTCTCCATTCAAGCATATGTGATAACATTCTTTTTATGCTTGAGTGTAAATTTAATTAGCTGACTCTTGCGTTCATTTCATTCTATTGGCTTAAACCCTTTCCCACTAATTTGTCATAGCTTTTTGAAATCTGAACAATCATCCATATTGTTAATTCTCATATTAATATGCAATCGTCTGCAAAAAGTCTTAAAACCACTCCATCCAGCCCTTTCCCTAATCTTTATGATATTAAAATAGAAGTGGCCAAGAAACTTTCCGTGAACCCTGATAAAACAGCTATTTCATCAGATATTCATCACCTACTTTAAACCCATTTGCACTTTCCTGTACCACTCATTTATCATTTCACTATTCTTGGTCTATTCCTTTCATTTATTTTACTCATCATATATCTGAGGTACCATATCGAATGCCTTGGAAAAATCTAGTAGTATTGCATCAACTTCCCTTTATTGTCAACCTCATCAGACAAATCCTGAATAAGACTCGCTAATTGACTTTCACAAGAATAACACAGATGCCCATTTTGTTTCAATTTGTATCTTATGTATCTAGAAATCAAAGTCTCAAAAATTTTACCTACACTACTAGTAAGACTCAATGGGCTGTAGTTTTCTGCCTTATCTTTTTTCCATCTTTGGGTATTGGAGAAATCCATGCAGATTTCCCATCATCTGTATTTGCTCATTATTTATAGAAATTTGGAAAATAACAACTGTAAATAGGGAATGATCGCATTGCCCGCTAATTTTATGAAATCATTTGAAATGCCATCCAAAAACCCGGTGTTTGTTGCTTTCAAACCATTAATTACTTGACCTATACTTTTTGACTAAATGTAAAGACATTTTCATTCTGGCACTCGTTATTAACTAACCTCTTTTAAAACACTACCTTTTCCCCAAATATGCTAGCATAGTGATGATTTAACACATTTGCTTTCTCCTTATCGTCTGTTATTGTCTTACCGTTCTGCTGAAGCACAGGTAAACTATTCTTTTTCCCTTCTTGCTTCTAATATGATTATAGAATCTATCAAATTTACTTTTTTCATTAGCGCTACTTTCAAGCAAATTTTCCATCAACCTATTTTTTGCTTCTTTCTTTAGATGTAAAAGCTGTTTACTACATTCATTAAATCTTCGGCTGTTAATCTTCCTGTAACTATATAATTTACTGCATTTCCCCGTTTAAGCATTTTAAATTTTTGTTTGTATAATACACAGGATCCGGTTTTTCTTAAGCCTCTTTTGAGGAAAAAATAATTGAGTGGCTTCACTCACAATTTTTTTAAACTCTTTCCAGTAATGTTCAATGTCTGCTCCTTCACTTTTAGCCCATTTGTTGAATGATTCTGTAAGAAATGTACAGATTCCCATTCAGTCAGCCTTACTGTAACAGGTTACCTTTTTAGTAGTACTAACTGCATCTTTTCTATTTTTGTCATGGCAGTCTGACACATGGAGAAGCACTGCCTTATGATCCCCAATGCCATCTACAACATCACTTTCCTTTACTTTATTCCTGGTGTAACAAGAAATATATCTAATAAGTTATTTTTACCACTGTTTGGACAGAACTGTACCTTCCCTTACAGTCTGTTTAAGATATGTTCACTCACAAAGTTTGAGATAAGTGCTTGAAAAGTATCAGTTGGGGTTGAGTTGAACGTAAGCCTACATCAGTATTCCAAAAACACATCAGGCAAATTGAGGTCTCCGCCTATAATCACATCCTTAAATTGAAACTCTGTCATATAGTCACTTAATTTTGATATGATGTCCAAGTTACTTGAAGGTATCTATAGGCACCAATGACATGTAGGCCTATAGGTTTAGATGAACTATCTCCTACCATTATTTTTACACAAATCATTTCATGGGATATATCCACCCATTTCACTGCACTATGAATTATTGATTTTACGGCTATGAACAACACCACCATCTAGTTTCCCTTTTCTCTTCTATATAACCTAATCACTTCCAAAGATTTCACTGTCCATAATGTCAGGTTTTAACCATGATTCTGTTCCGATTATCACATCCGGTTAGGGGTTTCTATTAAGTGCAAGTATTGAATTTCTTCTTAACAATGCTTTGACAATTCACCTGTAAAACTTTAACGAGTTAGATTGCATTTTATGACACTTGAGATTATTAAATCAGGTCCACCTCCTTGCAACACAGTTATTTTCCCGAATTTAAGGGATTTTAAATTCATGGCCAATAATTCCCCTAGCTTCCTTGAACCATTCCTATTAAGTGTAGGCCATCTCTTGCCAAGTCATCTTTCCAATCCAAAGATTTCCGTCTACGAACAAGCACTTCATGTTCATAAAAAAGATCATCCAGACCATTGATTTATGCCATTATGTATCTGCAGTCTACATCTCTTCGATAAAGAACTCCGCTAAAAACCCATTGCTGCATCCGGAAAAATCTTCTTACCTTCTTCCACGAGACACCGCATTTTATTGACAACTCTTCCGGTGTTGCAGATCTGTATACGTTATTCGTTCCAGCATGGATCGCTATTTGTTTAAACTTTTCCCCTTGCATTTTCATTACACGCAGTTTGTTTATTAGTTGTTCAATGCGAATCCCGGGGGTAGCTTTCAATTGTTGGAGCAGCTGCATTTTTGTGTGAAGCATATTCAACGTGTTTCACCAAAGAATCCCCGATAACTACTTTTGCCTTACGCCACGGGGTGGGAGGTGGAAAGGGCATCACCTCTATGTCACTATTTTGGAAAATGTCCTTTACATGGTGTTTTACATCCAACCATTAAAGGGCTTATCTAGCCCACCCCTAGTCTTGGCATAGCTAATTTTGTCACTCCATTTTGACTACAATGTTTTTTCATAGCCACAAGGCTCTTTTTTAGATCTTCAAGAGTTGGTTTTTTCAGATGCAAGCTCCTTAGTTATTAAGTAGTATAGTACCTCTCTTTGTCCTTGATGACGGCAAAGCTACCAAACTCCCTTTTGCTGCATTACTAGCTCTTGTATATATATACATGCACATAAATAGCTACAGATAGCTCCCAGGGTCTTTACAGGCCTCAGACTAGGCCTATGTGAAAGTATTACAACCACTAGGCTACTTGTAGTAGGCTTAGATGACAGTTGACTTAAAGTCTTATGCCTTGCACTATGGGGCTAGGCCTGCGTTTGCCCTAGCCTGCAGGCAAGCCTACCGGTACTGCTTTATGTTCACAGGGCCTAAATTAACAAGCCATGAATAAACATCCATACCGGTAGTAGGCCTAATAAGGTTGGCACTAGGCCTAGGCATATGTTGCCCTGGCCTGCATGAAAGCTTACTTGCTTTATGTTCTTGTTCATAGGTAGGGGCCTAAGGTCTAGATTAATAAGCCATGGGTAACATCTAATAAGGAAGGTGGCATAATGTGTAAATCGAAAAATTTCATCAAGAAGGCCTACCGCATAAATAGACCAACCACAATCTTGTCAAGATTTAACAAGATCTTGCCAAGATTTTACAAAACTTGCAAGATCTTTGGGAAGAATATACAAGATCTTACAATACAATCTTGCCAAGATTTTTCAGCAGGGTGTAAAGCCATAGGCCTAGGCATATAGGCAGTACTAGACACAGCTATGAAGGTGTAGGCCTACACAAAGCGAAGGCCTAGACTAAGAAAATAGTGGTCCCTTGAAATTAGAAAATATTTATCACCAGGGCGACTAGGGCTAGGGCTAGGGCTAGGCCCAGCTAGGCCTATGCCTATCTGGCCACTCTTGGAAATATGCGTGGCCGAGAGCATGGCGAACTCCAACTCCCTAGGGACTCGTTGGCCTAGGCCCAGCCCTTAGAAGAGACAACTTTAATTCGTGCTTAATTTCGCAGAGCTTAGCGTAGGCCTAGGCATTTTTCCCGGGTCGTGGGAGCCTAGCCCAGGCCTATGCCTAGCCTAGGGTCTAGAACCATATGCATTACCTAGGCCTAGCCTAGGGCCTAGGCCCTAGGTCTAACACCCACACTAGTCACTAGGCTTTTAAAAGAAGCTCTTACCTTTAAAGATCCCGCATAATATTATGCAATTTGTAGAAACCCGTAACGTGGTAAAAGTGAAGAATAGGCTATAGGCCTTTTCGGGGTTTTGAGCTTGTAGTCACAACACGCCAACACCTGCTGGGCTAATTAACACTCGCGGGAAAACTATTGCATATGCTCGCCATAAACGCAAAAGCGTCACCAACACTCATAATATATGTCACATCACTTCTCAATAACAGGAAAATAAAATACCACATGTAGGGCCCATGTATATTAAAATTATTAGAACAACACGTAAACTGCCTCGCCGCCATTTCCATGCTCGATGTTTCGGCGTAGCCAGGCCGTATAGCCAACATTCAACAGAAAAATGTGTAACTTCCAGTGCGGCAATCTTGGGCAAAAAAATAAAACAAATAAACAATATCCCGCTCACATTTAATTTACGGGGTATGATGAACAAATACAAATGATCTGTTCTCACTCTCAAGTTTAAAAAACCCTTTTATTGGGTGAGCGTAGCGAAGATTCCATTTCACTACACTAGAGAAAAAAAATCCAGCATGTTCCCCCCCCTTTTTTTCCTTTTTAATTGTATTTTTGTGTGTTTGTTAACACGATTCCGGCTAAACCAATACTCCAATTGCGATAAAATTTTCTATAGGCCTTCGAAATCTTCGACTGCCACGTTTTTGAGCGCAATCGAAAAATTATTTCTCATAAAAAAACCCCAAATTTTAAGATTTTTTTCGATTTTTAAAATATTTCTCTGACTTATAACACCTGCATGCTTTATCCGATTGTAATGATTTTTTCACAGAACCTTTAATTTTATGATTTAATATTTTTGTGTGAAATTTGAGTGGAACGAAAAATAGTTTTTTATGATATTCGCAGTTTTACGATTTTTTCCCATTTTTTTTTTTTTCTTTGATTATATCACCCATATGCTTTATCCGATTGTAATGATTTTTTCACAGAACCTTAATTTTTTGAATTAATTTTTTTTTCGTGTGAAATTTTAGTGGAATCGAAATTTTTTTTTTATGATATTCGAAGTTTTACGATTTTTTTTTTTTCTTTTATTTCTTTGACTTATAACACCGACAGCTTTATTCGATTGTAATCTTTTGTTTTCAGAACCTTAATTTTAGGAATTGATATATCCGTGTGAAATTTGAGCGCAATCAAAAAATTTTTTTCATGATAATCGAATTTTACGATTTTTTTCGATTTTTTAAATTTCTTCGACTTATAACACCGACATGCTTTATCTGATTGTAATTATTTTTTCCAGAACCTTAATTTTTGAATTAATATACTCGGGGTTGAACTTGAGCGTAATCGAAAAAATATTTTCGGGGAAAATCGCAATTTTACGCTTTTTTCGTTTAGTTAGTTTTAAACAAAATACGAAGGGAATTTTTTTTTAAATCTGTATTTACTAAGAACAAAATAAAACTGTTAGCATGGCCTGGTTGGTCTAGTGGGCAATGCTCTGCTCAGCCACGTAGATGGTTGGGTTCGTGGCTCGACGAAGGTGTTTTATTTTTCTTCTTTTTTTCCATGGTAGCATATAAAAAAATAAGTCCAAAAAAGAAAGCTTGTGACTGGCCAATATAATACATAGTTACTTATAATAAGTTTACTCATATGCAAAATATGGTTTAATTGAGCGAGTGAGCGTAGCGAACGTAGTGATTTCCATTCGACTTAAACGGCCCTTATGGTTTTTTCTGCGTGCGTGCGTGTGTGTGTTGTGTGTGTGTGTACGTTTGAAAATCAGCCGAATCGCTGAACAGATTGCGCTGAAATTTTAAACAGACCATCCGGGACGAGTTTTTTGAGAACTGCTAACAAAATCAGCAAGATCATTGCGATTTAAACCTACAGAATGATAAACTGAAAAATAGACTTCAATGTTTAGAAATTATTTTAACGACAATGTTTTAGATTTTTAAAAGATATTTTTTGTTTGTTTTTCGCCTGGCCGTGAAATGGGCCCTGCCCATGCAAGGTCGTCGAATGTGGACGTCAAGGTACCCCCAAATCCGCTCGTAGATTGAGTAACCTTGCAAAATTTTCAAGTATTTCGTATTGGCTTTTGTTTACCATAGTAGGCCCTATTGCCACAGATGATGGACACACTGCGTTATATGCATTTCAAAACATGTTTAATTATTTTTGAAATACAATCTAGAAATTACAAAATCTTTCCCGACCCGGGGATTGAACCCCCGTCTCCCACATTTAGGCTACAAGGGCGCTTTAGCCAACTAACTAGGGAAACGCCAAAGTCGTAGTTAGACGAGTGAGCGAGTCATGTGGTGAGTACCCGGGAACATTTTGCATTTTTTAGGGCCCAAAAAACGCCACTGTAGCCATGATAGGCTAGGGAGGCCTAAGGTAAGGGGAAGAAAAGAATGTTACCGGGTACTCAACTGGCTCACTCACTCGTTCCCAACAACGACTTTGGCGTTTCCCTAGTAATTTATACACGTGATGCGTTAAGAGTCAACTATACCTATTTGAAACTTTTTTGGGAACTATTCCTGCTTCCAGTTGTCATCCGATCGTGTTCAATTTTGCATAGGCTTATTGTCAAGAAAGATATGGTCACTTTCTATAGTAAAAAATTACAGAACATTGTTGAGCATTATGCACAAATAAATTTTTATTAATTTTAATGATTTTCAAAATTCTAAAAATAAATTTTATTTATTGAGTTTAATTTTTAATTGTTTAAAAATAACTGTTCCACTATAGAAGACTGTATATACGTGACCAAAAGCTACATGCAAAATCTGATAGCAATCTGATAAGAACTGGCTTCAGGAAGAGTTCCAAAAAAATCACTTCTATTGCAGAAATCTTAAAATAGTCTTTATTATTAACGTTTTACAGACGACATTACATTGGCAAAAAAATTTTGATTAAAATTTAATAATTGTTATTATTGTTCAATCAAATAAAACAATATTTTATTCTGTTAATCCATAAATACAAACACACAAACTTTTCAGTCCGAAGGTAAAATTAAGACCGATTATTCAAATAATAAAATTAAACGATTAGCAAAGGCCCCCCCCCCCCCCCTTCCCGAAAAGGAAAGAAGCGCCGTTGTCATTGCGTTGCCGTGGTCAGCTAGCACCCCCTCCCCGGCGTTTTCGCCCCCCCCCCAACCCCCAAACCCTTTTTTGGGGTGGTTGGGGGGGGGGTGTTATAATGAACAAGTACACAGCAAAGGAGTATGCAAGTCATTCAAGCATTACAAAGAAAAACTATTGATTACGAATAATAAAGCTCTACAACTGCTAGCTCTCAATAGTGAAATATAAATATATATCTATGTCAAAAGTAAATGCAAAATACTATTCTACCCCAATAGTAAAAACAAAAAACCTTTTCACTCTCAATAGTTAAATGAAAAAAACTATTCACAACCTTTATTAAAAAAAACGAAATACTATTGGCGAGGCAATAGTAAACCTATAAAAACTATTCACTTTGAATAGTTAATTGAAAAAAACTATTCATCTTGACTACTTAAAACAAAATACTATTGCTGTGCATGTAAATATTTAAAACTATTCACTTTCAATAGTAAATCGAAAAAACTATTCATTTTGAATAGTACATTTTCATAAGGGTAAGCTGAATGTAATTTATTTCTAATATTTATAAGTTATTTTCTACATTGACACCTAACAGTTTGTAATTTTGAAGTTTAAAATATTACTTGTTCATTTATTTTCGAGTAAACTGTTGAAAATATAAACAAAAATCGCTTTTTGATTGCATATACATTGAATTAGAAGCGATCTCTTGATGGAGTGATGTAGGCCTAATAATCTCGTTAATCGACTCCGTTCCCCGCCTCATCCCCTCTCGTATTTAAGGGAGCACGAATATCAACAACCCCCCTTCCCCACCCCCCTCCGTCCCAAAGAATCTCCTCAAACCGCCGCGATACCTAGCGGGTAACTTCTATTCTTCACTTGATCAGGAACACCCGGCTTTAGAATTACGAGAATACGCAGCGGCATAGTCTCGGGTGCGAACGTACTTTTTGTATAACGCGGAGTAAAATTTACATTTTCTTATTTTGTTTTCATCCTCTGACGGAGAAATAAGAACTTTATCCTCGTAGTCGTACTTATCCTTTTTTCAATTAGTGTCACAAATTGTTTCGTGAGACTCCTCAAAAGTCCATACAAAATTACTAGATTTGGTCGACATTAATATAATCGTTTGACGAAACAGGGCCAAAATAATTTTTAAAAAAAACATGTTTTAAGATTGGTATCACCTTTCTGAGAAGACACCAAACAAATGATCTTGATCGATTGAAAAACGTAGGCGTTGTTTAAAAAGTACGAACGCACATTTTTGCCTCAAATCCTGCAATTCCCATGCTAATAACATTGAGTTTCTAACATGTCCAGTCGTACACATTGCACAATGCTATTACATCTAATATGCCATTTGATCTCTAAATTTAACCAATCTCACTTTATTATTCTTTGTCATTAATAATAAGTTTAATAAGTCCAGGTATAAGTGTAACCAAAATAAAGGGCAAATCAACTTAACCAACAGATTATCGAAGAAGACATCACACATTAAATCCTATGTTTTGTTGGAGGTGCCGAGTACACAAACGTGTTCTTATAATGTCTAGCCACGCCCTCCAGACGTCCAGGGTCATTAAACACAAGCCGTATCATCCTTGTAGAAGCGCAATGTCAGTCATGTGTAACTATTTTAAATTGTAAAACGTGAAACCCACACATAGGGGAGCTCTACTTCCAAATAATTGTGTTTGTAATGTTCGTTACATACTATCTAAATAATCCATATTTTAACTAGTGCCATCCCCCATCCCCGTATGATTGTCTACAAATAGAATCAGAATGTAAAATACCAAGCATTTGGAAACAATTAAATCCGTTTTAATTGCATTGCACTAGTAAACTGTACTGGACTTTATAATGATCATATTTTGGTATTTTGAGTCAATTATAATTCTCCCGATGCAATTGCAATTGAGCACAATTAAGCGTACACTATTCAAAGCATTCATTTTAAATGTGTTCTATTCTTTTTCGTTAAAATCTCTTCATAAAACTCCGATTAACTTCACTATTCTTTATCAACCACGATGGCTGTTAGCCGGTGGTTACGGCTTGTTGTTTTAATCAAGGCTATTAGTTGATATTATGTCGGTATCATCTGGCGTGACGAGCCTCCTAGATATGCTAATAGGTGTCGCGAACATGGTTCCCTGAAATGCTAATAGATGGCGCCGGATGGGGCAACAGCACTTCTCTGTAAGTGCCATGTTCCTAATTCTAAGGAGAGGGCGGTGAGCCGTGGAGTCTTGGCATACATCTCAGACTTACGAGGGGACTTGACAATTATTATGGTATAGAAATGGTCGTAGGGAATTTTCTTTTGCAAGGAGCTAAGTATAAGCCGTGGAGGCTTGTATCTGTAAACAAGCTTGAAGGGGAGACAGGGGTTAAGCGAGATATAAACGTAAAGCGTAAATGTTGCCGTTTGGGTGAGATTTTCTTGGTAGAAATGTCAAAGAAAAACTTTTTGAACTACAATTAATTTTAAAGCAAATCATTGTTCTAAGAATTAATACAAGGGAAAACATTCGATCGTTTGCTAACGAGTTTGTATGTGCAAGTTTATTGTATAATGTTTAACCTTGGCTCTTTAGTATATACTATTCCAACATCTTTGACTAAACAGAAAACGAGAATCGCAGACACACCGCCCCATAATGTTGCAGGTCCAGTAACGCCAGTTACTATTCTAAGTCCATGGTTTGATGAGCTCGGGTCAGCTTTTTTTTTACAGTGTCAAATGCCTATTTAACCCTTTCAGACCCACGGATATTACAATGTACATCAACTTTGAAATTTTAATCTGGGTGCATACTTTTTTAACCCCAATTTTCATTTATTATAAAAAAACTTTTTCCCCGTGCCAATAGGACAAAAAGTTTATACATAAATAAATATATATATGGAAATAGTTTCAACACGAAATCCAGAGAATTTCACAGGCTTTCTGGTACACACACATTTTGAACTCTAATTTTCTGCTCACAATTTGAATCTTTAAAATATTGTTTAGGAAGAGTATGTGCAAGTGTCTATTAGACAGACATTTCTACATTTTAAACTTGTCTCCTACATAGGTCAAAGCTTGTCAAAGAAACCACAGGTCTGCTATTTATAAAGAAAGAGAGAGAAAAACTTAGATACGGCATTATTGTCGTGTCCCTCTGTATTGTTGTTACTGCTCTTTATCTTGATATGAGAAACATTTAAGGTGAGATGAGTTTGAGTTTATCAGGAGGACCAGCAAGTCGATTCTCTATTAACGAATACCTCAGAAAATCACCCTACAGAAGGCGTTCTGCACCTAGTAAAGAACAATACAACATAGTCGGTCAAAGAAGCATTTTATTGTTGTTCATATAAATTCTTTATTAAGTTTGCCAAGGAACAAAATATTACTTCGTCCATTTCTAAACTTCGGGGGTTCTAAGAACGCTTCTTCGTCCACAAATTCCGGGATTACTGAAACAGCTGAAAAAAAAAACAAATCATATTTAATTATAGATAATTAATTACAAATACGTCTAAATGAATTAAGCACTGGAACACCTCTCAAATTATTTAATACTTTATCTAGCATATTGACAAAAATGAAACATTTTAATTTTTAGCAATATTCAAAAAAAAATGTTCGTCATTAAATGTAATAGTGGTGACACCTATTTTGGAAAATCTTCACTATAATTATATAAATACAAAAGTGTCTGCAATTCTCTGCTAACCAAACAAATAGTTGGTCGTATGTGATATATTATAACTGATCTATTGCGGCGCTGTTTTGAAATCGATATTTAAAATATTGTATTGAAATTTAATATCCGTTTCAATAATTTAAATTAAAATCAAAACAAATAAATAAAATAAAAAAAAATTACAAAATTTGTATGCTTTATGGAAATAATTTTAAAATAAAATTTACTTAATTTAAATATTACACTGAATAAGGTTACGAATCCTTTGAAACTAACTATGTGGCGTAGGATAGGATGAACATAAATGAAAAAACACAATACTTACTATCTGCGTCTTTTTTCACGCACCGTCTCATCTGAAAGACACAGAACCACAATTTTAATGAGAAACATTAACAATGGAGTGATTACTTTTTAAATTAGTAGTTTCGCATTTAACTAGCAAACTAACATTCTTGTTCCTTAACATGGGAAAAATAATCAATTCTGGTAAATCTGAGTTAGGTTCCAGGGGCAAATACCTTCAATATGAAACGTTATTTGTGATTTGGGTTCTCAATTCAGTGCAAATAAGCTGGTATGAAGAATGGGTGGATATAAGAGAAACATTTGTATAGTTTTGAATATAGCATAAATATATACATATCTTCTCAAATGACAAAGGGGTAGAAATTTAACGAAAACTGTTGAGATAAAGATGGGATTTTAGGGACATCTAGGGACATTTAGATCACAAAACATATTATTATGAACAAGTAGAGTTGTTGGCGGTGGCACATACGAAACGTATGGCTTCACGAGGACGTGTGTTTGTATCCCGCATAAGGAATAGGATTGTGTATTCGTCTCAAATAGCCTTAGTGCATTAGGAGCCGTTAAGCAACATATATCATCATGAATATGCAAACTTCCGTTTACTACATACTACTAAATTTACTAGTTGGCCAAGAGAGATAATGCCTTTAATTTAAATTACATCACTCATACTTAAATTATTTTTTATCTATGACAGGTTTTGAGATATTCATGTGCGGTTACATAAAATTTTACAGCAAGAACAACTGCCAATAGTAGTAATTTCACACATAACGCAATACACAAAATCGAGAAGTGCCTTAGGCCTATAGGTTTTGCATAGTTTGGTTACAACTATATCCTCCGTAATTTGCGTCCCAAATACTAACAGTAGAGATTTTAATCGGATTTTAATTAATGATTAAATTTCAATAATTTATTCTGTAGTTAAAATACTACCGAATATAATAGTTGAATATTTTCACCTCCAAAATAAAGAATCGTCTACCAACGTGAGGGGTAGGATGCTAGAAACACCATATATATTTATTATCAAATCCGTCAGATTTAGTTATACGGTACATGAACTTTAATACCATTCACATTTCACAAAATTGCACAGATTTTAGAAATATAGTAGTTGAATAATTTTAAAAATAAGGATAATTCCAATGTACATATTTCATATCTGCTTGAATCTTGACATACCCGTTTGTTCTTTACGGCTGACTCTCATGGCATCAGGCTGCTCGCCCAACAAGCCTTGTCCAGCACCAAACCTGAAATAATGACATTTACGTAGAATAACTTGCAGAGTTTGATTAAAAAATTATCTTTTATTAATCTCTCGCTACCTTTTTTTAGCGTATTAAATACCGTGCGAAATACTTACACTGCCAAACGAGCCTGTCGATCAATGTTTCCTGAAAGTGAAAAATACACATTGTTAGCATAATATAAAGGCCAGTGACGAATTCAATTCATAGTACATAGGCTATGTTACATTGTAACATAGAGTTACATGGATACAGTTACAGAATATGACATTAAACAAAGGAAATTAATGGTTATGAACATTGTTGTAAAGATGATGATGGTGCAAAATGATGAGTGAATGCTTTTTAAAAACATTGGCAACAATTTTGAAAATTAAAGAGGGGGTGGGGGTTAAAAGTGCAGTCAATTTGCTATCTATAAAACACTTAATTGAAAGGTATTAGAGCTACAAGTCTACATATTAATTTTAATATTCAAATTTGACCACATGTAAGTGATTGGTATATGTTACGTTTCAAGTTTTTTAATTGGTTTATATGTAAAATGTACCTTGTGGCCACTTCTTTTTAACAAATTATTCCAGCAATACGTTATAATACGAATTCGTTTTCTAAGTCATTGAATAAATGTTGCAGGTGATCTCGACCCATTAAACTTAATTAATGTCCAAATTTCCAAATAAAATATAAAACAACTTGTGGTTTTTATGTAGATACGTAGTTTTTGGCAAAAAAAAAAACGAAAGAAAATATTCTAGGATATTCCCAAGAAGAGGCTTGAATATAACAATATAGAATAGGTTGAACCTAATATAATAATATTATAATAATAACATTATTATGTAATTTTCATCAGACCATTCGATCTTTTACCTTTATTCACAAGTTTACCGGACTTTTATTGAAGATAATTGTGTGGACACTCAATCTGTCATAAATTTTTCCCAAGAATATGGGTTATGTGTGAAATGTGTTTTTAGCTTTTGGTCAATTTCTTACATTAGTTACATTTTTACTCCTACTGGCAAAATTATACACACTTATGTAGTTACAATAAAATTTTGGGTTTTGAGGTAGAGGCGCTAATTTTATTATACCAACATATCGCTTAATAATGAAATATATTCTCAAATAAATTAATTTGTAGGGGCCTCACACAAATCGTCTTGTTAGGCGATGGAAGAGTGTGAAAACAAACAACAGTGGGGGAATGTAATACTTGTGTTTTACTTGGAAATATATAATATTTTAACCATAAAAAATATATACATTTAAGACAAAAATTTTGGATTAAAAAAATGGCAAAACGTTCCGTTTTCTGGAGATTGAGCTAAATGGTTGCTATTTCCATTACTATATTTCGTTTTCGTATGAGCGTTAATGAATACCATTCTTACTATCATACTATTTACAATTAGTTGCAAAGAATTAGCCCTTAAAGCAGGGTCGACATCCTTGGCGGTACCTCTTGACCCGATGGTGTACCCCTTACTGTTTCCACGGAGAGACTACGGTTTCCGGCTTAAAATGAAACACCATCCTGACTACCGGACTGAGACGTAGAGCTCTTTGACGTTTCGTCAATTTAGGATTATTCAGCCGCTTAACTAAAAAAAAATATTTTATTCAGGCTAACTAGTTATGAATTTAGAAATATCAAGGTAAATTATTGGGTCCAAAATTATCCGTATTTTTTTGTCAAAACTTGGTATTTTTCGAGCTAGGTCCCATCGACAAAAATCTCCCATAAGAAATAACATGGGGGGCGATCTTTATGCACCGTGACCTTGGAGGATTTTTGATTAAAAAAAAATTGGCAATTATTGACGTACTCTACAGCCTTTTCTGTAAATCCTTTATATTTGTTTTGTAATTTGGGCAAGTGGTTCGGTAAAAATATGCTGGTTACCAAGAATGGGTGTAATTTTGGAATGCATATTTTTGCGTATTTAGTGTATATTTGTGCACAGTTTCAAGACACGCTATTATAAAGGGCCATTTTAGATTGGTACGATGCTCCAGTATCAGATAGAACAAAAAAGAAACAGGTGAGAGCCGATTTAAGAAAATTCCCAAAACGCCAATTTTCGCCAATTTCTGGATCAAAAAGTTTGAAAAATTCGTGTAAAATCACAGTTACAAAATAAAAATTTTTAAACGGTCTTTCAAGTGTATTATTATGCTATTGATTGTGGCAAAAAAAATTGTGGATAATACCCCCTTAAAGAATCACTGCATGACATCAACTCAGAAGGTAAAAAATGGTAAATACTGAATTTGAATTCCAATTTCCGAATAAATAAACAAATAAGTTTTAAATACGAATTTTTCTTGCTTACATAGATCTATACTGGTCTCTGGTTGATCACTGTTTGCTCGTCGCTGGCGTCGGTGCCAACACGATTGGCTTGGTTAGCTTTAAAAATTAAAGTTTCCCATGGAAAATAAGTTATGTGACTTCTAAGGGGGTAGACTATAAATACGAACTCATTGAGTTATTTATTTAGACTATCCCACACCAAAATTAAATGAGGGTTGCAATCAATCGGAAACTGAATTCAGGTTGCACTAGATTATAAATAGTTGAGGTAAAACCAATAAATTACATTAATTAAATTGAAATTTGGTTCCAAATCGCATAAAAGAGTTACACAGATGTTAAGCAAGTGATATTACCTTGATGTTCTAACTTTAATATCAACATTTATTTGAACGATGGGTTTGATTTATTTGGTTTAAGGGCGCGTCAACAGTAAGGTTATGATGCATCACTCTACTTTAGCTTAGAAGATGTGGAATGGACCGAGAAACAAGGGACAGAACCAGCCGCGGCAAGGGGTTCCCTCGTCGTGGTTGTCATCGTCTTTACTCGTTGTTGTCGTTGTGGTGGTCGTCAAGCCTCGCCTCTAGTTTTAGGTAGTTATATTATACCCACCTAGCTACTAACTGATGTTTGCTATTTCATCGCCTATACGGATTAAGAGATTTATAAATTCCTGAATATCAATATGATGGATAGTTTCAGTTCTAGTGTTATCACCTTGAAACGGTAAGCCTACAACTGAAAGTCAAACTGAGGGTCTAAGAATATTTAGTCTTATTGCTGAAATATGATCTTTTTTATTCTTAATCGTATACTCTCGAATACGATAACAAGAAACGCTAGAAGAACCCATATTCAATCGATTAACACTTTATAAAATGAATGTGAAATTCAGATTCGGGACGTTTTATTCTTTGTTTGTTGTAGGCCTAATCTAACATTCATGTAAGCAGATTATTAGTATCCTGAACTGCAGTTTATCGTAGTATAAACAACAATGTAATCTTGTAATATAGGATGTAAGATATATAATATTAACGGTGTGGTTTCCCAATGCCTATAAATGATAATTATATATGGATTACTAGCCTGATTGTGGCTTGGTATCCGTCGGAAATAGGAAGTTCATTAATTGACATGGGCAGGTTTCACTTTTTTTTAGGTTTATCCACAGGACATTGATAAAAGTAAAATATATAATAATTGTAATCATCACTAATACCATTGCATAAACCTAAGCAATCTCGGAGCAATGTACAATGTACCAATGGTTGTAGCAACTTCCTGCACACGTTGTGGATATCAGGTTATTTGTGGAGAAAAAAATCGTGTATTTTGCTGCAAATAATAATGTATTTTGAAATATTTTGTTTAATGAAATGAAAATACAGCCTCTGTATTTTGTTTTAATTTTCAGTTCAATTAATCTGTGTTTTTTTCTCCCTCTATATATAAAACATACTCTACTACACAGAATATGCATGTAATTTTCAGAGAACTTTTGAAACAAACATTTAAACTTAGAACTGTTACGTTTCTTCTAGGCGCAATCGATACAAATGGCACCAAAATCATTTTTATGCGGACATTCTGTCTTGGTTGGTATGCATGGGTCACATATAGATTTTAAGTTGGCACTACTTTAACCACAAAGAATCCAAGTATTATTGCCCATGTGCCAAAACTAATTTCGTGTAACCTAAGTTAAGTCGCAATGGACGAGTAGTCTAACTCCGCCCCCTGACGTCACGACTCAAACATGTGCTCAAAGATGGCCGTACTGTGGGACGATTTTAACTGACAGCCTTACTGTATCACACAAAAGACTGGATTGCTGGATTGAAATGGTTCAATATTTTTGTTTGTTTCACGATGTTTGTCAAGAGCTAAAATAGGAGAGGTGTCTACACTCGTTTCCGAAGGATATCAAGTTAAGAAATAAGACGTGGGAAGTTAAAATCAGATAGATAAGAAACGAAAACATGTGATACCATGCTTGTAGGCCTAGGCCTCTAATGTTCTTTGCATTTCGTGGATTCCGATTACTTGCGAGATGAAGCCCTGCTTATGTGTTTACCCATTTTTTTATTTCCCGGACTGGCCAACTATCTTCATTCTAAACTTGCTTGTAGTAGGCAGGCTATTGAATAGACCTGTTCGACGCGGCTCTATAATTCTGCACAAGAGGAGGCCTAAGCATAGACAGGCTACTTTTGTTTAGGTGTAGGCCTAGACGTAGCTAGAATAGAAAAGAATGTTGCTTTTTTCCTTTTAGTATTGCATTCATAGTTAGTTTTATGTTTACATAACACAGTTGACCCTAAGATAATAAAAGTAGGCCTACATCTAGTAGTTAGGGTAGGCCTATATGGAAAGGAAAATAACACCTAGGCCTAGCCTCTGCTTATTGGTAGGTTAAAACTAATAGTATAGCCTTGATTTTGCTTTTAAGGTAGGCCTAGGTCTAAAGCTTCCAAGATTAAAGGCCTAAACTGTGTATAAACTATAAAGAGGGGTACATTTCTAGGCCTAAATCTTAGCAAAGAGGTGTGTCTAGTCCTAGCCGTGTAGGCCTAGGATTAGAACCTAGGCCTCCGCCTACCCCTAGAGTTAAACCCAGGCCTACTTTTTACGATATGATCTTGTAAAACTGAGGAATAATAAATTATGTTGGCCTAAACCTGAGACTCAACTTTAAAAATGCTTTCTACAGTAAAGACTTTGGGTTTATAATCATTCTAAACCCAAGGTATGGGGGACTATGATGACCACCGTTTTCCGAAGTCCACACATCCTCTAGGACACAAATAAACCAATACAACAGCCTTCCCTAAAAAGCAGCTGGCTTCTTTCTTGATCTACATAGTCTTTGGCTAAGCCATTCTAAAAATAACATATTTTTCAAGGATTTTTTCCATCCGTACGAGCGTAAAAACACGTTGAAGTTCATTGCGCCAACCACACTTAGGTTGCAGCTTGTCCCACAGTTCGCGGCGCTATCTTTTGGATTTTCCGGAACTAGCTAAGCCCCGCCTTTGACTAGTTGTCCATTAAATGAGTAAAACAAATAACAGAAAGCTTATTCTATTACGATATAGCATGAAAATTTGTTGTTAAATTATACTAGAAAAACGCTTGAAGTCCCGTCGCGTTGATGGATGATCTTTTTTGTAAGTTCTTAGTTTGCGTGGGATCTATTTACTTATCAAGTGCCTTTTGAACGCATTGTTGGTAATTTTTGTCAAGTTTCTATTGTTACTTGTAAATTTTCATTATAAACCTAAAAAAAAACTCATTATTAAAACCTTTATTCTATGGATTTTGGCTAACTTTTTCAACTTTTTCTTTCAAAAAGCAATACATTACCATTACCTTATTGACCATGTGAAATATGAACGTTGTAGCCCCATCCGTTTGGTCAGAATTGGCCCAAATGTTACGTAAATATCGCATTAAAAATCGTAAAAAAAATCGTAAAAGTACGATATTCATGAGAAATATTTCTTCGATTGACCCAAAAACGTAGAAGTTCAGAGATTTCAAAGGTCCCTCCAATTTTCATCCAGATCGCATATGCCGTTTGCCCGTAGAGAGCGAACAAACTGCCCAGAAGAGAGCGAACAAACGGACAGAAAAACAAACAAACAAAAAAAAACACCCGAGCTAAATTTTTTGGGGGTTGGTGAAATTGAAGTCTTCGCTTCGCTCATATAATTATTTTGTAGGTACTTTAGACAGAAATTAAAAAATAGACAACATCGGTGATCGAACCCGGGACCTTGGCTTGCCGGGCCATGCGTGTTTATTGCATTTTTTTTTTTTTTTTTATTATTTTTACTGCATGCATTTATTTATTGCATTGTATAATATATATATATTCATTATAATTGTTAATTATATAAGATTTTCGTGTTTAAATACTAATAACTAAAAACCTTATTACAAAGTATTGTTTACATCAATGTAGTGAAAGAGGAATCAACAATACGTACAATGCGGAAGGCACGAAACATTTGAACGCATGGTTAGAAACTTCTCTTATTTTATGTTCGATCTCTTTATTTTGCTTAACATCCGCAATTGTAAATGATTTTTAAACTGAAATGCTTGGCAACGGACTGGAATGCTTGGCAACGGACTGGAATGCTTGGCAACGGACTGGAATGCTTGGCAACGGACTGGAATGCTTGGCAACGGACTGGAATGCTTGGCAACGGACTGGAATGCTTGGCAACGGACTGGAATGCTTGGCAACGGAATGAATCGACCGATGTTGGTTGGTTGTTTGATGTGATGGACCCGGCACCTCCACCAAAACACGATAATTGTTGTCGTGTGTTTCTGTTAAACGTACACTAATTTATAATGATTATTAATTATTTCACTTTTGGAATTAATTAGCTTGAAAAAGTATCTCTGTATAAATAGAATAGAAAGTCACTTATAAATTTCTTTGTGGATATGTTGACGAAATGAATAAGCCGATACTTAAATGTCATTAGTTTTTATACAAGTAAAAAAATCATGTTTATAAAACGTTTATTTTTTAATATGAATATTGAAATATTGTTTTAAATTGTGTATCATTATTTTGATTTCGTTCTAAGAGATATGGGATTTAGCTGAATTCTGGTCATAACTTAAAAACCTATGAATAACTATTTTAGTATGGATTGTGAGAAAAGCCCATGGCTCAATTATAATAACAGTTTATTTTATTTAAACAAAAGCTAATTAAATTTAATAGAGAAGTTAGGCTGATATTACTCTAGGGGACTCACCGTTGAATTATTAGTGTCTGAGATAATTGCGTTCTAACTAGGCTCACTTAGAAATATTCTTGTTCGGATGTGATTGCAATGAGAAGCGACGACTCATACACCTCGAATAAAAGTGTGTGCCACTTCTAAGTAACGATATAAACTAATCTGAATAATTAATTTAATATCAAATACCATGCTGTCTTGTTGTTATTAATTTCATTTCTTCCGACCAATTAACGTACCTTTAATGAACTCTGACGTGTTTAGTTTTCTTAAACGGTCGCCATTACCGACAAAATATTTGTTTCTTTAAGCTTATTCGTGAATATAAATCATTTACTAAATTGCTTGCATTGAATACATTGTACATTCAAACATTTTGTTTTATGACGTTAAATGGTTTCTTAAGTTTATATTATATATTTATGTCTATGTTATACATCAACCATCTTTTATTTATCGTTTTCGTACTGGGCATCGTTTCTCTTGCTTCCTAAACCATGTTTCTTATTTAAGACCCTAGAATGAACTGTTATAAATTATTCTTACTGTTCTAACAACAAGTTTTGACTTGGGTAATACACGTGTCAAATGGGATTGTCTTACCTTTCACCCAGTACATTTGGAGAAGGAACACAGTAAGCTATTGAGCTATTTCATTAGCTGGAAGGACAGTGTGTTATTAGGACACTGGCAATTTATTACAATCGGTTCACCCCCTTAAGAAATATAAAACGGAACGTAAATGCACGATTAAATTATATCGAATTGTCAGTGAATTATTGGTACCGAAAATACATGCTCTCATGGTGTCATTTCATCATTGTGTTGTTGTAGCGGCAAATTTGAAAACCAAGTGTGACTCACAGTTGTTGTTAAATGTGTTAATTTCTGCACTCAACTTCATGTCATAATAGTGCATTTGATTTGATTTCGATGACAATATTAATGCACCTGAAATCACGTAGGCAGTTAGCACGTGGGAAGATAATGACTTCAAATTAAATATGTAATTGCAATAGAGGTGTTAATGTTATGTAGGTGGATGCCTCGCGGCAGAACATGCGGTGAGTCTCTGTACTCTACATGTAGTACTGTGGTTGTAGGGTTTAACTCAAACATTGATTACTGGCTAGGCGACATGCTCGACACACCGCTACATATTAGTTAGTAGTATGCAGGTGTGAAGTGCTTGCACATACATGTTTACACACACACATGCACACACATACACACACATGCACACACACCACACACACACACACACACACACACACACACACACACACACACACACACGCGCTCTTTTTTTTTTTCCTTTTTTCCTTTTTTTCCTTTTCTTTTCATTTTCCACCCTTTTTTATATTTGATTCATTCATTAAATACATTTAATATCATTTTTATTTGTTAACAAAATTGTTGTGTTTAAATGCATTGTTTTTTGTAATGCTACTATTTCAAATATGTACTATAATATGCAATGCATATAAATAGGTAGTTGGTGAGTATGTTCCCCGATTTGTCTCATATAAAAAGTTACATTTACTGAGATATAAAGTGGTCACTTAAACAATACCAACAACACACACACACATTGCAATCAACACAAATAAGTTAAATGTAAAACAATGCCAGTGAAATATTTAGTTGGGAATGTATAGTTTGGATTGTGTATGATGTTCATTTTAAACTTAAATGTTTTACATAAATTTAAAATGTATTTAATTAAAAAATGAATGATTAAGTTCATGATATTCGAACACGTTTCCGTATTGGAAATATTTAGTCTAGGAGAGCTTCAGATATTATTTTAAACGAATTCTTATATCGTTTATAATATATACGGTAAATTATTTACCCATTGGTAATGATAGTTACAAAATTCCACCAGTGTTTCATACAATCGTATTTTTAATGTTATTTTGATTATAAACAGACAGTTTTAAATTTAAATAAGTACTCAATAAAATATGCTATTTTTGATTTAATTTCAGTTTGAACACAGCATCAAAAATGTAATCGTTTTAATTCCATTTGTTGTTAAAAGAACTTATTTATTTCAAATCAAATATTCCAAAATTTCAATATTTGAGAGACAGTTATTTGAAAACACATGAAATTTTGGGATATTTTTTCAACCTTTTTCAGAATGTAATTATATTCCCCGTGTTTATGCTTGGAATAAATTTAAGAAAACGTATTTTAACTTTAGAATCCTCAGTGTTGGTAATCTGTCTTCACCGTCTAGTTTCGCGGATCTGCGATGGATGGTATCAGGAAAGTAGGAGAAAAACGAAGGAAGGAAATCCGGGCTTGCAGCTCATTTCACCGCGGTTCCCGGCGCCCGTAGCGCGGAGTAACAGGAGCAGATAAGAAGCGGGGAGGTAGCGGATGATCGATTGTGTGATGCCAGGAGGCTTAGCACAGAGCCCCCGACCAATTAAACCGTTTATATAACAATTGCAAAGGGAGGTCGAAACTGAGTCAGGACATAGCGCATGCGTAGAAATAAACTTGTACTAATGAGGAAATATGATCCGATTCTTGGTTTGTTGTGTTGTTCTTTTACTTTCGTTCATTGTTCGTTTTTTTTATACTCATTCTCAATTTGGATGAGAGAAACTTAAGTAAAAACATATGAAACCCAAACGAAATTTTGAAATTTAGACTTTAAAGTTTTTCCAATTTAGTATTTCTTTAGTGAGCACGTTATTAGAATAACGTTTCGCAATAGGACTAATAAGTCAAAGGTATTTATTAAAAATAATAAAATTGTAAAACATCTTGGTTCTGTTCACAACTATTTGCAACTTCCAAATAAGTTCACACAATATTATTGATAGTTTTTAATTACGTTGCTTACTGGTTTCAAACTAACAATTTTAATAATATGACTGATATTACACAATAATGAACGTACTCATGTGTTTTAGAAATACGGAACACAGTAAGTTCTGTTCTGTCGAATACTTTGTCATCAGTAAGCACGTCATTAGACAAATTCACTGAAGTTTACTTTTGTAACAATAGCCATGACCTAAATATATTTCATTTGGAATCCTTGACTAAGTTCCCCAAAGCTAAATTCAAATTCCATTCAGTGATCGTGTCAATATGCCAGTTCGGCGCATCAGCGAGCTAGCAACTAGGTCAAAACTTATAGTGACGTGTCAGCTTCTTTGAACAGATGACATGGAAATTGCCACCTAGCACTAACCTTTATATAAGATAAATGTTTGTCGAGAGTTCCATAAAGACATAAACTAAAACGGTTTGAGTTTTCTTTTTAGATTTGAAAATTCAACACCGAGTTTGAATTGGTTACAAAAAGTGTGTCAGTTTTGAAATTTATCATTCTTAAGTTTTATACTACTAGTTTTACGATAAATACTATCACTCTGTTGAAATCTGTTACATTTTTCGTTAAAATAACAGATTTATGTTTCATTATGCTTTGTTAGTATAGTCATTCTTCATTTTATTTATTCATGCTTTGAAATGTTAAGTGTTTTCGGATTAAAAAAACAAACTATTGTCATTTACAAGCTTACGGACAGTAATCGTTATGGAACGTTCATCTGTATTTTTTTATTTTTTTTTGCATTTCTGAATTTTGAGATAGAAGACACAGAATCTTAAGTATTTGTATGTTTTCTTAGACGTTTAGTGGAAATTATATTTTTCATTCTATAACAGAGAATCAAATAATATACAATTTGTTTTCATTTTCAACATTTTTGTGACCGTTGAGAGTGAAGGACAATTTCTTACCGGTGCTCTAATTAAATACATTTTTTAGCCCCCATTCCCCTCGCGAAAGTGTGGGCACAAAATTCAATATGGCTGCCATCGGCCATGTTTGAGATTATCTTTGCACTGGTTTGGCCTAAAGAATCGCGTCGTAAATGGTTTTTAAGGTATTTTATGGCGAAGATTTCATTTTTAAATTCGTTACGGAGATTTGACCTATATTTTTAGTTTTAAATCTAAAATAGACGTCGATTTACATCTCGAAACAGTAGTATGGAAACATTTGAAATTCCGTAGCAGTTATAATGATAGAGAGTTGTATATGTTATCAATCTATTCGTATTGAACCGCAGATAAATAACTTTGGTGTTGCTCTTCTATTTTGTGTACAAGGCAGCCATGGCCAAAACAAAATGGCCATCGTTATTAAAATCGGTTTCTCTAATATCTTTGTAGATATCTGACCGATTTCAATTTTTATATAACCAATCGGTTGGTATTGAGAAGAGCTAGAAATATTAAGCTTATACTATTTTCACGAGAATCGATTTCGTTAGATGTTTATAGAAGAGGGAGCTCAGCGACTGAGTATTACAATTGAAGAAATATGTTACTTCGGTGATTGTGTGTGTGTATGTGTGGGTTTAGGTGTGTGTGTATGCGTGTATGTGTGTGTACGCTGAAAATCAACCCAATCGCTGAACAGATTGCGCTGAAATTTTAATCAGCATTCGGTACGAGTTTACTGAGAACTGCCTTCAAAATTTTAAATTTGCACACATTACAAGAAATAATAAATAGAAAAATAGTCCTCAAATGTGTAGGATTCAATTCAACGACAATGGTTTTCATTGTCTACAACACATATTATCGATGCGGTATCAGTTGATTTGTTATCAATAACTGTACTTTAAAAATGTTTTGGTCCACAAACACACAAACAATGTAATATAAGGATAAAATGCCGACTTTATACGAAGTACGATCTTCACAACAATATCGTGTTTGAAAATGAACCGTTACTATTCATCCGAATGTGTTGACTCTTCACACTCACTCCTCTCATCATCGCTACCACTGCCTTCACTTCACGAAACAACTGATCCGCATCGATAAATGTGTTTAGGCATCAAGAACACATACCTGTTGCATATACTCATTTAAACATGCTGTCGCTTCACATAAATTATATTCGGTTATACTTGTCGGAAAATTAAAAGCATTGCCTCATTTAAAATATAAAGAAATAGGCTTTCAAAAATACAACTTAATAGTTAGGTCATAATCATGGATTCCGTGACCACTTTTTCGCAAGGATGGTTTGACGATTAAAAAAAATAAGCCCCCATGTCCCTCCCAAAAATCCGGCAATTTTTACTACAGGCCAAAATCCAATATGGCTGTCGGGCACCCTCTTGAAAAAATACATTTTGAACCAGAGCAAGTAGAATCATGTACAAATACATTTTTCCGTGTAAACAGAATACGAGGATTCCGAATCTGACATTAGTTTGACGTTATTGACTAAAACATACAAAATGGCCGCCTTCCGGTGTAGCCAAAGTAGCCGTGGATGGTTGCGTACGACAACAATCGGTATGGGAGGTGGCTATCTGACTTCTGGGCGATGCTGACAGCTCTCCCTTCTGATCAGGTCGCCTTTCTTCGTACTGACTTTACTCAGTCTATTACAGGCAACCCCTACTCCAACATGGCATGGGACATGTGGATCGAATGCACCATGAACAACGGCAGCAAAATGAAGTCTGGCTGGCTCTCCATCCTTCAGAATGAAAAACAGCTGCTGGTGCACTCCAGAAATGTGAATAATGTGGCCCGGGTCCGAGCAGCTCATAACGCCAAGGCCAACCAAAAACTACACAAGAAGAAGCACGTGGAATGCGGCCCAAAACGGATGCGAGAAGATGAGCAATGCGTGCAGGATCTGGTCGCATGCTTGCACGAGTTCGACTCCTGTCCATTCAACCAAGCTTTCACCCACCCTCCGCACACTACAGTCCGCCATGCCTGCCTCTGATGAGCTTGTTGCAGATTAAAATCGGCCTATGCTGCTGGAGAGGAAAAGTTAATTAGATTCTTGCAAGATCGAGTGTTCAGTAAGAATACCTCCCTCCATGCACCTGTCCCTTTGAGCAAGCGAAAAACGTTTGCCAAGATGCCAGAAACGGACAAGCATGGGGATGTACTTAAAGTGAGAGCTGCTGAAATGGAGCGGAGCGCTCTCAAGTCAATTATCGACCTGGTTGATGTCAGTAAACTCGTGGACCTCGCCGAGATGTTGGAACATCGTGTCGTCGATGAATGTATGGCCCTATTCAACTTAAACGGCACATACAGGAAGACACAGAAAAGCAAGATCATTCAGAGACTCTCTCTGCAGTCTGTAGACCTGCAGGAACCTTACACCGCTCTCATCGACATGGGTATGTTGTGGAGGATTGCAACTCCATCAGCAGAAGACCGACTGACACAATATGGCGCCCCATACAATTGGTCGGATTACGTCTATAAAGTGTCATCCATCATCCTTGCCGGCCATAGAGGTGCTGCACGTATCATCTGTGTGAATGACCCGTACGACGCACCATACTCAACTAAATATAATGAACGAGACCTGCGGGTACAGGTTAATGTATATATTCCCAACACGTCCATGAAATTGAGCGACCCTTTCCCTTCAGCCCAAGCATTCAAAACGCTGCTGTGTAGCGACGGCAACAAGAGGCGGCTGCAAAAACTGATATGCGACCATCTGACAGACCTTTCAGAGAGGGTTGATACAATGATTATCTATACTCTGTTGGTTCCTACTGCACCAATTTGTCAACCAAACAACTAATGAAAAACTACAGCTTTGACCAGTCTGAGGCTGACACTATTATCTTTTCGATTTACGCAGCTCTGCGCGAGTCCGGTTACACTGGCCCTGTTGTCATTGACACTGCCGATACTGATGCGTATATCGCTGCAGCAGTCATCTCGCGGCAGCTGAACGGAATGCTCTGCATCAAGAGGAAGCTGGAGACAATTTTATGTCGTGTCCTGGTAAATGACGAGATGGCAGATTGTATTGTGCAGCTACACTGCATGACAGGCTGTGATGCCAATTCAGGATTCTATGGAAAGGGTAAGAAGTCTGTGTTTGACCGGATAGCAAAGAGTCCTGTGGCCCGACAACAGATCTCGAGGTGCGGAGATACCCCCTTTACCTTCAGGAGGAGGTACTAGAGAAGCTCTTCCAGTTCACACGGCTTGTCATATATGGCGACATAAAGATATTACCATGCCAGAAGCCCGTTCAGCAAAGTGGAGAACACTGAAGACAAAATCATTCATCCTTCTCCCTCCAGATGCAGATAGCCTACGACAAAAACTGCCTCCGTACAAATTACTTGGCGTATCTTGTACGCCCCCTCCAAGAAGGACCACCCCTCGCCACTCGGGCATGGTTGGGAGCTGGTGGGTGGTCGTTGTCGCCCTGTCCGCCACACGCGACCTGCCCCTCCCGGCACATCTACCTGCACAAAAGCTAGTTGAAGAGAGCGAGGATGATGACAGCAACCAGGAGGAGGATACTTTACTGAATGGTGTCAAAGATAACTGAATGAATGATAACTGAATGGTGTTAAAGTGTGAATGGTGTCATTTGTGAAAGAAAGTTACTAAAATACCGTCTTATTGTAAATAATGGTACTTAAATCCTTGTGGAGGTAGTTTCTTAAGAACAAAAGTAAAACTTTGGCTACACCGGAAGGCGGCCATTTGTATAATTTAGTCAATAACGTCAAACTAATGTCAGATTCGGAATCCTCGTATTCTGTTTACACGAAAAAGTGTATTTGTACTAGTTTCTACTTGCTCTGGTTCAAAACTTAATTTTCCGGCGGCGGCCATCTTGTATTTCTGGTTCAAAATGGCGTCGTAGCGTCAAACTAATGTCAGATTCGGAAACCTTGTGGTCAGTTTAAACGGAAAAATGTATTTGTACATGACTCTACTTGCTCTGGTTCAAAATGTATTTTTTCAAGAGGGTGCCCGACAGCCATATTGGATTTTGGCCTGTAGTAAAAATTGCCGGGATTTTTGGGAGGGACATGGGGGCTTATTTTTTTCTAAATGGTCCATAGTAGTCAAATCAATCGTCAAACCATCCTTGCGAAAAAGTGGTCACGGAATCCATGATTATGACCTAACTATAAGTTACTGTAAAACCATTTTGACCTTACTAATTGTTCAGTTAGTTTGTAACGTTTTGTCTCTGACATTGTAATTTTTCATTATTCAATTAATATAATCCTTTTTTCTCTCTGACGAATCAATTAATGTTAACTTGTTTATTTCAAAAAGCCAAAGAATTTTAAAATTTGTGTTGTCCATAAACCAAATCATGGACATATTTTGGCCGTAGAGCGTGAATATATTAGTATTAGTTAAATAAATAAAAACAAATGGCATTGAATACATGAATTTAATTTTTAATAGTCTTTTTACGTTTATACAATTTAATTGGAAATCGTTTGAATTTAATTCCACAAGTTACATGACTACTTTCTAACAATAAAACCGTAAATTTCTACCATAAAAACGACACTGACGATATTAATTAAAGTTTATACTTCAAAGTTTTATCTAGAAACGACACATCGTTTTACTTCAGCTTCGTATAACACCATGTGACGTGGCTTCAATGCAAAGTTGGCGAGATGAACGTTAGTGTTTTAGCGAACATTGGGTGGTAGAAATAAAACAACATATTTCGCTAGGAATCTAGGTTACATCCTTCACAGTTTGTCGCTGGTTTTCAGAAGTACTGTGATGCGCTACTATGTGACGTACAACTCAAGCCAGCGCCGGAGCTTGGACATGTAATAAAGTACATAGTAGCCGAGTTTGCTGTGTGTGTGTGGTAGTAAGTTGGAAACAAGTGTAACTCAATTACTATAATTAAAACGCTGAAATACCTCACGGAGATGGGGATGCGAAACATGCATGCTTATTTCACTACAAAATAATGTTAAGGGCAATCCCTGGACCCAAATATGATTTCTAAAGAATGCAATAAAGACGTCTGAATAGTAAGTAGAATGTAAGAGGGGCTTAATAAAAGAGCGGATTATTTTTTTGAAATTTTTTTGACGGAACATACCTCAGAATCAACAATTATATTCAAATTACTGGAATCAGTTGTTCAAGTTCAAAATTAAATTTTTAGCAGCGGTTTTTTGCATATTGTTTCTACACTCCTTTATCTACAAAATAAATATAAGGATTATTGGTTTTATTTGGATTCAAGCGTTGTATGATTTTTTTCGTTAAACGGTACAAAATTTGAAATTGTACCGGCAGGCTAAAAAAATTGTGCAACGCCAGAAACCATATAAAACCAATAATCCTTATATTTAGATTGTAGATAAAGGAGTGTAGAAACAATATGCAAAAAACCGCTGCTAAAAATTTAATTTTGAACTTGAACAACTGATTCCAGTAATTTGAATATAATTGGCCCATCAAACAAATTTCAAAAAAATAATCCGCTCTTTTATTAAGCCCCTCTTACATTCTACTTACTTTTCAGACGTCTTTACTGCATTCTTTAGAAATCATATTTGGGTCTAGGGATTGCCCTTAAAAGCCTACTCTTAATGGCAGAATGCTCGACGCTTATTGAGAACAGGCTGAAGTAAATTTAATTAAATTAACTTCATTTTTGTGAAGATATTAAACAATATAATTCGAAATATTCGCTTGTTAACTATTTATTTTAACAATCACACTCATGATTTCATTTAATTTATTTTTTATTTTTATGACACATTCACAAGGATTCATTGAGCGACGTACTTTATTATTATTATTATTATTATTTATTTTCCACTTAAGCTTAGTAGGAAGGTTGGCAGAAAAGGGCAGTATGCCCCAAGCACAAGGTGTCTGCCAGCCTCTACACAACAAATTGTGATAATAAACAAGCTTATAAAACATAGAATATAGAAACATAAACAACATAAACAAAAACATAAGAAACATAGAAGAGACAAATTAACAAAACAATAACAATTCAATGAATTCATAATATCAAAAAAGCAATCATAATGTAGAAGACTTAATAGCTCTCTTGAAAGGAGACATGCCAAGTCCTTGTATTTCTTCAGATAGGGAGTAGTTCCAAATTCTGGCAGTTCGGCAGTAGAACCCACTTATGTACGCGCTGGTTCGGGCAAATGGTGGCGTGATGGACTGGGCCTGGTGACGTCTTGAATCCCGAAGGTTCCAAGACACCCGATGGAATGGGTCGAGGTCCACACAGCCAGTCAACATCTTTTTGAAGAACAAAACGTCCACTTGCTTCATGAGTTGTTCAATTGTGATAAGGCGACATTGACCACGACGTGTAGAGGCACTAGGCTCTTTGTAACCCATAATATGTCTGGTGGCACGATTTTGAATTCTTTCCAACTTGCACATATTGTCCTTTGTTGTTGGATGCCACGCTGGTAGGCCATGAGTGATAATTGGCCTAACCAGCGCTAAGTATGCAGTGCGAAGGGTTCTTGGCTTGCCACCCTTTAGAGAGCGCGATACAAATCCTAAAGTTTTAGACGCTCTGTTTCGCACATACTCACAATGTAGATTCCACCGCAGATCACAAGTAACAATTATTCCAAGTAGTTTGACCTTTTGGCAACACGGTATTATATCTCCATTTATGCTATACACGATGTTTATGTGCCCGGTTCTTGATCGCGTGATTCGAAGTAACTGTGACTTGCTAACATTAAGTGACATTTGGTTGTTTTCACACCAAACTTGGATACTGTTTAGGTCATCTTGTAGAGCCTTTGCGTCTTCTGAAGTAGATATATTTCTGTACAAAGTTGTATCGTCAGCATATTGGAGAATACTGGACGTTACAACATCTGGTAGGTCTATCATAAATATGGTAAAAAACAAAGGACCAAGTACAGATCCCTGCGGAACTCCAGAAGTAACGTCAATTAATGATGATGAGGCTCCATCATGCACTACACGTTGAGACCTGCCCTTTAAAAATGATGTAATCCAATTAAGAAGCTCACTTTGAATTCCATAATTGTGTAGCTTATGTAGAAGTCTCTCGTGTGGCACACTGTCAAATGCCTTACTCCAGTCCAATGCAATGCAGTCAATTTGCCTTGTCTTTCCTTGGTCAAGCGTATGCTGCCAGTCATCAATAGCCTTTGTCAGCATAGTTGTGCATGATCGACGAGGTAAAAACCCATGCTGGTTAGGCGGTATCAGACTGTTCACTTCCAAGTGCGTATAAATGGCTGAAGTAACTAGACGCTCCATTACCTTGCAAACCGTACTGGTAAGTGATATTGGCCTGTAGTTAGATACATCTGACCTATTCTTCGATTTGTAGACAGGCACAACGTTAGCTACTTTCCAATCGTTAGGAACAACTCCGGACTCGTTTGACAAGTTAAAACAGTGCAGTGAGGGATGGAGCAAGCGAAGAAGCACACTGGTGAAGAATTGTTGTAGGGATTCCATCAGGACCACTAGCCGCACCAGGACGAGTGTTGAGAAGTACTTGTCTCACCTCGTTGACTGAGAAAGAGAGTTTTGTAAGAGGCTTTTGAACTGATGGATTTCCTAGAAATAATTTCGTACAGTTTGTCGTTAATGGAGTAAAGTTTTCTTGGAACTTTGAGTTAAATGCATTGGCAATTTCCTTTGCATCAGTTAAAATTTTACCATTTGCTGAGAAGTGAGAAGGAGCTGCACTGCCACTCTTAGAACGAATAAATTTCCAGAGTCCTTTAGAATTGCTCCCTAAGTTCCAACATGTTGTTGCTGAGCATTTCGTATTGTTGTTTTCACTTGATTACGAAACTTTCTGTAAGAGCTCCATAAATCATCAGACTGTATCCTCTTACATTTGAAGAAGAGTTTGTCACGCTTTTTAATCAATTTCAGAAGATCCGAAGTAATCCATGGTGCCCGGCGTTGACCCTTCATTATTACTTTTGGAATTGCATCTTCAACACAACTCCAAAACACCGAACACCAATCTTTCCACATCAGATTAACGTCATGCTGCTGAGTTAATATTGTAAGGCGATCTACGAAAAGAGTTCTAAGTAGCAGCCAATCAGCCCTTTTATAGTTCCATACAGATTTGTTAATGTATTTGGTTCTAGGAACAGTGAATTTTAGATTAGCGCATACTGCCAAATGGTCACTCACACCTGGAATAACACTCGTGTCTTTAATAATATTTGGGTCATTGCACAGCAATAGGTCAATGATAGATCGCGAAGTATCTGTTACTCGAGTAGGTTCGGTGACTGTTTGCGTGAAAGAGAGCTCGTGGAACGCAGATAAATAAAGATTGGCAGTAGCATCGTTAGGAATAGGAGCTACAGAATCCCAAGTTATATTCAAATTAAAATCACCACACAGAACTATCGCGGTATACTTGGTTACTAACTTATCAACACGACATAAAGATTCGATTAGTTCCTTGTCTAGATCTGCAGTCGAATTAGGCGGCCTGTAAGCAGACCCAAGTAACAGTTTTTTATTTCCGCATGTTATCTCCACCCAGATGATCTCTGCATTAAGTGTAGATAATTCAGGTACGTGCACCGGCTTAAGCTCAGGTTTTGCTGCTATGAGAACTCCACCTCCTGATCGGGCATCTCGGTCCTTCCTAAATACCATATAGGACGTGGGCAATATTTCCGAATCTCGTACACTTGCATCGAGCCACGTTTCACAGACGAAAATAACTGATGGGGTAAGCGCTTCAATCCAGGTATGAATTATGGGAGAGCGTTTCGAATTTTTAAGACTACGAGCGTTAAAGATAGTAATTGTATACCAGAATTATTGGATCCAGAATCGCTATTGGTGCTTTGGTTAAGTTGAAGCGCATCTCCAGCAATGAAAAATGAATCATTAAACTGTGGCACTGTGCACTCCCAGCACGTCCAAGTCTGTGTACCATTTACTACGCGCCTGTGCAAGGATGGCAGTATTTTGACGCATGTATTGTGGAACGGTCTCGTACATTCAGAGCACATTGTAAAAAGTTGGTTTTACGCCCCTCAGTTTTACAATGATGGCAACGCTTGTTCTGCCCGTTGACTGGACCAGGATTTACTTCTACATCTCCACACAAAGCAAGAAGGAGGTAAATGATATCCATGTGCGATACAGGTGGTCTGCATGAGTCACTGGCAAGCGAATGATCATCAGTTTGAAAACACTGCAAAGGACCGGGGTTTAGCTCCACATCCCCAGAAAGAGCAATAAGCAACAGGAAAATGCTGCCAAATGTTGAAGTCAAAATACTCTTGGCCATTGTGCTAGTTCGTCGCCTTCTTGTCCGTTGTTTACGACGTCCCAAACATCTAGTCAATGCAACCGGTCTTATTTTTCTTAGAAAATACTTCCACACAGACTTCCGGAGGAAACCCAGCATCTTATTGAAACCAATTCACTTTCCAAAGGGATGCCATAGACCTGTCTACATTTAGTTGGATTAAGTCGTGTCACCAATTGCAATTTGCATCCATAATTGATCATTCTAAATGTCAGAAAAGAAACAATGTAAACAAGCCACCAAAAGCACGAAACCTTTCTGCCCATTTCCGTCTTCTTCGACTAAGCCTCGCCCTAGAAATTTGGCATCTGCGATCACTAACAGCCATAGTATATGTTCTGATTAATATTTTCAATCTTACTTTCATCACAAACCATAGAAAAAGACTATTTATATTGTAAATCAATCCTTGATTATAAATATTCCTGATAAACTTTTAGGGTTGATTTTTAAATGAGATAAACGGTACTTTTTTTAAAACCAATTTTATTATATTTAGCCATATCACACACAATATTATGTGTTTAAGGGCTAGTTCAAGAGATATAACATTTGGCGGAGTTAGATTTAATGATCAAAACGAGACGTATCATATAGTATTTCCATTCGAGTGCCTTGTAGTTCTGCATCATAGACGTTGCAGTAAACACAAAACAGCTGACTGTACCTTAAGGAGTTTAAAAATCTATCCGCTACAAAGTATTTGATATTAAAAAAAAGGCCGAGTCTCGAACCACGATCGTGGCTGCTGCTGAAAACCTCAGACGCCACGGTCGTGGGATGAGGTGTATCCCTAGATCCCACGGTGGTAATTTAACATGGTGTTTTCAACATACGACTGCATGGGTAATAAATGGGGTTTCTAGTTGATAGTAACCAATATCATTGTAAAAATAGTGTTCAGCACATATTTATGTATTGTATTATGTTTTATTCATACGTTTTTAACAATGAAATACGTTAAAAGAAGGAAAAAACCTAGCACAATATGCATTCACGCGCGGGATTTAAACGCTTACCACGTAAGTTTTAACAAAAATAAACCACTTTTACAACAATCAAAGATAATTACGCATGTTATTATTAGAACCACGAGGTTTTCTCATTTAGGCCCTACACATTTTAAACCACAATATTCACCACTCTTAAAACAATCAAAGAGAATTACGGAGTGATATTATTAGAACCACGACCTTTTCTCATTTACACATTTAAAACAACAATACTCACCACTTTACAACAATCAAAGATAATTACGCATGTTATATTAGAACCACGAGGTTTTTCTCATTTACACATTTAAAACAACAATACTCACCACTTTTACAACAATCAAAGAGAATTACGCGTGTATTATAGAACCACGACCTTTTTATTTACACATTTAAAACAACAATACTCACCACTTGTACAACAATCAAAGAGAATTCGGGTGTTATTAATAGAAACCACGACCTTTTCTCATTTACACATTTAAAAAACAACAATACTCACCACTTGTACAACAATCAAAGAGAATTTCGGGTGATATTATTAGAACCAGGACCTTTTCTCATTTACACATTTAAAACAACAATATCACCACACTTTTACAACAATCAAAGAGAAATTACGAGTGATATTATTAGAACCACGACCTACTGCCTACGCATTGTAGGGATTGTTGTCAAGTTTCTATTGTTACTTGTCAATTGTTATTATTTTCCGAAAAAAACTTATATTTAAAGCTTTATTTCTATGGATTCTAGCTAACTTTTTCTTTCAAAAGGTACTACATCACCTTAACTTAATGTCCACCTATAATATGAACGTTGTCGGTTGTAGCCCCACCCGTTGGTCAGAATTGGCCCAAATGACACGAAAATATCACATTTAAAAAAAAAAAAACGTAAAAGTACGATATTCATGAGAAATATAAGTTTAGAGATTTCGAAGGTCCCCTCCAATTTCATCACGATCGGATATGCCGTTTGCCTGGTAGAGAGTTAACAAACAGACAAAAAAAAACACCCAAGCCAAAATTTTTTGGGGCAAGTGAAATTGAAGTCTTCGCTTCGCTCATCCAACTATAGCATTTAAATCGACTTTGATAAAACTATTATGTATACTTTAACAAATCATTTTGTAATGGAACTTGAAAAAGTAATGAGATCCCACCCATAAAAAAGCAATGAGATCCAAAAGAAATGCCAAGCTTATGTAGATGAGCAAATACTAACAAATTGAAAAACCATGTTCATAGTTCTGGGGAACTTTTTACATGTCAAAATATTTTTCAAGGGTTCTCTTTGGATATCAAATTTATTAATTTGTTTATTTTTAAAATTGTATTTCACTGAAACTTACATCAAGTGTTGACAATATAGATAAGTGCAATGTAACAATGTAAACGGCCCGAGTCTGATGTGGAGCGGACAGCGTTTGCTGTGGAGCGGCCCGAGTCTGCTGTGGAACGGCCCGAGTCTGATGTGGAGCGGACAGCGCCGTCTTCATTGGAGTGGGCCGGACGTCTGGAAATTAAGTTGACAACATGTTTATGCCATATTAATCAGTAAAACTACTTCCAACTAGGCCAATCGTGACTATATTTTACGTAAACCCCTATAGATTGAGATAAATAAGAATATTTTAAGAATCGAACCCAAACACCGAGCCCTAATCACTAATAGTTAAAATGCAAGTTATCTTACCAATTGCAGGCACGACCTTCACTAAGTTTTCAACAAACTGTAGTCTGCCTTTCCAGGACAAATGGAGTCCACTCCGGTTCATCAATGCTGGTGAATTATAAGTTTTCCAGTGGTTAATAAACTTAAAATCGTAGTCTCTGCAGAGTACTTGAAGCTGTCCTGAGATGAAAAAGAAAACCCAGTATAAAATAAAAATAAGATCAAAAGGTATGCAATATGATTTCAAAAATTGCACTACCCAGGGGACAGGAGTAGTAGAAGTAGTAGAAAAAATTAAAAAATTATCTAGCATTTCCAAACCACAAGTGTTACCACCCTTTCCTATGCCTACGGTAGGCCTAGGCCTAAGTAAAAGATATTAGGATAGGCCCAGCTGTATAAAAATGTAGGCCTACTGTCATTTTATTACATGATGAACATTGGCCGATGAAGTAAAATTGTTATTATTATTATTATTTTATTGGATGTATTTCATACAAACTCGGTCAAAAACCGGAGCTAACATGTTGTACGGACTTACGTCTTACTTATTATTATTATTATTATTATTATTATTATTATTATTATTATTATTATTATTATTATTATTATACAACAGTAATAAGGATACCGGTACATAAACATACTATTGAGCTGCTCAGCTTTTTTATTCCACGTTGCAAGCTGGTCGTCCTGTCGGTACAGGTCCCACTTGTTAGTGAAGCGTGGCAGCACTCCCGAGATGGCCAGGCAGATATCGGGATGCTGGCTCAGGATCCCTATAATTACATCTTCATAGTCAGAAACCAGCATCTGGAATAATATAACATAAACATAATAATACCCAACAGTTACAAATAAGCCCTTCCGCACGGTGGCATAAAAATAGGATTAGGACATTCCTATAAGTAATATAGGCCTATTTAACAAGCACCGGGACAGTAGGCTAGGAAGGCATATTTGATGAAGCACGTTTTAATATGGTACATATTTATAATAAGCTACAAATAAATTAAATGCAGTAGGGCCCTTATATATCTAGATAACATTTTTAGTGCAATATTTTCGTGACATTTTGGCCGATTCTGACCAAACGGGTGGGGCTACAACGTTAATATTTTACATGGACGTTAAGGTAATAGTGATGTACCGGTATTGCTTTCTGAAAGAAGTTGAAAAAGTTAGTTTTAATATGAGTTTTTTTAGTATAAGTAACAATAGAAACTTGACAGCAATCACCTACAATGCATTCTAAAAGCACTTGCAAAGGAAAAGTGGTCCTACGCAAACTAAAAGCTTACAAAACAGCTCGTCCATCAACGCGGCAGGACTTTTAGCGTTTTCCTAGTGTAGGACGAATGGCTTTATGACTTACCTCAACCGAACGATTTGTTGGCATGTTGTTAGTACCAACATGGAGCACCAAGGAGTGAAAGAATGGGGCACACTCCATGGCCACAGGTAGCATTTCGTGGATTTTATATCCACTAAGTGATATCACAGTGGCATCCTCGCTGATACCACTTAGGCCTAACTGTTTGACGATGGAGTCACCTAAAATTAAAGTAGCTAGGCATTATCAAAATTAGATTTTAAAGAAATATACGATTGAGAAATAATAAAAGAAACAATACAACCTTGGCAAGTCAATATGAACAAGCAATCAATTTGTTTGGATTACAGGTCTGGTAGGTTGACGAAATCTTAAATAACGACAATCAGCACTGCAGTATTCCTGGAAAAAAAATAGATCAGTCAACGATCATCATTTTGATAAAACAAAATTGCTTGGATGGGAAATGGGGGAAAGTATAGGCAATATTGTCAAGGTAGAGGCAGGGGGAAGTCCTTTTAAGGGCCATTGTAATGTTATTTGTAATATTGAGACTATTTCTTATAGTATCTAGCTCAGAAGGCGACGGTCGTCGTTGCTTCGCTATTGAATTTGGTTCATTACGAGAACTCTAAAAAGTCAGGCGAAGCAATTGTGTTATGATTTTGAGTTTAAATTGTTACTTTTAACCTCGAAAATTGGCTTGACGCTCGTCAACAGGCGAAATGACTTCTTTTCAATGCGAAAGTAGGGAGAAAGAATGAAAAGCTTGGCTCAACTTCTAGGCCTACCGGTATATCTCACAGCATTCACAGCGGAAGACTTTCCAAGGAGAGCTTGGCTGCCAGTTTTTACAAAAATTGTATTTGTAACCACTAACCATACACTAACCAACAACAAGGTGTTCCAATTTCCAGCCGCGCCAGCTCAAGTTACTTTTTTTAAGAGCGCACCCAAAAATAATTTTGTCAAAATTACGTGGTTTTCCAGCTTTCTTAGGGGGGCGGAGGGGACGCGCTTCCACCACAGGGCTCGACAAATTTAAAAAAATCTATTTGCCCAGCTGGGCAAGTGGCCCAAAATTTTAGTTGCCCAGACTAAATTCAAGGTTGACCCAATAATTTTCTTTATTTTACGACAATTTTCTTTATTTTAACAATAGCCAAGTCAATAACTTTACCGACTTTACGTACCGTACCCACTTTTTATCATACTCTCGGTCATATTTTACTTTTTTGGCAGGTTCATTAGCTAGGCCTAGTCTAGGCAATGATGGTCCTAGGCCTATCTCATCTTCGTTAATTGTGAGTGGCTTAGTAGACGTAGGCCGAGACGTTGAAGCTAGGTACTCCACTAGGCCTTCAGTTAAAAAAGTTCCGTAAATCCATTTAAGAATGGTTCAATATTACGCAATGGTTTTAAAATGTCAAAAATGGTTGGAATTTCACAAAACGGGAGAAGGTAAACAAGTCTCAGATCTCCATTTTTTCGTTAGTCCCGTTAGCTAGGTCTAGGCCTACCTAGCTAGGCTTTAGATCCTAGCCTAGGGCCTAGGCAACGGCCCAGGCCAATAATTGGGGAGAATAGTTTTGAAAGCAATAAACACCAATTTTGGCGTCAGAACTGAGGTTTAGACCTGGCCTATCGCACCAAAATATGTGAAGAAGAAGTAAAACGTTAGGCCTAGGCCTAGCCCTGGGTCCTAGGCCTAGTAGGCCCTAGACTAGGGCGTCGCATAGGGCCTAGGTTGGCCATCCTAACCAAGATTTGGCCGGATTATACACCACGTCCCCCCTAGAGAGGCCACGTACTGTGGCTTAAGATACTCGGATATAACATAGGCCCAAGCCAGGCGGAGGCTTTGGCCTATTGGCTAGGCCAAAGCCTAGTGTAAAACACTAAGCCTAAGCCTTGTTTCTTTAAGGTTAGGATAGGCCTAGGCCTAGGCCTGCTATGCCCTGGAACTTCTTTAGCAGGGGGGGGGGGCAGAAAAATGAAATTAGTTTGCTGTTTTAACAAACAAAGACTAGGCCTAGCCTAGGCCTAGAAAGCCCAGTAAGCGAAGCCTAGGCTAACCCTAGAGCAAGACACATAGCCTAGGCCTAGGGGCTAGGCCTAGGGGCCCAGCCCAAGAAGGTAGGGCCTCACGTGGAAGTAAAATGTCTTGTTGGACTAGGCCTAGGCCATAATTAAAAATGATTTAAAAACAAAAGGCTAGGGCTACTACAGAAAAGACATTAATTCTCTAGGCCCTAGGCTAGGGTAGGCTAGTAGGCCTAGGCCTTGTGTAGGCCCTAGGCCTATCCAATCCCTTTGGGGCCTAGCCTACCTAGGCCTACTAGGCCGAGGGCAGGCGTCTATTTACTGACTAAAGTCTCAGCAAAATTAAGACTAAGTCTAGAGCCTAATCAACATCAACAAAAACTAAAGGAAATTTACAATCAAATTAACTTACCACAAATTGATGTGCTTTAAAACGGCAACAGCTCAGAACAACACACACGAGAAGTTGAGTTTGAGAACCACTAATGACGCTTCAAGCTTTGTACAAGCTACCGCTTGGATGTGCTGCGATCACGCGCGGGAAATGTGAATTCGTATTTTGAGAAAAACTCGTGGTTCTAATAATAATTAAACGCGTAATTCTTTTTTATTGTTGTTAAAATTGGTAAATAATGAGGTTTAAAATGTGTAAATGAGAAAAGGTCGTGGTTCTTATAATATCACTCGTAATTCTCTTTGATTGTTGTAAAAGTGGTGAGTATTGTTGTTTTAAATGTGTAAATGAGAAAAGGTCGTGGTTCTAATAATAACATGCGTAATTCTCTTTCATTGTTGTTAAAAGTGGTGAATATTGTGGTTTAAAATGTATAGGCCTATAAATGAGAAAACCTCGTGGTTCTAATAATAACATGCTTAATTCTCTTTGATTGTTGTAAAAGTTGTTTATTTTGTTAAAACTTACGTGGTAAGCGTTTAAATCCCGCGCGCGAATGCATATCGTGCTAGGTTTTTTCCTTCTTTTAACGTATTTTATTGTTAAAAACGTATGAATAAAACATAATACAATACATAAATATGTGCTGAACACTATTTATACAATGCTATTGGTTATTTCCAACTAGAAACCCCATTTACTACCCATGCAGTCGTATGTTGAAAACTCCATGTTAAATTACCACCGTGGGATTTAGGGATACACCTTCATCCCACGACCGTGGCGTCTGAGGTTTTCAGCAGCAGCCACGATCGTGGGACGAGACACTCCGTAAAAAAAATGTTGTAAGCTTCAAACACAATATCGTTTATAACGACATACGATTTTAAACAGAAAGCTAACTCGTATTTTATATAAAAACGAGCATTGAGAGTATATCTTTGTCAAGTAGATTTTCTACAACGTCTCAAATTCCCCGTTCATTATTATTTCATCAACTTTAAGCCCTTAACTCTACATTTTTTCTTTCAGCTTAGATGTAGTGTTCACTTAATTCCCTCGCTCCAATCTACACGAACTAGAGTAAAGACATCTTGGTTTTATTTTCTTCAAAGTTGAAGTAATCGTTTTTGTTTAAAGAAAATAGACGAGTTGAAACGCTTTGTCTAACTGGATCACGGGTGACGGGTCGCGAGTGCTATCAACTTGAGATTAAATACATGTTTGAAACCAGCGAACACTGGTCTCTACTCTACATACGATCACCCACTCTAATGAAAACGCTTGATATGTGGAGTAAATTGTTAAGTCTTGAATAAATTAAGTAAACGAGTGAAGATAGTACTTGTAATTAGGACCAGGGATATTACATATGTATACAATGTATAATCAATTGTTAAATTTAAGTGAAAATTGTGGTTAGCCTACCTGCTTCCAATGCAGAAGGTTCAGGGTTCGATTCCTTCCAAAATCAGAAGTTTTCTTACTTCTGGTTTGGACGTAAGTCCATCAGTTCTTGTCTTAGGAATTTGTAAACGGTGACTTTGAGCCGTCCTAGCAACGAGGCACATAATAAATTTAAAAGTTGTTCTGAATCGGCCTTGTTGATTCTGGCGTTGATCCGCGGGTGTTCGCACTGTCCATACCACTGATTGCTATATTTACCATTAAAAATATCGATCTTTGGTTGATTTTCGCTCACTCGTCGATTGCGTCGGGCCTACAGAGTTGGCCTGGTCGCTTTGTTTTACTGTTTTCCACTGATAATCAGTTATGTGACTGAGTGGGTAGACTAATTACGGATTTATTTATGAATTTATTTATTTAAAGTGGGATTTTATCTCATTACAGTGTACCCTATTTGGACCCGGGGTAGAATTCGGCCCAAGGTATACCTTTGTCGATCGTAAAAGAGACAAATACCATCTTCCAAACATAAACTAGAAATTAGAAGAGAATTTCTGCCCCACTACTCAGGACGAGCTCTGGTAGTCGTCGTCTTCGACTTCACGACGACGATATAAATAAGAAACCCTTAGAAGTTCAGGTGGTCAAAACAGCAATTTTCTCATATTTAATACCAATAAAAGTAATTGTTCTTTTCCATGTTTACGTTATTTTATTTTGAATTATTCGTGAGTAAATTTGTTCTACTTCGTTTTTAACTTCATTTGCATCTACTAATACATTTCTTTTTCACTTTGAAATCGAGTTTCTTGATTCATACTTCCAATATTAATGAAAGCGATTGTTCTTGTATTTTTTAACTTTTAAAGAATGAAATTATTGTTTTTGAAATCTTTTATATTATTAATAATATAGACGTTTTCAGTGATCATTCTCAGATCACTTTCATTGATCAGTTGTTATTATTTAGGGTTTCTTTTTTATTAAACACAAAGCTGAAATCTAAAAAGTCAATTGGATGAGCGTAGCGAAGATTCCATTTCAGTACTCTGGAGAAAAAAAACGGGATGTTTTTTTTTTTTTTTTCGCAATTTTACGATTTTTTCGATTTTTAAAAAATTTCTTCGACTTTCAAACACCTGCATGCTTTTTCCGATTGAAATAATTTTTTCACAGTATCTTAATTCTATAAAATAATATATTCGTGTGAAATTTGAGCGTTATCGGAAAATTATGTCTTATGAAAATCGCTATTTACGACTTTTTTCGATTTTTAACATTTCTTCGGCTTATAACACCTAGGCCTACATGCTTTATCCGATTGTTAACATTTTTTCACAGAACCCTAATTTCATGAATTGATGTATTTGTGTAAAGTTTGAGCGCAATTTAAATATTATTGCTCTTGAAAATCGCAATTTTACGATTATTTTCGATTTTTTAAATTTCTTCGACTTGTAACACCTACATGCTTATTCGATTGTCATGATTTTTTTTAACTTCACCTTAATTTTATGAATTTATTATATTCGTGTGAAATTTGAGCGTTAATCAAAAATTATTTATCATGAAAATCTAAATTTTACGCTTTTTTCGTTTTTTTTTTAAATTAACGCTCATCCAACAACGCGACTTGAAAAAGCGTTTGCGAAGCTTCCTAGTCTAACCATAATTATTAACGTAGTTTTTTGGTTATTTACGTAGTTTTTTGTTGTAAAAGTAATATAATGTTATAACTATGCCTAAAAACTAATTATTTGCACCCATTTGTTTTTCTCGTAAATAATTAATCTAATAAAAAAGCTGTACAGTGTCACACTTAACAAAATAATAAAAATCTCTTTTAACAAAACATACTTAAAAAACTATAAAACTTTTACAAAACGTGTATTTTGGGAACAAACGTAACTGCATTGCAGTGTGACGTGATAGGAAGCGTGTGCGTAGTGCGTACCCAAGTTATACAAGTTAACAAGCTAGGACGAGCTCATCCATGTGAACACAGAGTTTCGGGGACTCCCTCTGTTTACTTCTTAATTTTCCACATGTCGGTTATAGTATCACACATCGCCAGCCTCGGTGTTTCTATCTGTATTGCATTAGGCTCGTACGTTAGAACCTCAGTCAAGATATCATTAGGCCCATGGCAAAACACTGCGCCAAAGTTTTAGGGAATGCTTACATTGTATAAAGATGTATTTATTTATTTATCATTAGAGTCTATTACAGCACAAGTACCATTTTACATAGACAATCCTAATATAATATATAAATAAAGTAAAAATCAAAACCATCGCAGCAGAACGACTATTGATCAATAACATAAAGACAAACTGCTATCTGTACGTCTTGTGCTTAAATTTTACATTTCGTTTATTTGTAAATTTGGTATTTTGGTATTTAATAGTGTGATATATTTGTATTGAAATAGCTATATTTGTTGAATAAAGAATATTTATAATATTTATTTTGAAAAGGATTTTGGAAGAAGTGACGAGAATCGCTAAAGTGTGCCTCGATAGAAAACGATGCTTTTTACATTTCCACGGTCTACAAATAAACTATTTAACATTCTCTAATGCCATCTAGATCAATCGAAGATGAGGTTTTATATATTTCAACGGGCAAAAATTAAAAATAACATAATAAAACATCCGCAGGTACAAAAATTATAATATTTTAAAACACGCTCTATACTTTTGAGCCTGCTATAAATATAATTATAACAAAACTACTACCGCGACAAAACTGCCCGAACAAAAACTAATGAACGCGTTCGAGAACGAACTTTTCAGTTTAAGAAAGTTCATTTGAAAGTTATTTCCGTGCGTCGAGCGCCGCCGTCGACGCTAAAAACAATAACAAATCGTTGTTCCATCGTAGGCCTACGTTGACGCACATACGGCTATTTTTGACAAGGTCACGCACGATTCACGAAGTTAAAACGATGCATGCCAACTTATTCGGGAAAAACATTCTTGGTAGCCCAAATGTTAAGTACCTGCCATAATTTTACAAGCTGGTCGACGAGAATGTTGTACAAATCATCAACACGATCAAAGACAGCTCAACACTTTCGCAAGACTCAAACTCGCGAGTAAATTGGTACTCGAACACCTCCAATGTTTTTCCTCGTGTTTTTCTTCATTTTACGCCAGCCTTCAATAAAATAGTGATTTTTTTACAAATGAACTTTTGAAAGAACTTAGTTCATATTTAGGACGAACTTGAACTTTTCAAAATTTTAGGTTTTAAAAGAACTTGAACTTTTGAAAGTTCACTTTTTGAGCTGTTAACTGAACTTTTAAAAAGTTCATTTTAAAAAAAGAACTGCCTCAACACTGCTAATGAACAATAGAGGTTGTTCATGGAATTTAAGCATAATATTGCGTTTATTATTGAAATCGATCGACGTGTGAAAGTGCTTGTAAACGAGTATAGATACTGACCACATTTACCTTCGTAAATAATGATCTCTAATTGGATGTAAACGCGTATTTAAATTATTGTAAATCTTCTTTTGACTAATTAACCTTATCTTACGCGACGTTTCTCTTAGATGTCTAGCACAGAACAGCGCGCGAGTAACGTATGTCTTAAAACCTACGACGAAAACATTGTTGCTGAACGATGTGGCTTGAGTTAGTATAGAGATACTTCGTCAGGTCGCATATAACCAAAATAACTTGAAGGACATAGGACAAGAGTTTTAGGCACATTACTGATAGTTCGGCTGATTGACAACACAAGGGTTTATGAATTTTTTTACAAAATGTCAAAGAAGTGATAAATGGAAGGCTATTCTGTTTTTTTTTTAAATAGATGAGCCATGGTTTAGATGTACGCTACAATATTTTGTAAATTTCTCTCAAGATTTGGCAAAAATACAGTACTTTTACGATATAAAATAAATATAAATAATATTTTATTTTATTGTTTATCCTTGTTTGTTACATTTTACAACAAGAAACGGTGTCGACGCTAGCAAATATTTTGCTAAAACACTTAAAATCTGTGGAAATCTCGTGCCGCGAAGAGCCTTGCTGAAAGCACGTGAAACTAACTAATTTGGCACATGTAGTTTGTTCTCCTACGGTGCTCCTTATAATAATATAATAATAAAAATAAATATAAATCACACTTAACAACTATTTTATTTTTTATGTTTTTTCAAAGAAATTTTTAAAAAAATTAGGTAACTATATAAATACACGGTATTATCAAGGATTATGAAACCTTCATAATCTTTAGTATTATAATAATTGGATGAGCGTAGCAAGCGAAGCGAAGATTAATCCGGATTGTTTTTTTTATTTCTGTATTTTTGTGTGTTTGTCCACACGATTCCGGCTAAACCAATACTCCAATTGCAAAAAAAAATTTCTAAAGGCCTTCGAAATCTCTAAAGTTAGAACTGCCACGTTTTTTGAGCGCAATCAAAAATTATTTCTTATGAAATCGCAATTTTACGATTTTTTCGATTTAAAAAAAAATCTTGGATTAATAACACCTACATGCTTTATCCGATTGTAATGATGTTTTCACAGATACCTTAATTGGATAAGCGTAGCGAGCGAAGCGAAGATTTCATTTCACTACACTAAGAAAAAAATCCGGAATGTTTTTCTTTTTTTTCTTTCTTTTCTTCTTCTATCTTCTTTCTTTCTTTCTTTTCTTTTCTTTCTTTCTTCTTTTCTTTCTTTTTTTTTGTTTTTTTGTTTTGTGTTTGTCCACACGATTCCGGCTAAACCAATACTCCGATTGCGATGAAATTTTATGGAGGTATTAGAAATCTCTAAACTTAGGACTGCCTCGTTTTTGAGCACAATCGAAAAATTATTGCTCATGAAAATCGCAATTTTACGATTTTTTTCGATTTTTTAAAAATTTCTTCGACTTAGGCCTTTAACACCTACATGTTTTGTCCGATTGTAATGATTTTTTCACAGAACCTTAATTTCATAATTTGATATATTCATGTAAAATTTGAGCGTTATCAAAAAACTATTTTTTTGCAATAATCGCCATTTTACGCCTTTTTCCATTTTTTAAAAAATTTTCGGCTTATACCACCTACATGCTTTATCCTATTGTAATGATTTTTTTCACAGAACCTTAATTTTTGAATTAACATATTCGTGCAAAATTTGTACGTAATCGAATAATTATTTCTTATAAAAATTTCAATATTACGGTTTTTTTCTTTTTTAAAATTACGATTTATTAAAAAAATAGAAAAAATAAAGTTAATTTTTTAAAATTTAATTAAATTTAAAAAAATCTTAAACTTAGTAATTATTTTTTCACAGAACAACAGAAAATCCGCATAACACATGGCAGCTCAATGCACCAATTACGCTCATCCAACAACGCGGCAGGACTTAAGCGTTTTCCTAGTTTTATGAATTTTTTTATTCGTGTTAAATTTCAGCGCAATCGAATAATTATTTCTTATGCGAATCGCAGTTTTACGATTTTTTTAATTTTTTAAAATTACGATTTTTTTAAAAAAATCTTCGACTTAGTAATGATTTTTTCACAGAACAATAGAAAATCCGCATAACACAATCATGGCAGCTCAATGCCCCAATTACGCTAACCTAACAACGCGCCTGAAAACGCGTTTGCGAAGCTTCCTAGTTATAAAAATAATGATGTTTGGTGCATTCCTTAAAAACTATTTTCTGTAACTTTTTTGGATTTCACCCTAAGGTCCCTTTTCGCGATTCGCATCAGATTTTATTAACAAGTCTAAAATGAACCATTTTCGTCTACTTGTACTATTCTTCACTCGTCCTCTACTGTAACCTTTCGTTCGTTTCTTTGTTATTTGTCAGGCTGTGAAATTTGCATGCAGTGACCAAGATTTATCAAATCTTGCACGCTCAAGTTACAGCCAATTAATAGAGCTGGGAGATTGAATAAACCTTTTAATCTTTACACGTTTTTCGCACTGCCTATGATTTCCATAGTATTGTCACATATGATAGACTACACTGTGTTATACTCATTTCAAAACATGTTCTATATTTTTTTTAAATACAATCAAGAAATATTAAAATCTTTCCCGACCAGGGGATCGAACCCAGGGCAAACACCATACAATGTTTTTGTGTTTACGATTTCTAACGGATTTTCCGTGCATAACTTGATGCTGGGAGTGAAAATGAGGAAATCAGCTGGTACTCCAATAAGCAACACATAAACCACGATTTTGTGACGTACTTGTTGCCTCCATAGAGAATATAGAACACATCTATTTTGTAGAGAATTGATTTTGAAATATTTTTCCTATCGCAACATTTTGTCTATCCCCAACCATTTTGGAGATATACGATAACAAGCACTTTTTGGCCGCCATTTTTCAATATGGCGGCCGAAGCTCCAGTCTGATCATAGGGGGAGTTTTAGTATATTGTTTAGGAAGGTGTAAGGAATATTTCTGCACAAATTCAGATTATTGGTTATTTTTTCCTCTTAACGCCAATATAAGGTCAATTATTTGACAGGATTACTAGGACAATTCTTGCATTCATGCATGCAGTTACCAAGGTGTATCGAATCTTGCACGTTCAAGGTTACACAACATTCAGATGGGAGATTGAGTAAACCTTTCAATCTTTACACGTACTTCGTACTGGCTTTGTTTTCCATAGTATTGAATTTGTATGCATTTCAAAATATGTTCTACAATTTTCTTGAAATAATAAATTAATCCAGAAACAAAAAATCCATCCCAACAGTTGTTTAAACCCTGGTCTCCCATATTTCGGGTTATAAGGCGCCTTATTGACTAGTAAAACGCCAAAATCGTTGTAAGACGAGTGAGCGAGTCATGTGTGAAGTACTCTGGAACATTTGCATTTAAGTTGATTGATTTAGCGAGCGAAGCGGGCGTTTTCCTTTTGACTCTGCCGGAAAAATTAGTCACTGGTTTTGTTTTTTTTTTTTTTTTTTTGTTTGTTTGTTTGTTTGTTTTTTTTTGTTTTTTTTGTTTGTATGTCTCGCGATAACGTTCGAACGGAGGCTCGGATCGAGTTGAAATTTTCACCATCCGCAAGCTTTGTTCTCGATTGAATGCCATTAGTTTTTGTGGCAAAATCGTTCAAAAAGTTAAAAAGTTACATTAAAGTTAATCGAAGTTTTTTTTTCAAACTTCACGGCGACAAATCTGAGATGGCCAAATCATTTAGAATGTCCGTCCGGTCACGAATATGTTATATTTATTTTGATCCGATAAGTAGTGTAGATGGAAATTACAATATAACAAAGTACGGTTACCATGGCAACGGAAAGTCGTGCAGCTTTTTTGGCTCATGATAGCGGTCGAACGGAGGCTCGGATCGAGTTGAAATTTTCACCATCCGCAAGCTTTGTTCTCGATTGAATGCCATTAGTTTTGTGGCAAAATCGTTCAAAAAGTTAAAAAGTTACATTAAAGTTAATCGAAAGTTTTTTTTAAAAACTCAACGGCGACAAAATCTGAGATAGCCAAATCATTTAGAATGTCCGTCCGGTCACGAATATGTTAATTTTATTTTGATCCGATAAGTAGTGTAGATGGAAATTACATTATAACAAAAGTAACGTTGCCATGGCAACGAAAAGACGCGCGAAGTTTCTAATGCACTGCCACCTAGAAGTTATCAAATACTTTCGAGGAAGCAGTCTATTATTTGTCAACAAAGAGTTTAAATAGTTTTCCCAAGGAGTCAAGGTCCTCTAGATGGCGGTGGATTTTAAAGTAAAGATTTAAACACGGGTTTACCCAAATACCTTGGCAATAATAAATAATACTGGAAACGCGAACGTCGTAAATTTTTAAATTAAAAAAAATGTGCAATGTGGGTCTAGCTATAGCACGTGCTCGCTTATCAACGCGTCCAACTGAGCGTTTCCTAGTATATATTATATTAGTTATAAATTATAGGGTTTTGTGTTTAGTTGGTATGAGGGCGCGTTAATTGTAAGGCCATAATGCGCCACTATAGCCTATGATATAGGCTAGGGAGAAAAAACCCATGCTGGATCCAGCCTTATGTAGGGGGAGGAAAGGGAATGTTACCGGGTACTCAACACATGAATTGCTCAGTAGTCTAACTTCGACTTTGGCGTGAAATAATACTGTCTTCACTTTTCATGTCACCAAATAAAAATAAATAGGCCCTTCTTTAATCATTTATTATTCATCATGCACATACCTAAAGAATCAACTTTCCTATCAACAAGTAATATCCTGACAGATTTAGTCATGATCGGTAGGCTTCCCCTGCAGCAAAGAAGTTAATAACCTATCAAGTAATCCTTCTCATCATCTACATACTTTCCCACGTTCGACATCAATTTGAGACATTCTTGACGATATCCAATGACAACCTCTGAACTTCCAACTGGGGCCTCGTAGCATCTAGACGACAACTTGTCTCGGCGTGAATGAATACCTGACAGCCTATCTATGTCGAAAACTCCTTCAGAATGACAAGTTCCGGCATCTTTTCCTTGAGTGGAGTCTTCCAATCGATCCCAGCCAGTTGTCGGCCAACCACAGCAAGTTCCTTCAGTCCCGGTAAACACTCCGGAATCAACATGATGGTCGGCACAATGTACGCCTGGCTCCCCCGACAGTAAACCTCAAGTGTTGTCAGCTTGTTGCATCCCCTTATGATGGCTTTCAACCCTTGGAAGGTAACAAAGTGTTCATGTCCATCAATAAGCCACGGCTGGAGGGTCAACTCGGTAAGGTTCTTCAGGTTGGCACCAATGGTTATAGCCACTCTGTCATTGAAACTACAGTCTTGAAGGTAAAGTGAAGTGAGATCTTTTAAACCAACGTTGGAAAACATGGAAATCCAAGTTTCCTCGGTACGTAACAAACCGAATGCAATCCAGAGACGACGCAGGCTTGACATGGTGGCGATCTCGAGGAGAATTTCATGAGAGGGTTCGACCAATCGCGGGGTCGGACAAAAGACCATCAACAAGTCCTCTAGATGGGTGCACTTGCTAAGGGACTTTTCATCTTCTGCAGAAGACCCTAAATCACCCACATGAAACACATACAGCCCTTGCAGGGTCCCGTATAGATGGTCACTTATTGCTACAAGCTCGTCGTTATTTTGGCTCATACCAAGAAAATATGATAATGTCAGCTCCTCCACTTGATTGCAAAAGCTCAAGAGATGTGATAACGAACAAGGAAATGCAGGCTTGGAATTCAATTTCACTTCGCTCAAATGAGCTAGCATAATGACGACTTCTTTATAAAATACTCTGTCAAACCTTTTGACACCTGGTTTATTAAAGTCATCCTCATTGTAAATCATAATAAACTTCTTGACGGTTTCCTTTATGTACTCGTCATCAAAATAGAAAGACTCTAAATACGTGCATCGTTCAGACAACGGAAGATTTCGTTTGTAATTTCCCTCTTGTTTAGAACACTAGGCAGGCGATACAGCTGGGGATCCCAGTGCAATCGCTCCCACTGTTTACAAACCTCAGTCACAGTACCGATGAGTTCTCCAACAGTCAGGTACGAGAAGATGTGAAGCAGGACCTCCTCTGGAAGAGACTGGATGCTGGCTAGTGGAGATATTTGTTGTTCCTTCTCGGAGTGACTTCGGCTTTTTATCGCCATATCATCAATGTCACGCTTCGTCTTTTTCTCCATTTTTAAAAGAGATCAGGTTAATAGAGTAACTTGTCAACAAAAATACTTTTCTGCGTTCTATGGCTTGCAGCAGTGTTTTCAATCTTCAATTACAATCAAAGTCGTGTGTTTTGTTTTTTTATTCAACTGCCTTCTTGAGTTAATGAGTGAGAAGCGCGATTGTATGTTCGTGTGTTACAAAATTCTGGGACTCACCGCCTTAGAAATGTAGCGTTCTCACCGTTCAAAAGTATGTAACTGGATGTAGTCAAATCCATGTCAAGCAATTTAATATATATTTATTGTTTGCCTGAGGTATGAGCCTACACCTAACAAAGATAATATCTAATATACAAATGTTGACATATTAAAATATGCATTGTCAACGAATAATACCTTACTTATCTAAAAATTTGTATATTCAACATTGTACTTTGTTTGGTCCATGGGTTTATTACCGACGCTAAACCGGAGAAACTTCTTTATTGACTCTCCTTGGACCCATTGCCTTTGCTAGAGTTTTGCTAACGTATGGAATAACATTAAACAAATAAAAAAAAATTGTATTTAGAGTCTACCCACTCAGTTATATAACTGATTTTCAGTGAGGGACAGGAAATCAAAGCGACTTAGCCAACCCTGTAGGCCCCGACGCAATCGACGAGTGAGCGAAAACCAAACAAAGATCGATGTTTTTATAGGAAATATAGCAATCAGTGATATGGACAGTGCGAACACCCACGGATCAACGCCAGAATCAACAAGGCCGATTCAGAACAACTCTGAATTTATTATGTGCTTTGTTGCTAGGACGGCTCCAAAGTCACCGTTTATGAACTCCTAAGACAAGAACTGATGGACTTAAGTCCAAATCAGAAGTTAAAAAACTTCTGACTATGGCGGGAATCAAACCTTGGACTTTCTGCATTGAAAGCAGATACGCTAACAACAAGACCAACGAGCCACACAATGATTTATGCCACATTTATGATAGCGCTACACTACATGTCTTCCGCTTCCCCAATCCGTAAATAATTGGACGAGGGAGCGAAGCGTATGAGGTTTACAATTCAAGATAAACGGCGCTTATTCTGTGACTCGGTGCATGTGCATGTGTGTGTCTGTGTGTGTGTGTGTGGGTTGGGGGGTAAACGCGATGCGCACTGCCAGAATAATGAGATGTGCTGTAGGTTGTCAGAGGTGATGGATCTGCTGGGCGCGCAGTCTACCGCGGCTCCGAGCCTGTTCCGACTCCGGTAGCTCGGCACGGGCGTTCCGGCACAGCAACCACGTGCAATGATTGTGATAACAGATAGCCAGGACGCCGGAGATTTCAATGTTGCCAGGTCGTTATTATAATAGGGGTTATGATGGAATGGCGAACAATATCCGTTTCAACTATACAGTACTAATGCTACTGAAAGTAGATAGATGATATATATATATATAGAAGATAGAAGATGTATAAGGCAACTACAATTCAGAGCTTAGAATGTACCCGTCGTGCTGGTCTAGTGGTTAAGACGCCTGTCTGGAATGCAGGAGATCCGTGGTTCGATTCCCGGTAAGGGAGGACTTTTTTAACTTCTGAATTGTAGTAAATAATAGCTGCTGAAAGTGTTGGATCAAGCGTTAGGCGAGAGACTATGATTCGGGAGATCCAGAGTTCGAATCCCGTCGAGACCGACAATCCAGACTGAAGATTTGTTTCGATATTTTCCTCAGTCGGTATTAAGAAGGCTAGGGATTGAGTCCTCTTAAACAGCCCTCGGGTATTCTTTTCCCAACTACCCTGAACCCTAAATTCTGAACCCTGAACCCTGAACCCTGAACCCTGAACCCTGAACCCTAAACCCTGAACCCTGAACCCTGAACCCTGAACCCTGAACCCTGAACCCTGAACCCTGAACCCTGAACCCTGAACCCTGAACCCTGAACACCCAAGTTTAAGTAGTAGTGCTGAGAGGATTTAACAATATTGTAAACAAACGTGCAACGCTTAATAGCAAGTCATAGCTATATGAGGTGAAAATTAGAAATTTTCGTTTTTGTAACGCCCAAAAATGTTAATTAGTAATAGAAAAATTTAAAGTGTAGTAAAAATTCCCCCTCCCTCTTCACCCCCGCACTCGTGAATTCTGGGGAATTATGGTGCCTGAGGTTTCCTTACAAATTCTATTAATGATAATTTAGAGTTAGGATGTACTCGTGGAAATAAAAGAAGTGACATATCTGTTTTGCCCAAACACAGTGAATTGACAGTGACAATACTTGTACAACAACAATTGACAACAAATTTATAATTTGTATAAACATTTATTTTTAACAATAAATTCCTACTTCTGGTAGATAATTACTCATCACATTAATTGATTCGAATACGTTTTGGCCTACCACTTGCAATCGTCAGGATTGTTATTTATGTCTAAAACAGACATCGCATTTTTCTACATTTGTATCGTGCAGTATAAATAAAATAATGTTATATAATTATGCCTAAAGTACAGAAAATATTAGCAAACGTTAATGAGATATTTCAGAACGTGGCTCTACCACAATGAGTTGCGAGACGTGGCTCTAGTTTTGTGATTTGCTTAGTTTTGTTCAGTTTATTTGCCTTAAATCGAAAATTTATCCTTCTGCCAAAAATATATTAATTTCATATACTAAAGAATCGTAATGAAGTACTAACCACTATTTGTAACGAAAGACCCCACATACATACGAAAGCGACTGTATTTAAGTAGCTTTATTTAAAGTTGCAACTTGCATAACGCCCAATTTTAAATTACTTCAGCCCAGATAAAAATGAAATGTCACTAAACAGGCTAAATATATATGTCCAATGAGCAGAGTAAAAAATGTGGCACGCTTCATTGCTGAACATCAATATAGACGTTGACACATTTGACAGTTCAATTTACATTCAAAAAAGTACAATGACTTTTAAATTTTCAAAATGGGGGGACTGCTTTAGAAAATATAAACGGCGTTATTATGTAGATCTACACGATTGAGATAGAGCATTGCTTGGATGTATTTACTTTGCCATGGAAACTTACTTTTAGTGAAATATATACTTATAATAATTATTGTTGGCGCAAGGGCGAGGATTTTACACGCGACCTAGAGTTCTAGCTGAAGGATGTAGAACTTCCTAGGTAATGAGTGGAGGAGTGGACTGTATAATTTGGAGAGAGGGAAAAATATGTTATATGGGTTTTAGATATAACACGAGGGATAGTGCCGTAAGCAGAGCTATTACCACATACCTGGTGGACCGTGTTAGTCGGACGTGCTGATGACGTGTAGAGGGGAAAACACAAGGCAGACGACGTGGTGCGGGCGGAGGGCGTGTAGAGCGGCCATAAATGTAGAACTTGCACTAACTTGTGAGAAAGTAATGTTAAAAATAATTTATATAAACACACGAGAATTGGCCCAGAGAGAGGCGAGAAGTTATGAGAGAGTACACACGTAGTTTAACGTGGCGAGGAGGTTACACGCACACACACTTGATGCGCGTGGAGAGTTTATTGCACTTGCACACTGCACACAGTTCTGCACGTGGCGATGGTAACTGCAGTCGCAAAATCTCGGTGCGGACGGAGATTCTCAGTCAGCACTTTGTGTATAATAGATGCGTAGTGACACCTGTTGAGGATTAGGTGAACTATGAGGAAGGAGAGAGAGGGATATTCGAATTCAAAGAGGAGTGCGCGTAAACATACCGGCCACCAAAATGAAGTGACATTTTCATGGCTAATCTGACGTAGAAGCAAAGAGAGAGAAAAGAGTTTGCTTGAAAGCAAGATAGGCAGACGAAAAAAAATAGCAGAGAGGGGTTCTAGCAGAATTGCTATGAGAACTTAAAATATAAGAAAATGTACAAGGGGGGTTTGCTGTGCTTTATCCCAACAGGGAGGGTGATGAGCTTGTTGACGGGTCTAGTATACGAGCCTGATGAGGTGCGTATAGAGGCGACACGAACAATGCCATCACGACCAGGGTGCAGATTGGTGATGCGCCCTATTGGCCAATTGAGGGGAGTGCTTGAAGCTTCAAGCAGGGAAAAACCACATCTCCGATTTGGAGGTTCGGGTGGTTCCTGGTCCTTTTTCCGCGCTGCATCTGGGTATGTAGATACTCGCGGGACCAACGGGTCCAGAATGCTTGGTGGAGTTGTCTCACCGGTGCCAGCGTGACAGATGCGATGCGTTGTCCGGCTCGATGCGTTCGGGCGGGGCAAGTAATGGTGCACCGGTCAGAAAGTGACCTGGACTCAATAGTCGGGTCCATCAGCTGGGTCTTGAGGCGTAGCACACAGAGGGGCGGCTGTTCAGGACGGCCTCGATGCGTGAGAATAGAGTGGCATATTCTTCATGCGTTGGAGGAGTGTCAGAGATGAGGCGATGAAGAAGAAGAGTTTAGCTGATTTCACACCTGCTTCCCAGATGCCGCCGAAGTGGGTGCATATGGAGGATTGAAGTGCCATTGGATTTCACGGCTTGCTAGAGAGTCAGAGATCGAGGTTTCAGACTTGGCGAGGAAATCTTGCACTTCACGAATGTGACGAGCAGCACCCACGTAGTTGCGTCCACAGTCAGAGTAGATGTGGGCTGGTAGACCTCTACGCGAGATGAACCTATCCATGGCAGCTAAGAATGCTTCTGTGGAGAGCTCGGAAACCATTTCTAGATGTATAGCTTTGGTAGCCATGCATACGAACAAGCATAGGTAGCCCTTCGTACTTGGAGCGTTTCTGCGGTTGCTTGCTTTCACTGAGAAAGGTCCAGCATAATCAGTGCCCGTGTGCATGAAGGCACGTGAGGGTTGTACGCGAATTGCTGGGAGGTCAGCCATTTTGGGTTGTAGAGGCTTTGCACGGAACTTGTGGCAAGTGAGACATTTTGTGGATGCGCTGTCTGAGCAGACCGCGGAGAGATACGATCCAATAGCGTTCTGAATCAGCGACTGCATGGTCCGAGGCCCCGGAATGGAGTGAAATCTTGTGAAACGAGTCACAGATGAGAGTGCTTGGGGAGAAGAATCGGTGAGCGTGATTCTTCTGGCAGAAGAGAGTGGCGGAGCCTCCCGGCCACCCTGAAAAGCCCTGCTCCCGTCGATGAATGGGCTAAGGGACGCGAGGGTAGACGATCAGCTTGATTGCGGACAATCTGCGGAGCTCATCTGCGTAGTAATGTTGTTGAGTTACCTTAATAACAGATTAAGAGCGTCCTGCAACTCAGACGGTTGCAGAGGTCCTGAGGGAGGTTAAAGCATTAGTGCGTTTGGCCAGCAGGAGTCGAGTGAATCTTTATGACTTGACCAAATACACGCTGAGCGCGGAGCAGTGTCGAGAACTTCTCCAGACCGTGAGCAGAGGATCTGGTGCGACTTGCGAAACGAAAAGTGGTGGCTGAAGTCTTCACTTCGGGCAAATCGAGGGAGCTTTGGGAGCGAGACCCGAGTGTGGCCACATTTCTGCTGGTGAGCGCAGGAATGGAGGTCCAGCCAACCACAGAGGATGATGCATCAGTTCAGAGGGTAAAGACCGCGATACGCGCAGTCTGCAGGGTTTTCTTCTGATGCGACGTGAGCCCAGTCGGTAGGGCTTGAGGTCTCCAAAAATTTCAACCACACGGTTTGCAACGAAATTTTTTGAGGCGATGAGGCGGAGTAGCGAGAAAGGCAAGGACGATCATCGAGTCCGTGTATAGAGACACGGAAGCAGAGAGAGAGCCTCGAGAGAAGGCAAGATCGTCTGGACGAGCCGAGATAGCAAGAGCGCGGATGACAATTCAAGCTTAGGTATTGTCAGTGCTTTCAGTGGTGAGACCTTACTTCTTGCACGCAGTAGAGTAGCGTGAGAGGTGATCCGCGTTGCGTGTGCAGATAGAGAACTGCGGCAAAAAACCCCTTTTTGAGCATCACAGAAGCCAACCGCCGTGGACACCACGACTGTCTGGGAAAGCTCGTGGTATGCGAAAACGAGGAGAGCCTGAGGGACGTCGGCGACTGCGGACAACCAACTTTTAGTGAGCTGGTCGGGAGTTTAGTAAACCCATTGTAGTGGGTGTTAGCCAGAGTCGTTGCAGGAACATCTTCATCCAGCAGACGAAGGGGGTGAGGAATCCGAGCGGATCGAAGATCTTGGCTATGTAGGAGAGAGTCGTGCGCTTAGTGACAGATCCAGTGAAAGCTTCAGTATGAAACGAGAAGCAGTCTGAGCGAGGATCCCACAACAGCCCAAGAATCTTGATTTCCTTGTTCCTCATTTGAGAACACAAGAGGCGTTTCTAGATGCTCGTGCGGAAGCGTGGACAAAGCTTTCGGAACATTGCTTGACCATTTTCTGAATTCGAAACCTCCGAGGGCAGTAAGGGCTTGCAATTCAGATTGCAAGGAGCGGGCTTGAGCCAGATACTAGCCCAGAGGGCAAGATCGTCGATGTACATCTGATGCTTGATAGCTTGAGCTGCAAGCGGGTAGCGATCTCCTTCGTCAATCACCATGAGAGAGCAACTCGTTGTGCTAAAGAAAAGCAGAGGGTGTGAGGCGTACGTGACTGTGTTGAGTTCATACTCAACGACAGGAGAGTAGGTGATGGACGCCAGAAGATGTGTTTTATGAATGCGATCTTCAGGATGAAAAGAATCTGACGGTACATTTGTCGCAGGTCAGCGCAAATGGCCACAACGTGAGTCCTGAATTTGGGCAGAATGGAGGGAAGGGCAGCTTTAAGCTTCCGGGCCCCTGAGGAGGTTGTGGTTGAGAGAGACCCATTCTTGTCTTGATATGAAGCATTGAAGACGACACGGAGCTTTGTACTCGAATGGTGAGCTTGTGCACACAGTGATGAGGGATCACGTAACCAGCAGGCGAAGAGCAGGCGCTGTGCTCAGCGCTTATGTAGTCTTTCATGAATAGCTGATATGCTTCATGATGCTCGGGGTTGCGCTTGAGACGGCGCTCTAAGCTTTAAAAACTTTGATAAGCGGCCCGGGGCGGTTTGAGCATAGAGGTGAAACTGATGGCTTGAACGGAAGCGAGACAGAGTAGCGTCCGTTCACATCGCGTTTATGGAAGACACGAAATGATCTTCACATAACTGGTCTTCCCGGATCCTTGTGTTGAGGACGAGAGATTTCCTCGGACTCCAGAAGAGGCGCAGAGTTTGGTCTAAGCCCGAGGAACTCGCGAGCCCAAAGACAGCGGTGCGTGAGAGGCAGTGTTCCGATGCTTGAATCGGACCTAAAACCACCCAGCCAAACGCAGTATTCAGAGCTGAAGGATTTCGTTGATTATTACATCCCCCTTTCCGGAACAACGTCGAGGTAGAGATCAGCTCCTATTAAGAAGTCCCAAACTCGTCTGAGAGGTGAAACTTGTCATCGGCTAGAAGAGAAACCCCGATATTTCTCGAAGACTTCTAGAGGAAGCGATTCGCTGGCATGTGTCCAGTGAGGTTGACAGAACCAGAGCTTCAACGCCGAAAATACGTTGAGGTTTGAAACGAGAGGCTAGGTCACAATTTGGGCAACACCATGCACTAGTGCGGACGCGTGCCAATACGGGCAATTCCACGATGCTGGATTGCATTTCAAGCCTAGGCGACTTGCAAGAGAAAGTGTTTTTTGCTGACACTTGCCCCAGCCTTTAGTCGAGGACCGCGCGAAAAGGTTGAAAGATACCCGACTGGTCTCGGAAAGTCCTCGTATAGTCCCGAGAATGGTGGTGCGCTTGAGTGGACGAACTGACTTGGAGTTCACCAAGCCAGTGCGAGCCCCACTGTAGGTTTATTGTCCTGCAGCGGCGAGGTTCAGCTGAGCTGCTGATGAGGAGGAGGGCGTGGCCTGCTGAGTGTAGCAGCGAGTGATGTTGCTTACTATGACAAGCACGGCAATTGCTTTTTGATAAACAAATTTTTTTTGTCGGATTACCGAGACAATTGAAGCATCGCTTTAGCTTGCGCCCGAGTATTATATTTCTCGTCGACGGACAGCTTGAGGAATCTGGGACAGCTGTAGAGAGTGTGATCGCCGTCACAAGCTGGAAAACGAGCGCGAAACTGAGCGACTTAAGACGGGCGATCTCAGCTTGTTGTGCGCCAGGACTGCGTGGCAGGAGACGGTTTTGCGACGAGCAATGAGTTAATTTTCCGAGCTGGATGAATGGGTTCGAGGCGTTGGTAGGCTTGAGCTTGGTAGAACTTGCAGTGATGGATGATCTAAACCACAAAGCTCCAGGGTGCGACTTTGCTCCTCGAAAAACCGATTAGTTTTGGGCATAAGTGGGCGTTCATGAGAAAAACACTTAGATTCGAAATTGCCTACGTGTAGGGGGATCAAGGTGCGAACAGCGTGAGCGATAGGAGCAGAAAATCAGCCCAAATCGCCGATTTCTAAACCTTTGAGAGCGTCCACAGAGCTTCTATGGACTTGAGGAACTGCTGAAGTGATGCATGGGTTTCCTGACTTCAGAGGTTGCGAATTCCAGCACTTGCTGTACATACATGGCGGCAAGTAGCCGTTGGTTTTGATAGCGATTTATCAAAGCCTTGTACGCGAGAACATAATTTTCGGCTGAGATATGGTAATTTGATATAGTTCCAAAAGCAGCATTCTGAAGAGATGACCTCAGATAATGAAAAATTTCTGTACATTATTTAATGCAGCATTCTGATCAACTAAAGAGTGGAAACAGTGAGTAGAACTCCCGGCCAATGAGAGAGGTCTCCATCAAAAGGTGGTAACCTAATAGGAGGGAGGGAAGTGATCGGGTGTACAGCTGTAGGTTGCTGTGCCGGCCGCAGCTGCACCACCAGCAGGTGGCTTTGAAGCAGTGAGAAAACGCATTTGGCAGCGAAAATGAGTCATTTAAAACTAATTCGGACAGGTGCGGTGTCAATGTCCTTTACAAATTTTCATCCAGCTTAGAATTAAACTCGATGAAAAGCTTCCCGCACTTTTTTGAAGTCATTCTTAAGAGCCGTGAGCTCGTCATATTGAGGTGATAAATATGCAAAATCGTCATATTTCAGATTTTTAAAAGAGTCATGGATAAAATTGAGCGGACCCAAAAAATCTCTTCCCTAGTTTTTTTTTAGGGCCGAGGCAGCTCGCTTTTTTTCTGCCGACATGGTTTAAAAGAAACAAACGAAAGTGCGACGGAAAACAGAAAAGAATGACAAATACACCGGGGGGGGAGTTGAGCTCAAGAAACCAAAATTGCAGATGAGCAATTTATAAATGACAGAAACCACAAAATGTTAAGAATGCCCAGCGCTAAGAATGCTACGAAATCACTGGGGGGGGGGGGGGGGGGGGGGCGAGCTCAGGAAAGCGTGCGAGAGCACTGTGAAATTTCCAAAGCAAAGAATGAGCAAAGAAAAACACAGCTACAAAATTTTTCAACTATTGGAACAATTGTTTAATCCAGCAAAGAGCGATATTAAATATTCTGAATAGAAATATTTAATGTGAAGAACAACAGAGCGCTGAATAATACGCGCAGCTGAGAGACAGTGTGAATGACTTGCAGTCACACACGAGCGTTCACACACGGAAGCAAGAGCGAGCGACGGTAGAATGTGCTGACGCCAGAGATATGGCGAGCCGAGAGCACGGCGAACTGTGGACAGGCCCTATTACACTAGGCGAGACTGAACAATTATAAACTGAACAGCTTTGAGATGAGAATTAATGCAATGAGAACCAAATCAACACTGATTGAAGATTCGGCCCGGAGGACCAAAATATGTTGGCGCAAGGGCGAGGATGTACACGCGACCTAAGAGTTCTAGCTGAAGGATGTAGAACTTCCCTAGGTAATGAGTGGAGGAGTGGACTGTATAATTTGGAGAGATGGAAATGTTATTTAAAGGTAGATATAACACGAGGGATAGTGCCGTAAAACAGAGCTATTACCACATACCTTTGGGTTTGGGCGTGTTAGTCGGACGTGCTGATGACGTGTAGACGGGAACACAAGGCAGACGACGTTGGGCGGCGGAAAGGGGGTGTTTGAGCGGCACTAAAAGTTAGAACTTGCACTACATGTGAGAAAGTAATGTTAATAATAATATATAAACACACGAGAAATTGGCCAGAGAGAGGCGAGAAGTTATGAGAGAGTACACACGTAGTTTAAACGTGGCGAGGAGGTTTTCACGCACAACACACTTGATGCGCGTGGAGAGTTTTTTTTTACTTGCACCCCTGCACAGAGTTTCTGCCATCGTGGCGATGGTAAACTGCAGTCGCAAATCTCGGTGCGGACGGAGATTCTCAGTCAGCACTTGTGTATAATAGATGAGTTGTGGGCACCTGTTGAGGATTAGGTGAACTATGAGGAAGGAGAGAGAGGGATATTTGAATTCAAAGAGGAAAATGCGCGTAAAAAATTATGTTTTACGAAAAAATTAATATATTTAGAGTGTTAATCGGTTTACAAAAAAAAATTTTTTTAAACTTGTTGGAAAATATTTTTCATGACCATCGAGTCAAACAAAATTTAAAATAGTGGATTTTTGTCCCAATTAAATGACACTGCCCGTTGTGTGCTACCAAAAAAATTTTTAAAAAAAACTCGTTTGTACTTTTTGTTTTTAGATGAAAAATGATGAAAACCCCACGTTTTTTTTGTATTATCTCCCCAAATTATCATTTTCCCAAAATTTTATTAATTAAAATTTCCCGGTTTCAAAAAAACCCCAAAACAACGAGTTTTTCGTTGAAAATTTGTACAAAAGAAAATTCCAGGGAAAATTTTTTCCCCCTTTTGTTTTTTAAATTTTAAATTTTGTAGATTCATTCGTAATCAGCTTTTATGCATACTTGTTGGTATTTAACCCACATGCTTTACGATCAATAAAGTAATATTATACTGACCGAAAGGGAGTAAAAAAGTACCCAAATTTAAAAAAGTTTTAGGGAAATTGTAAAATTTAATTTTACGGGTTTTTTATTGTAAATTTTTGTATTTAACCGGGACCAAAAATGATTTTTCTCAATATGCACAAGGGTTTTCTAAATTTTTGATAAATAACAAAAACCTTTTTATGAAAAAACAGAAATAAATAATTAACAGAAAAAAATATGAAAAAAACCAAAACTAATTGTGGCATCAATTTTTTTTGGGAAAAAATTATATAGATTTTGATTACTATTTTCTAGTTTACAGGATAATTTTCGGGGAATTTGAAAAGGTTTAAAATTAAGAAATTTGAAAATCCTTTTTGGTAATTGTTTATCCCCTTTAAAATTTTTTGTTTGGGTTTGTTCAAAAATTGAACCCCTTTATTTTTTCCCTTTTGGCCAAAAAATTTTTAAATGGGTTAGGTTCCCTTTTAAATTTAAATTTTGAAACTAATAATTATTTTTAATTTTCCCCAAAATTTTTTCCAAATTTTTTTTAAAAATGGTTATGTATTATCATTTTAAAGTTCCTGATTTTGGGGTTTTAAAAATTTTTAAATTTAAATAATTTGGTTAAATTTAATGCGGTAATATTTTTTAAAACTATTTTTTCCAAAATTTTTTGGGTCCCTACTTTCAAAAGGCTTATAAATGTTTTTGGGATTTTCCCTTAAAAATTTTTTAAAATATTTTCTGGTGCATTTTCCCACAACCGACTCGTTTTTCCGAGTAACTGGACTTTTCAAAAAAATTTTCCAATCTGAAATTTTTTGGTGGAGGTTTTTTGGGGGTTAAAGTTAAAAATCGTTTTCCTTCCCCCTAAATTTAGTCCATGCCCGGATAAAGGTAAAAACCCAATAAAAAAACCCTTGATTTCTTTTTGGGAAATTTTAAGGGGAATAATTTCTATTAAACCCCTTTCCCCCAACAAAAAGGGGAAAAATGGGAGGGCCCCGATGATGGAAATGCCGGGGCCTTTTTCCCTTTACAAAACATTTTTTTCCTTTTTGGGTTTTTTTTAACCCTTATCGCACTTCCCCTTTCCCCCAAACGTCACTAAATTTTGGGGGTCAATGCGTAGATGCATCAAATACCCCAATTTTTTTTTCGCCGTTTTAAATGTCAATTCTAAGAAAAAGGTATTTTTTCCCGCAAAATTTGATTTTCAAGAGTATGGGGCTTTTTACGAAACTCTGAAAAATTTTTTTTAATTTTTTATTGAATTTAGTTTTTATAAGGTTAATATAGTTTTTTTATTTTAAAAATAAAAAACATTTTTTTGAAATAAAAAGGTCGGGGATTTAAAAATTTAAAAAAAAAATAAAGTAAAAGTTACTTATTTTTTTTTAAACCCGATTTAGGCCCCCAAAGTGCGAGAGCGAGAGCGAGCCCAAGTGCCATGCAGTTTTTTACTGCGTATTCTTTATTTTTTGGTTTGGAAGGTCCCGGGGTATAGTGTAAAAATCTTGCTCCCGTCTGGGGTTTTTGGTAAATCTGGAAAAATTTTTTATATTTTGCAAAGTATTGTGTTTTTTTTTATTTTGAAAAAAAGCTATAGTTAATAAATAAATAATAAACTTCCCCCCCTCCACCCCGTCACTGGACCCACCCCATCCAAATTTGAAGTACCGCCGGGGAGAAAAGGTTTTTGGGTCAGCTGTCAGTGAAGACGTCGGGCTCATGATTGATTAGATGGGGGAAAGAATGAAGAAATTTAATGAATGAATGTGATCGTTTAGTTCGGTTCGAATTTTAAAAAATTTCTCAGTAAATAAAAAAATTTTTAAAAATTAACCCCTTGAATGCCCCCTTTCACTTTAAAAAGCCTTTTTTTTCTTCCAGTTACGTTATTCAATAACAAAAAGTAAAATAGTTTTAAAATTAAATAAACCTTTTCTTCGCATTCGTTTTTTAAAATGCCCTTAACATATATGAGAAAAAGTTTTGAGGGAAATTTTATTTTCAAAGATAAAAGGCGCAATTGCAAGGGCAAAAACTCATTATAGGGAATTTCGATGTCTGATTTATTTAATGCTGAAAAACCCAAAAAAGGGGTGGGAAAAGGCCCCCGGGGTTTTAAAGGTTTTTGTCCCAAAATTAATGAGTTTATGTTTTAAAGGCCCTCTTTTCCAATTTACCGCGAAAAATTTTACTTATTACTAGAAAACTAAAACCCTTACCAAAAAATTTTAACCCAATTTTAAAATAATGAAAATACTCCCCAACGGGGAAAAATTAAAAACAAATGTGAAAGCAGGAACAAAACAACCCAATTTTTGTTCTTTACCCTTTATTTAATTTTTGTGCCATTTAAGTAAAATATTATAGGGGATTATTGTTAGCAGGGAAAAACAACACGATATTTCAAGTAATTTAAAAACTAAAAAAACCTTTTTTTAACTAAAAATTGTTTTGAAAACCCCTTTATTTTGTTTATCCTTTTTATTAGTACATTTTTTTAAAAAACAAGAAAAAAGGCCCCTCGGGCGCTTAAACAAAAAATTTTTCCTAAAAACACTTGATAAACTTTGTGGGGAAGTCTCCTTTCCCGGGGAAGAGCCCCAAGGGGCAAACGAAAATTGCCAAATGGAAAGTTAAAAAAAAATATATCATTTAAGGAAAACTGTATCTACTAAAAAAAATTGCCCTTTTTAAATAAATAAAAGGCACTTGCAGTTTTTAAATTTAAAACTTAACAAATCAAATAACCCAAAATTTAAAACCCAGTGTTATTTATTGTTAAATTAATTAAGTTTTTTTTTACAAAATTTTTTTTTACTGTTAAAATTTCCCAAAAATTTTTTCCCCTTTGTTTTTTGAAAATAAAAATATTATACATATAATTTTTTATTATTTTTGTTTTAAAATTAACTTGAAAAAAGCAAAAGCCCCCTTTTAAAATCAAGTGCAAACCAAAATTTAAAACCCCCCGCGATAAACGTATTTACCTTCGGTTCAATAACCCAAACCCAAAGGAAAAAACCCCCTTTTCCGGAAAAAAACCCCTTTTACAAAAACGACAGTAGCTGTTGTACCCGTTTGGGGTTGGGGTTTGGGTTTTGGGGGGACTGGTGAAATTAATATCATACAGGGTAACGAGAATTGAAATTTGGGTTTTCCCTCTGGGTTTTTAAAAAACACCCGTTTGGGAAAAGGGAAGAAAAAAACAAAAATACTATACGATTTAAATTTATTTAGAATAGCCAAAGGCCCTATTAAAATTAGTGGTTTTAAAATTAACCCCGGGGGAAAAAAGTTTTCCCTGGGAAATTTGGGTCAAATCCCGTAATGCCTATTTTAGAAAGCGCTTTTGGGGTTTGGTAGCCCAGTAATCGTTTAAACAGTGGGGACATGCCGGAATTTTTTGGGGTGACCCCGTTTTTGCCCAGTCAAATCAGAGGGGCTTTTAAAAAACTTTAGTTTCATGGCGGCGGTGGGGGAAAAAATGCAAATACTTCGGTTGAATATTTCCATCGGGAAATTTGGGTATTTTCAAAAACAAAAATGGAACATGAACTTCCGAGATGGTGGAACTGGAATGGATTTAAAGGGTTTGGGGAGGGGGAGGGGGAGGGGGGGATGTGTTTAGTAGTGGATTGTCTTCGAGCTTTCAAAGTGAGGTTGTGCTGGCGATAACTTGTAAACATATAAAGATGGAAGAAGAAATGTACGAAAATAAGATAATGTTTGTGGTTTGACTGTAAATATTTACTTAATTTTACTACTTCACAAAGCCCTACATACCTGTCGTACCTTCAGACCGAAAACTTTCTAGTTATCAGTGTGCATAAATTAAGAAACTACCATCCTTACTCTCAAATAAGATGTGTTAGTTATTTTAAAATCAATGGTTTAGTTGTTCCGAAGCAAGTAAGCAGATGCTGACGTCACCGGCGGGTGGATTAAAGCCAATCAGCGGTCCCCGATTTAAAATACTGTTCGCTCATTGGCCCGCCGAAACCGCGCGCATCTGCTTACTTGCTTCGGAGCAACTATAACATTTTTTACGTTTGAAATACATTTTTTTAAATAACCCTTTTATGATATTTTGATCTAGACAATCTAAATCATTAAAAAGATTGTAATGGCGTGTCATATTTGTACCTGCCCGATAATTGGATGAGCGAAGCGAAGACTTTAAATTTTACTGACCCCCAAAAAATTTAGCTCGTTTGGTTTTTTTTGTTTTTTTTTTTTTGTTTTTTTTTTGTTTGTTTTTTTTTGTCTGTTTGTTAACTCCTAAACCAGGCAAACGGCATATCCGATCTTGATGAAATTTGTCAGGACCTTCGAAATCTCTGAACTTAGAGGTGTATTGTTTTTGGGTACAATCGAAGAAATTTTTCTCATGAATATCGTACTTTTACGATTTTTTTCGATTTTTGGTGCGATATTTTCGTGACATTTGGGCCATTCTGACCAAACAAGTGGGGGCTACAACGTTCATATTATACAGGACATTAAGGTTATGGTGATGTAGTACCTTTTGAAAGAAAAAGTTGAAAAAGTTAGCCAGAATCCATAGAAAAAAGTTTTTAAAATATAAGTTTTTTGATTTTTTGTGCGATATTTTCGTGCCATTTGGGCCCCAATTCTGACCAAACTGGTGGAGCTACAACGTTCATATTATACATGGACTTTAAAGGGTTATGGTGATGTAGTACCTTTTAAAAGAAAATTTTTTAAATAGTTAGCCAGAACCCCATAGAAATAAACTTTTAATATTAAGTTTTTTACGGTAAATAATACCATTGACAGTAACAAAAAGAAACTTGACAAACAATCAGCTACAATGCGTAGGCAGCAAAACAAAGAACTTGCAAAGGAAAAGATATCCCATGCAAACTAAATTTTTAAAAAGCTCATCCATCAACGCGGCGGGACTTAGCGTTTTCCTTAGTTTAATATTAGCACGGCAAGTCATTGGGTTATGTCTCATACACGGGATAAATAATTATACCTGCAAATACTTAATTTGCCATACTTCCATATAAATTACAGTGTCTAGTAGCCAAGTTACTAGTAATACCAAGTAAGTACCAGCTTCCATTACATAACGTCCTTGGTTCGATTCCCGCTTTAGACAGAATTATTTAAATTCTATATTTGACTTATCTTCTAATTTTCTTGGTTAAATACGTAAAAACGGTGACTTTTGCAGCCTTCTTAATCACTTAGCACGTAAGGAATTGTATAAAGTTGTTGCCGAGGGATCGCACTGTCGTCTTCCGGCTACCTTCACACTATAGATCTATAACATCACACGACAACTCCCTAAAACTATCGATATCAGCATTTTGAACTGCTTCCGAAAGTGGAAACCACTTATTTTAAATAAATACTTAGATGAACTGGAAGATTAAAACAGTTGTGTAAGAATTGTGACACATAACGGAAATATATGATCACCAAACACTCGCGTCGACGTTGGCAGCAATTGCGCGGGAAAGTTTAAATACTCAACTTTTCAAACTGACTTATAAGCCATTCATTTTTTATTTATTTGTACACTCTTATGGTAGAAAAGTATTGATTGGTATGCCATATAACAATAGTTTTTGATTATGAAATATCTTAATACGGTAGCCAAATTAGTTATGATAAATTTCGTGTTACTTTTAAAGTTTGGCGTAAATCCACAATATTGTAATTCCGCTTCTGTGGGATTCTAAGCTGAGAGCGAAAGTGTGGTGTCTTGTTGGTGCTGGCCTCGCCCATGGGTGAATCGCCCCCCAACCACCATGTTCGATATTTTCTACTTCAAATACCGATCTCTGATTGGTTACTGTTCGCGCGTCAATGACGTCATCGTTAGCTCAGTTCACTTTACATAAATTCAATCACTAAAAGTCAGTTCTGTGACCGAGTGGGATTAAGTTGTATTTAGTAATTGCTCACATTGATGAAATTGGCGAATGATACGTTATATTTATTTCAAGTAGAATTATTTGCTTCAATGCTTGATCGCGCTTCGGCTTGGCGAGCATCTAGATATTCTACCCCCCCCCCCCCCCCACCCCGCCCGCTCCTGCCCACTCATAACCAGCACTTATGCCTCCCCATAGCCAGCCACTCAACCACTAATGGCAGCCATTACCTCAACAACCCAGCGAACATCCTTAAAATTAATTAGAAACAGTCTCGTAATATATAATAATTTAATTTCATCACCGCTGTGTTGTGTTTGAACTATATTGGTCTAATGTATGCATTGTAATCAAAGGAGTGTCCACAGTCCCGAGTGAAATGAATGTGAGGCTCTCCTTCATGGTAACAGTCGGTATTTCCAGTTGCGTTCACACAATTAAAACGTTTATAAAAGTCCCGACGTTCGTGGAATCGCCCACGACTATTTAACTAGGCGAGGCAGCCGTTGAGAAGCGTCAGGGATATTAAGAGTCTGCGGAAGAACATTCTACTATGTTAACTGGTATCGTATTACCTTCTCATACAGAACAACGATATTTACTAGTATTTTCCTTACAAACTTTAGGGCAATGCTAAGTTTGGCCCGGGATTACTTTTCAATTAACTCACTCTACATCCCCCCCCCCCCAACGGCAACATATTGCAAATACGTATTTTCTATTTTTAAGACCAGTCACTGAATCAACTTGAAATCAAAAAGTATATTTATTTGAAATCGTATAAAAAAAAATAATAATTGGATGAGCGAAGCGAAGACTTCAATTTCACTGACCCCCAAAAAAATTTAGCTCGGGTGTTTTTTTTTTTTTTTTTTTTTTTTTTTTTTTTTTTTTCTGTCTGTTTGTTCGCTCGATTCCGGGCAAACGGCGTATTTGCGATCTTGATGAAAATTGAAGGGGACCTTCGTTTTCTCTGAACTTAGAGGTGTATTGTTTTTTGGGTACAATCGAAGAAATATTTCTCATGAATATCGTACTTTTACTATTTTTTTCGATTTTTAGTGCGATATTTTCGTGACATTTGGGCCGATTCTGACCAAACGTGGAGGGCTACAACGTTCATATTATACATGGACATTAAGGTTATGGTGATGTAGTACCTTTTGAAAGAAAAAGTTGAAAAAGTTAGCCAGAATCTATAGAAATAAAGCTTTTAATATACGTTTTTTTTATTTTTGTGCGATATTTTCGTGCTATTTGGGCCAATTCTGACCAAACGGGTGTGTTACAACGTTCATATTGTACATGGACATTAATATTATAGTGATGAAGTACCTTTTGAAAGAAAAAGTTGAAAAAGTTAGCCAGAATTCATAGAAATAAAGCTTTTAATAAAAGTTTTTTACGGAAAATAATAACAAATTGACAAGAAACAATAGAAACTTGACAACACAATCACCTACAATGCGTAGGCAGCAAAACAAAGCAATTGCAAAAGTAAAGATTTCCCACGCAAAATAAAAACTTTAAAAAAGCTCATCCATCAACGCGGCGGGACTTTAGCGTTTTCCTAGTAAATAAATAAATTGTATTTAGAGTCTACCCACTCAGTTATATAACTGATTTTCAGTGGGGGACTTTAAATCAAAGCGACCAAGCCAACCTTGTAGGCCCCGACGCAATCGACGAGTGAGCGATAACCAACCAAAGATCGATATTTTTAATAGGAAATATAGCAATCAGTGGTTTGGACAGTGCGAACACCCGCGGATCAACGCCAGAATCAACAAGGCCGATTCAGAACAACTCTGAATTTATTATGTGCTTCGTTGCTAGGACGGCACCAAAGTCACTGTTTACAAATTCTTAAGACAAGAACTGATGGACTTAGTCCAAATCAGAAAAGCTCGTATCAGTTTTAAAACAAATGTTAAATCAATTGGTAAAAATTAGCTTTTTTGTCCAAATAAATATTTTCGGCTGAATTTGGAGCGAGTTAATTAAAATCTAATCTCAGACCTCTCCTAGCATTGTTTCGTGCCAAACATTGTCAATATCATTGATCTACAAGAAGTGATAAAATTGTCAATATCATTGATCTACAAGAGGTGATAAAATTGTCAATATCATTGATCTACAAGAGGTGATTTCGCGAATAATCTTTGCCGTTGAAGCGCCCTAAAACTACTAATACAAGAGGTGATATTACAATACCAGTTAACATCACATAAGCAAAGGCAGAATACACTTCCGCGCACTCTTAAAGCGCATTTATAATAAAAGTCCCGACATTTGTGGAATCACCCACAACTATTTAACTAGGCGAAGCAACTGAGGAGAAACGTCGGGCATATTAACGAAATAAACGCTTGTCTGTCTGTCCGCTTGACTGATGCCCCCTTGCTTATAAGAGTCCTTATTTTCAATTAGCCTAAATTAAGTTTAAGCTTTTTGAAAGGACGACAGGGGCCTGTTTAAATATTAGACAATCTTTTGTTTTTTTTGCGAAAGTGTAAAAAAGGAAGTAAATTCTCGTTTGTGTGAACTTTACCGTAAGACTTCTCACAAGTCGGTATTTTTGTAAGCATTTTTGTTTTGTTTTCCGTTTGAAATTGTACACATTTTTGTTTGCAATATTAGATATTTCTGTGTGGTTTATAAGATATTTTAACTTATTGATTTTGTATGTTTTATTTGATATAGAATTAAAATTTAATTTACACTTAATCATATTAACGACAGTTTAAAATTTAAATTTATCTTTTCTGATTAATACAAAATGCATGCATTGTAAAAGATTTGTGTGGTATACGCCAAAGGAAATTTCACATAGTTTTTAATTATGAGTTTTTCAGAATGTAGAACTGAACATAAAATATGCAATTTTAAAACAATTATGTGGAATATTGGCTAGCATAGGAAAACCTAGGAATGTATTAATTAAAATAACATTGCATTTTTTAATTCCACAACTGAGTTATTATTACTCTTACAAAGAATTTGCATTCGTCCTGTTACCTCATTAATTAATCTAGAAATAGATTTCTTTTAGTGCATTGGAAATGCATTTTCAAAACTTAAACAAAAGCGCAATTATGCCACCGACAATCCTTTATTTTGCATCCACAAAGGTTTTCAATTGTGCAGTTCATTAATTTAACAAAGCTTTACAAATGGAAGCAGTAAATTCTCATCGAGGACGCGACGATAATAGAATAATAGAACAAACAAACGGGTACCTCTTTCGATCGCGAGTAAATAAAGAACAACATGGATTGAACCGTTACACCGACGTTGATTGTAGTGTACTCCGGAATTAATTCCGAGCAGTGCAGAGTGAATCTACTTTACACCCAGGTAGAACGGTGATAGTTGATTTGCATACAGGATTTACTCGCATTTGGCTAGAAACAACACTTTCCTAGTTGTGTGATTCAAACAATGTATTGCGAGAAACTATAAAGTTCGGATTGTTTTATGGACTTTTCTGTCCGTCCGTCTGGCTCTTACTTGTGTCACGTTTCACGATGAAAACCGAACATGACCTTTTAATTTAAATGGGCTATATAATGGTTGGCAGCATCATTCAACAATGAAGGTACAGAATGCTTTTGGTTTTATATATACACGAATTCAATACACATTTTTAATAAATGTTTAATTGTACCGTAATGTCGTACCCAAGAATTTGAATCGGTGTATCGTATTCAAATTCCCGTTATCTGTTTGGTCATTGACTGGTCGTCGTTTGCGTCAGAGCCGACAGGATTGGCTTGGTCTACTTAAAATTAATGTTTCCCATTGAAAATCAGTTTTTTGTATAGTGTGCAGACTTTAAATGACTCCATAAAAATGTCCGTGTAGTAATCATACAGGCTTCCAAATTTCCCCGTCTGCAATTTAAATAGGCAAGAATTTCTCAAATTTTCCAGTCTGCAAATAGATAGACAAGAATTCCTCTAGTCGTGTTTAGCGTGTCGTGTTAACTTGCTGTTGAATTCAAAGAAAGAAAGCTAACACGAACCTAATCGTCGAGACCAAAGAAGAGGAATAAAAACCCACACAATTTACAATGTGCAAACACCATTCCATAGCGGATACGCGACTTGACAACGTAGCAATACTAATATTCTCCCTTTGCTGTGGAAAATGGTAATTTTCGACTAATTATTCCACCATCCGTATTGCTAATTTGTGAGCGCACAATTCAAAATATACACACGGGAGTTGAAACTAGAACAATGGTGATGATTAAGCCTTGTTAAAACTCTGGCTGCCTTCGGTGCAGGGTCTGAATATTTATCAGCTGGCAGGACACATGGCTTCTCAATGCACATCATATTACACGCTTTATTATTAATAAGCTTTATATTTACTAGGAAAACGCTTAAGTCCCGCCCGCGTTGTTGGATGAGCGTATATGGTGCATTGAGATGCCATTAGTTACGCGGATTTTCTGTTGTTCTGTGAAAAAATCATACTTAGTCGAAGATTTTTTTTAATTAAATTAAATTAAATAAAAAATTAACTTAATTTTTATTATTAAATAAAACAAAATTAAAAATTAACTAATTTTTTTAATTAATCGTAATTTTTTTTAAAGAAAAAATCGTAAAATTGCAATTTGTATAAGAAATAATTATTCGATTGCGCTCAAATTTAACACGAATATATTAATTCATGAAATTAAGGTTCTGTAAAAAAAATCATTACAATAAAATAAAGCATGTAGGTGTTATAAGTCAAAAAATTTGTTTTAAAAAAAAAAAAACCCGTAAAATTTTGTTTTTCTGAGAAAAAATTTTTTCGTTTACGCTAAAATTTACCAATATTTAAATCAAAAAAATTAAAGGTTCTGTAAAAAAATCATTACAATCGGATAAAGCATGTAGGTTTTATAGTCGAAAAAAAAATTTTTAAAAAAAAATCGAAAAAAATCGTAAAATTGCTTTTTTATGAAAAAAAAAATTTCCCGATTGCGCCAAAAAGTGGCAGTTCAAAGTTCAGAGATTTCGAAGGTCCCCATAAAATTTCATGCAATCGGAGTATCGGTTTAGCCGGAAACGTGAAAACAAACACCAATACAAAAAAAAAAAAAAAAAAAAAAAAAAAAAAAAAAAAAAAAAAAAAGAAAAAAAAAAAAAAACATTCCGGATTTTTTTCCAGTTAGTGAAATGGAATCTTCGCTTCGTCGCACGCCGCTACGCTCATCCAATTATTTTATTTTTTATGTTTTATGGTAAAATATATTATTAATGGATCCAAATCAAAACTGAGATTTATATCCAGTTCTTTCATTTTTTTTTAAACTAGTAATTTTGGAATACTGTTCCCTTTCTATTCTGAGGCTAATGTATACCAAAAATGAATCAGAGTAGATGTAAAGATTTAAATTCCCCTTGAGAATGTGTGAGTATTTATATTTTATTGTTTAAATTTTCTACGGGTATAGATCCATTTTTTTAACTAAATGGTCACAAAAAATTTGGGTTTTCCTTGTCGAAAAACAACCCAAAAGAACCGAATTTAAAACCCGAAGAATATTAATTTTTTTACGTGAGAGTCAACAGTGCAGATAGAACAATGATGGGGTTTAGGGGAACTTCACTCCAAAAAAAGTTTTTCCCTTCAAAGTTTCACTTCTTTTAAACTACAAAAATTTGTATTACTTTTTTCCCCCCAATCAAAAAAATTTGTACGGATGGCCAAACCTTTAAAACTCAAAGCATTGCGACCTAATTAAAAAAAGGCCAAGCTTTTTGTCCCCTTCACATTTGCCCATTTAATACATAAAAATTTTCCCTGTGATGACCTTGTAAAGATCAGCAAAAAATTTTTTTGAAACTATGGCTTTTAAAATAAAAGTTCGTGCAAATTTAATGAAAGTTTTACAATCATTAAAAAAGGATTTTAATGTCAGTCATAAGTGCAGGTTCTATTTCTGAATACATCTTTTTTAAAATGAAAAAGTTACACAATTTCCCTTACAATGCGCTAATATCGACTTTTTGCTGAGTACTTCGGCAAAAGCTCAAACGGTTGAAACAGGGGCGGATTAAAAAAGATAAAAAGAAGCAAAGCCCATTTTACAAAACTTAAATGCAAAAAAATATCTCGTTATGAAGAGCTCTGATAAAGTGTGTGCCTCGTAACGACAGATAAAAGAGTTAGCTAATTGAAGAGAGATAGAGAGAGAGAGCTATAATATCCTCGGTATAAAGGACTGGCTTTATAGCTGACAGTCGGGATTTTTATTTAATATTGAGCGAGCTTAAAATGGCGCTCATGGTGTCAACACAAGTCGGTATTTTGAGGTTAATCTGTCTTCTAGAACGATGATTAATACACGACGAAAACATAAGTGATTAACTTGGCGTCGTTCGTTTTAAGTGATAAATAAACTTGTTAGTAAGGATATGTTGTTAAAGAATCGTGATTATATGGTATAAATGTTTTCACTACCTTTGCAAGTGTTATTTTGGATGAGCGTAGCGAGCGTAGCGAGCGAAGCGAGCTAAGCGAAGATTCCATTTTACTACCACTGGAGAAAAAAAATCCGGAATGTTTTCTTTCTTTCTTTTTTTTCTGTTTGTATTATTGTGTGTTTGTTAACACGATTTCCGGCCAAAACCGATACTCCAATTGTGATGAAATTTTATGGAGGCCTTCGAAATCTCTGAACTTAGAAACTGCCACGTTTTTGAGCGCAATCGAAAAAAAATTTCTCATGAAAATCGCAATTTACGATTTTTTTCGATATTTAAAAAATTTCTTCGACTATACCACCTACATGCTTAATCCGATTTTAATGATTTTTTCACAGAACCTTAATTTCATGAATTAAGATATTCGTGTGAATTTGAGAACAATCGAAAAATTATTCTCATGAAAATCGAAATTTACAGTTTTTTTCTTTTTAAAAACAATTCATTGACTTATAAACACGTACATGCTTTATCCTATTGTAATGATTTTTTCACAAAACCTTAATTTTATGAATTAATATATTCGTGTAAAATTTGAGCGCAATCGAATAATTATTTCTTATGAAAATCACAATTTTACGATTTTTTCTGATTTTAAAAAAATAACGATTAATAAAAAAAAAAGTAAATTTTAAATTTAATTTAATTTAATTTAAAAAAATCTTCGACTTTTTTAAATTTTTTCACAGAACTACAGAAAATCCGCATAACACATGGCAGGTCAATGCACCAATTACGCTCATCCAACAACGCGGCGGACTTAAGCGTTTTCCTAGTATCTATGCATACATAATGGTATCCTTGACACAAAGTAAAAACTATTTCCGCCCGGGGAAGTTTATAGTTCCAGTCTTGTAATTTATGTGTAAAATACCAAATTGGCGATAAGAATTATGGTATTTTAGACATAAATTTCAAAATTTTGTTTTAAACTTCTCAGGAACAAGACCTATTTAAAATATACATCTAAAATACCATCATACCTGCGTACCTCGGCAAGGATCCAAATGCTCCAGTACGCTGATGACGTCACCCTGTACTGTATCGTGGGCACCCAAGAGGATGCAGGGCGCCCTCCAAGCAGACCTAGACGACATTCTAGATCTGGTGCGACGAAAATGGCATGTCGCTCAACGCCCTCAAGTGCAAGATGATGGACATTACGCGCGCTCGCACCCCATTTTACTTCATGTACACCATCGATGGTGTCCCACTCGAGTACGTCGACAAGCAGCGCCTCCTCGGCGTTCAACATCACAAGCGACCTCCGATGGAACGTGCACACCGACATCGTGCGCACCAAGGCGTTGCAGGTGCTGGGTTTTTGCGGCCCGCAACCTGCACGGCTGCACGCCCCGCGTCAAGAGGATGGCCTACCTGTCGCTAGTTCAAGCCCTCCATGACTTTCGGCCTTCCCGCCTGGCACCCAACTACCATCGAGAACACTACAAAGCTTGAGAGGGTGCAGAGAAGGGCGCTGCATTTCATACATGGCCGTAACCTCCCCCCACCCTGTGACCAGATGCAGGTTATGCCAATGACCATGCACCTGCAGTACACCGATCTGGTGTTTTTAAAAGATGCCTCAGTGGCGCCCACTGATTTTGACGTGTGCGCGCGCATCATCCAGGGCCGCGTGTTGAGAGGCGACGATAATAGGCACCCCCGCCTCCAACCCCCTCCGGCCAAAGGACTGCTCGGCCGACGTGCTTTTTCTTTCCGGGTAGTTAACCAATGGAACGACCTGCCGCCCGCCCTCAAAGACTGCTCAGTGAGTCATTTCCCTTCCCTGTGCAGGGAGCACTTATGGGAGAACCAACTGCATGTGCTAAATTAGTTAGTTTCACGTGCTTCATCAAGGCTCTTGATCAGCAAGGCATGAGATTTCCACAGATTTTGAGTTTTTTTAGCAAGATATTTGCTAGCGTCGACGCCGTTTCTTGTTGCAATTTTAACAAACAAGAATAAACAAAAATAATAAAAAATAATAAGTTGCTTACTATACAATCAGTTTTGCACATTATATTTGTGTATATTTACTATCAACACATATAAAAAGCTTGTTAAAGAATTAAGATCTACAAGAATTACCAAGCTTATCTTTCCACATTTGCGTACTCTAGAAACATAAATTTACTACGCCCAGAGAATGCATCCTTACAAAGATAGATTGACATTTTTTTATTTGCAATTTTTGTTTTAAACATGTACATTTATTTTGCCTAGCTCTAGAAGGATGCATCCACTCGTGTATTTTTGGTGATTTGGCGAGAAGAGGCACTTATTTCATACTCCGAATAAGGTTTCAATACACATTGCTGTTGTGTGTATTTGTATACTGATAATATTAGGTTGACTGAAATGTCTTCGAAATTTAAACTCTGGGAGTACCATAAACACAGAATTTGAATTACAAAAAATTAGAACAAATGTTTAGTACTGTATAATCGGGCCTAAGTAAAGTGCAAAAATGCAATATAGATTTCGAAATATTAACTAAAAAAAAAACACCAATTTCTGTTTACATTTGCCACCAATATGAGTTATCGTAACTCTTTAGGGCTACTTTTATCAATCGTGCTGGCTCCAGCACTCTCCCTGTACAGAACAGTGTTGATGGCGTAGCGTGAAGTTGATGGAAGTGCTCGAGTTGATGGAGAAAGATAAACCTGATGGAGGGGGGGTTGAAGTTGACTGCGCTGCTGGACGTGCACCATTAGACACTTACCACATGAGGGATGACGCTCCAGACTAGTTTCACAACAACCCACCTCACTGAACAATGTCCTTATCATGCGTACACACGCAGGTACACTTGCTTGAACTTTGTTGGCGTGAACGCGATGTGGCCATTGATTCGGAAGAAATGACTCAGAAGCTTTCTGGAACTTTCTCCGGAAAGTAACGACAAGATTTAAAGTTGGGTTGAGTGGTACGTCATAGACGTAAACCTTGAGAATGAAGAATTATTATTAAGTAATCGTGTCCAGCTTGATTGATCGATATTACCAACTTTAAAATATGCCGGTCTCTAGTTGATATTGTTCACTCGTCAATGGTGTCGGCGCCGGCAGGATTGGCTTGGTCGATTTAAATTTAATGTCCCCCACTGAAAACCAGTTATGTGACTGAGTGGGTAGACTCTAAATTAGATTTTTTAAATTTGTTTATTTATTAATATTTTTTGTTTTTCCGTACATGCATTACACATATAATAAACATAGGGATTAATGCAAAAAAAGCTCCTTTACCACAGAAGGTAGTGCATTCCAGAGCGCTGGACTCAATAACTACAGTTTGGTGGAGGTGCCGGGTCTAAGGGGAATATTTTTATTTAATTCAATATAATATTATGGAGTGGAAAATTCTAAGGATTTCTGTTTTGGTGGAGGTGCGGTCATAAGGATTAATTTGTTCTTCTATTTTTATGTTATCTTACTATTGTTTCAAATAATATAATTATTCTGCAATGAAACTTAATTTTATTACTATTATGTTTATTCCGTACATTCATGACATACATAACAAACATGCGGATGGACGCAAATAGCGGACCGGAAATCCATTTGGACATTTCCACCAATCTTAACCGCAAATCGTCTCGAATAGCCAAAGTGCATAAATATGAGACGTTGAGCAATATCAATCAATCAATCAATCAATTAACCGCAAAATTTGCGTAAGTTTTAAACTGCAACGGTTTACAATTTTAAGTATATTTAACTTTGAAACTCACCGAAAACCAAACACGTTCCGCATTTATTTTTTATTTTAGAAACGTTGGTATAATGATGATCAATATGTGCAAAATAAAACATGGCAAGCAACATGACGCATGATTACAAAAATGTGAGAATATTTATCGCAACAGTCTGGCTTATGGAATAGAACATTCTGACTAATAGGCATTGTTAATATACTTTTTGTATAGAAAAATATTTCCGTGCATGTATCATTGTGAATTATTAGTGTATGTTATTAGTTTATTGGCTTACCACACACTGTTTGCTGCACCGCATACACAAAACAGCCGTAAAAACAAACACATCCAGATGTGCTTGCTTAACAAACGTTTTGTTTTATCCGCGAGTGTTGGTAGACATGTGTGTGAACAACACTATCATCAAACGAGCCGTGCGCTGTTCAAAGCGAGATTAACCGCGACACTGGTTGCAGGGTTGCCAACCGCTGTTTTGTCACTGTTAACAACTGAAAAAAATATATACTTTGTGTGTGTGTTGAAAAGCTCGTTGGATAGTTGTCAAAATTATAATGATCAATTAATTGTATTTGTAACTTTGAATTATATCAGAAAAAAACATAAACACGATTTAAAATTTAACTTTTTAATGTTTGAAATCTCACGAACATATTAAAGAATTGAGTTCACGAGAAATCAATCCTTAATTTTTACACTTCATTATTAATATCAGTAAAAACATTAAACACAATTTAAAATGTAGCTTTGGTGATTTATGAAATGTCGTGAACTTATATTTACGAATTGTATGTGTACAAAAAGTTTGTTCATGTTCATTTTCAAACTTTGTGAAACAGAACCTTTTTAATGAATGAGTCTATTTTGAAGTGAGTCTCTCAATCTAAATTTACTATACAATGCGATAAGTTGCGATATATGATGAGGAACAACTAAAGATGTATTGTATATAATGACAGTCAAATCCATATAGGTAGGGCCAATATTTTAGACTAGGAAAACGCTTAAGTCCCCCCCCGCTTTGTTGGATGAGGTAATTGGTGAATTGAGCTGCCAGGTTTTGCGGATTTTCTATTGTTCTGTGAAAAAATCAGAACTTTGTTGAAGATTTTTTTTTAATTAAATTAAATTAAATAAAAAATTAACTTTTTTTAAAAATTAATCGTAATTTTAAAAAAAGGAAAAAATCGTAATATTGAAATTTTCATAAGAAATAATTATCGATTGCGCACAAATTTTACACAAATATAGTAATTTTTAAAATTAAGGTTCTGTGAAAAAATCATTATAATCGGATAAAGCATGTAGGTGTTATAAGCAGAAGAAATTAAAAAAATGGGAAAATTGCGGATTTTCAAGAGAAATAATTATTTGATTACGCTTAAATTTAAACAGGAATATATAAAATTATAAAATTAAAGTTCTCTAAAAAAATCATTACAATCGAATAAAGCATGTAGTAGATGAAAACTCGGCTTGAAGAAAAAACGGGCATCAATTTATTTTGAAACGAGACTTGGCTGGACCCTTCCATTGGGACGACGGGGAAGTATTACCCAAACAGCTACAGGGTTTTTCGCAAAGACAGATCGGGCTCAAGAGGAGGAGGTGTTCTTCTCGCTGTGCGGCCTGAACTCTGTCCCGTGCGGAGACTAGATCTAGAGTTGCCGGATGCGGAAGCTGTGTGGGTAGAAGTAATGGTTGGGCAGACAAATTCGATCGCTCTGCATACAGGGCTCCTAATTCAAGTGAAAAGGTGAATGGTGACCTCATAGCATCTCTTGATCTGGCTCAAGATGTCCAAAGCTCAGTGAAAGCAACCGTTGTCTGTGGTGACTTTAACTTAAGTTTTGGGATTGGCAGAAATATCCCATCCCCCTTAATACAGTTTCAAATCGTTTTTTATCGGAAATTTTTAAACCTATTTTTGCAACAACTAGTCACAGAAGCTACACGAATACAGCTACATCTCGATCGTTGTTGGACCGGTTTTTATGTAATGACCCAACTCTGTTTAAGGATGTTCAGAAAATTCCTGGCCGTTAGCGACCATCTTGCTGTTTCCACTACTCTTCAACTTGCACTTCCGAAAATTAAGAGGCTCAATGTAGATGTTCTTAACTATAAAAAGCTAAATGGGATCTCCTTCAATCTTTATTCGCAAAACACTTACCTTCTTGTTCTTTGGATAGCTCAATTAAAACACATGTGGGCGGATTGGTGTAAAAAATTCTGGTGGTTTTGTAAACCAAGCAATCCCCACGGTTACAATTAAAGTAAACGGCGCCCCCCATGGATAAGTAAACAACTAATTAAAACACATTCGAAACTCGGGATGCACTTCATAAAAAGTGGAAAAAAGTTCCCTCCGACACAAACTGGGGAGAATTACCGGGGTTACGTAACACCACCAGGGCCGCGGTGAGAAATGCCCACTCCGACTATGTCTGGGAGCAAAGGAAAAAGCACAAAACTCGAAACAGTTGGGGAAAAAGAATTAATTCCAAACGGGGCAGTGCGCTCCCTTGCATTTTAACATTAACGGAGTTAAGGTGGTCAGACTCTTTCCGAAATCGCCAAGAGCTTTAGCGCAAAGTTCAAAAGTAATTTTTCAGTTCCCCTTGCAAAAAGCAAAAAGTAGGCCCAATATTGCCCCCATCTCGTTCAAAAAACCGGCATACCTTCTCAAACGTCTACGTCACCTCGTCTGAAGTGTTCGCTGCACTCAAGAAGTTACGCCCAGGTTCAGCCGTGGGCCTGATAAGATTCCTTCTCGTGTACTACACGTATGTGCTAGATCCCTTGCTCCGTCTTTGGCATATCTATTTAACGTTTCTCTAAATCCGGAACCATACCTCAACAATGGAAAAACAGCAAATTTTTGGTGCCAAACTTTTAAATCGGGGTTGAGGGATGAATCAATAATTATCTTTCCGATATCTCTCACCTCAGTATTTATGCAAAGTATGGAGAGAGTTGTATCCAAGCACCTAATTCACCACCTTCAGACAAACCATTTTCTTAACAAAAAAACAACATGGGTTTATTTAGAGACGCTCTTGTGTCACGATGCTAACTAAGGCTATAGATATGTGGCAACATGCTTTAGACAGTGGAACGTCGAAGCAAAGTGATGTTGTTACCCTCACTTTAGCAAAGCGTTCGACCAGGTTCCTCACGAGCGTTTATTGATGAAACTGGAGTTTATTGTACAAACGTTAAGGGTTAAAGCATTAGCTTAGGATATCATCGTTTCTTTGTAACAGGCGTCAAAGGGTTTTTGTTTATGACGGTGTTTCATCTTTCGGATGTCACTGTCACGTCTGGGGTACCGCAAGGTCCGTTTGGGTCCATTGTTATTTGTGATATTTATGCTAGATCTACCGCAGTGTGTTGAATCAAACCTGCTGCAGTATGCCAGGACGACTGCACATTATTCAGGCCTATCTCCAGTTTAGAGGACATTCACACACTTCAGAGTGATCTAGCTAATATTAAACTGTTTGGGGTGATATCAATGAAATGAAACTGAACCCGTCTAAGAGTAATGTGTTAACACTGAAACCCTACTAAAGTCATATTAGATCCACAATTACAGTATCAGGAAACTCAGCTACATCGCTTTAAATCCACCAAATTTTTAGGCCTGTAATTAAAAAGAAAATCTCAAGTGGAACCCCAAGCATGTGGACGTTAGTTCGGCAAGCTTCAAGAACGTTTGGGGTTTATTTCCAGGAGCCTCTATGGGTGTCGTTCAAGCGTTGCTCGATCTAGTAAAATCACTCTTGTACGACCTATCTTCACTTGGGCTACTCCGGCATGGCACCCTACAACAAAATCTAAAACCCCTGTAAGCTAGAATCTCTTCAAAACCCCGCGACTAAATTTATACAGAGAGGTCGATGTGGTGGATCGGATGATAGATTAGAGAGGAGCCAAATCCCAAGTATTGGACAACTTCCTAAAACAAACAGATCTCATATTTTTGAAAAAGTGTTTTCTGCGAAGTGATTGACCTAAACCCTTTAGAACGAATCAGGTTGTCTTACCGGTCTGTTTCCTCGGAAACACAGTGTATTTTTGACACCACCCATTGCACGCACAGTTGCGTATCAATCAGGTTTTACTGTAGATCAACTGCTCTCTGGAACGCTTTGCCTGTCACTATAAAAGCTAACTCAAATATGAAACACTTTATTTCTGCAATAAAAGAATTGTTTAATAACCCAGCCTCGACGTGAATCTATTCGCAACAATAACATTCAACCAAATCATTCTCAAAATTTAAATTACAATAATCTGATATCTTATCTCTCATAGGTAAGTGTGTAATCTTTCAATGAATGAATTTCATCGCTACCATTAAATCATCTTGTTTCAGTACAGTTATAGTCACCTTCTGACAATAATGGTCACAATCATATAATTATTTTAAAAGTTCATTTAATATCGTAATTTCAGTAACCTCACTTCATTGCAGTAACAGTACCCATTTTCTTCCATAAACTTGCTGGACAAGCAATGCTCGCTTTAACTGGACACTCACAAAAGTCTCGTCTTAAGATTAATTGCATTATACTTTAAAAATTGTAATTTCTAATATAAGTTTATTTCTAAGACTTAGATAATTTCCTAGTAACTTAATTATATTTTTATTTCCTATGTTTATGTTAATAAGCCATAGCAACTATATTATATTGTATAAATTATAACATATCTCATAGCCGTTTTGGCCTGCTGGTGCGTGTACAGTTCTCTGGGGAAATACAAAAATTGTATATGCATTTGGTTGGAATATTTTTACCTAATTTTTATAGTTTTATAAAATAGTAACTTCTTTAGATTTTAGAATAGCTGTACATTATATTATTTAAATTCACATTGCTAAATTTAGAAATTGAAAAATTGAAAAATAAAATGTAATGTGCACTTCTATGTATAGTATTTTATAACTGGTTAGTTAATAACTTATAGATTGTATTTTAGCTTGTAAAAAAAAATTTGTTTTATGCATTATGTGTTTGTTTATAAATGTATTTTATTGTAGTAAATGGTGGCAAGACACTTTTGTTTTTGGGGCTATGCCCTTTTATTCTGTCGCCATCAATATGCTCTGTTTTATGGTTTAATAAAATGTACGTTGCAAATTGAAAATAAATAATAAAATAATAATAATAAGTCGAAGAAAAAATTTTTTAAAAATCGAAAAAAATCGTAAAAATTTCTATTTTCATGAGAAATAATTTTTCGATTGCGCTCAAAAACGTGGCAGTTCTTAGTTCAGAGATTTCGAAGGCCTTTATAAAATTTTATTGCAATCGAGTATCGGTTTAGCCGGAATCGTGTTTTAAAAGACAGACAAAAATACAGAAAAAAAAAACATTCCGAATTTTTTTCTCCAGTGTAGTGAAATGGAATCTTCGCTTCGCTCGCTTCGCTCGCTTTCGCTCGCTACGCTCATCCAAAAAAAAATAGTATCGTCACGATGAGTGAATGTCATGTTAAGAATTCAAACTCCCGTTATAAACTCACACAGTACAGGTTTTCCCCTACCGAGGAATGACATGTTTTATGTTTATAAAATATATATATATATATAAATATATATAAAAAAAATAAAAAATGACATGTTATACAAGATCGAACAAAAGTCAGTTTTCATTCAAATCTTTTTATAACCGTTCCTTTAATTATTAAAAAAAAGGGTAAACGGGGAAAGCTAAAACCGGGGTTTTAAAATAGGAAAACCGTGGTTA